>VFFE01008394.1:2770350-2789110 GCA_008921705.1 Burhinus oedicnemus
GGGAAGAGGGGGGGGATCCTGCACATCAGCCCCCGCACCAGCAGCGCTGTGAAAGCCATAGAGCAACCAGAAGACTGAAAAGCATCTGCGCCCCCAGGATCCGGGTGCTGGCAGACCTTGAGCAAGTTTGGGGTCCCGGGGACTGACCCAGCTATAGGGAAGGAATTCCCTACCCCCCCGGGGACACCCACCCCCTGCCTAGACCAGCTGAGCAGAGGGACCCTTTCCATCTCCATCCCTAAGCAAGAGCTGGCTGGATGCGACCCCCTCCCACCCCCCGAGATGCCTGCGAAGGGGCACAGCTCCCGAGAGCACCGGTGCCGGGTGCATTCCCAGGGCCAAGCACAGGCAAAACCAACTTCCCTGAGAGTTGGGTGCTGGCACCCACGCAGCAGCGGGCGGGCGCGGGGGCCGAAGCATCGCCACTCCCCAGCCTGTCTCACCACAGCCAGGGTGAAAAAATGGAGAGAACAAAGAGGGGAGAGGCTGCGGGGCGAAGGCTGGGCGCTCCCCGCTGCACGGGCGGACAAAGGGACCCCCACCCACGGGCAGCAGGGCCTTGACACAAGTCCCTGTCACCCACTGGGGCTGGCACGGGGCAAGGCAGCGCTGGTGGCCACGGCGCACCGTGCACACGCAGGCACACACGCGTGCACACACACCCAGCCCTGCTCCTGCGTGCACAAACGGCGGGGGGAGCAGACCCCAGCACTGCTCTCCTTCACCCCCCTCGAACGTGAGGGGAGCAGCCGGCCACGGCACAGGGCAGGGCAGGAGGAGGACAGGCAGCCTTTGGAGTTATTTTAAGTTTCCCTCCCTGCCACCTCCCCCCCACGCCCGAGCCCAGCCCGGGATGCACCAGATTTTTCCTCCTCCTGCAAGGATGCCGAAAATATCTCCCAAGGGGCGACGACCTGCAACCCCACGGCTCATCCTGCCCTTTGTGTCTCAGCAGCGGCTGGAGGAGGGGGGGGGACGAGAGGAAAAAGGGGAGAGAGCAGGTAGGAGAGCAGCCCACAGCCTTCCTCCTCCTCACCCATCGGTCTCCCCAAGCTCGCAGAGAAAGGAAATCCAGAGCCCGGCAGCATCCAGCCCGGCTTGGTCAGCAAAACATCATGTTTAATGCACAACGCTGCAACAACGGAGCTGAAACAGCCATAGGCACAATAACGGGTTTCTTCGAGCATCCCCGGTGAGCCCCCGCCCCCAAACACCCCATCGCTCCAGCTCCCCGCACCGGTGTTTCTAAGACAGCGGCTCTCCAGCTACTTTATCCCTTCGGAGCAAGGCAGCCCCGACAACAAACAACCCCAAGAAGCAGCATCACCGCCAGCACCGGCTCAGCATCCCCCAGCCCCTCGGTCCCCTGTACCCGGGAAGGGGGGACACACACACCGCATGCTGGGTGCCGGCAGCCGAGCCCCGCACGCATCCCTTCGGAGCACCACAACCCCACGTACACCCTGCCTGGCTGTCAGTTCACAGCCAGCAAACTCCAGCGCCGGGAGCAGCGATTTTTCCCTCCCCTCCCCGGGCATCGGCAACACTGCCCCGGCGATGTTGGAGGGAGGAAGGGGGGGGAAAAAAAAAAAAAAAAAAAAAAAAAAAAGAACAAAAAAAATGTGCTTACATGCTCCAACCCCTAATTCAACCTGTCCAAAAACCAGCTCTCCAATAAGCCCGTTCAATATCACTTGAGTCCAGAAGATGCAGCAAATAAATCATATTCCCGGGATGGAAGAGCCTACAGCCAGGGCCCGGCCGCGCGAGTGCAGGGGACGCACACCGGGCACGGAGGAGGCAGCACGGAGATCCCGTCTCCTGCAGGAGGTCTGCACGCCCGCGTCCAGGGGTTCGGGCAACAGCCTCACCCACGCAGGCACCGCAGCCGGTTGCTTCTCCCTCATCCATCAATCCCGCAGGGCTGAAGGCTGTCATTAGCCAAGGGGAAGGTGAGGAGCCGGAGCCGTCCTTGTTCTCATGCATAGGTGCCTTCCCTTTCACAAACGTTGCCAATCAGAGAAGAAAGTGGGATGAAAACGGCTCCCGAGGGAGAGCGGGCAGCTGGAGACGGCGGGAGAGGAGGGAGGAGGTAGGGGGAAGAATCCCGAGATGCCTCGCTACCGAGTTCACGCTGAGTGGAATTGCTGGCAATTTTGTAACAGAAAAACAATTTGTGTGAATCTTGGAGGGGGGGAAGAGCCTGTTGGCAGGGTTGGAGGCAGGAGGGGAGAAGCCGCGCCGGGGACACCATGCACGGGTGCCCGCAGGCAGGAGAGGAGGTCGGGCTGGGGGCCAAGCCTGCCCGAGCCCACCGCGGTGCTTGGCAGCACCTTCAGCTCCACGACCCATCTGCATCCCCCCGTCCATCAGGCCCTGCGAGGCGAGCATCCACCCGGCACGCCCCGGTGCGAAGCAGCGCCGCGCCACTGCCAAGGTGCTAACAGCTGCCGCAAGCCAGTCCACATCCAGAGGTAATGGCAGACCTCGTTACAGCCCAGGAGCCTGCCAAGTATTTTTTCAGGCTCAATGGAAGGAAAAATTAAGCTTATTTGCTATATAGAGCGTCTACAGACGACAGAAGTTACTGCCTAAACCTTTAGCTGGCAAAGCCTGAGGATTTCCCCCCCAGAGCCAAAGAAGTCATGAACACGCTCGCAGACCCCGGGGCAAGGCTGGATCAACGCCGCGCTCCCAGCCCGGCTGGGATTGCACCGCGTGGTGTTAACGATCACGCAACCAAGGTCTGCAAAGAAGTAGAGGGATGGTGTTTATTGAGCCCAGAACTCGCCGGAATGACAGATTTAGGGTATTCTGCAGAGAAACCAGACCTGTTTGATGGTTGCTCCTGTTGCCCTGGAGACACAATGGGCCTCAGCATTATTTATGCTTTTTCAATGACCAAGACAGCGCCAGGATGATATGGCTCATTGATTTCCCTAATGAAAATCTTGGTGAACCATAATGTCGGACCACAAAATAGTGGTGGATCACATGAGCCAAAGAAGAGTCAGTACGAACTGCTGTTACACTCCGATGGATTGAAACCAGGATCTTCCCCACCCGCACGTGGAGCCAGGGAAGTAACTGTGCAACCCACGTGGACGAGCCGGCGTTCATCTCCGCTGGTGCCAGGACTCCTGGCATCTCCTAAGCCATGGTGCTTTCCAAAGTGGTTTTTCCCATTAATGGGCCAAACCACGGAAGAATCGGAAGATCTCATCCCTCCACCTGTTGCTTTGATAAATGCCTCAAGTACAGGGTATAAAGATCCCAAATCCCAGTAAACCAAGCTCATCACCGCAGGGATGCAGGGAGAAGGGGTGGGGATGCCAACCCTCTTAAACATCAATAATTACTATGCTGAAAAATACACACTTTATACATATATTTAAGAAACCTAGAAGAATAGAGGGGTGGGGGTGGAAAAACTCCAAATTTCTTCTCCCAAATTATCAGCAAACTGCCTCCTGCAAAGCTGACAGTCAGAAACAAAACAGTCATTACACTACAAACCGCTGACGGGAGGGAAGAGATCTGTCAGGCGGGTTTGCGATTAAATATCAAACATGCAAATTGGAGCTGCAGCCTAACGAAGAACAGACCAGGGGGCCAGCACTGGGACGGAGGGCAGCACGAGCTTGGTGGCTCCAGGGAAGCCACAGCCCATGCGATGGGGTGGTAAAAACAGGCAGAAAGGAGCTCAGAACAGGGGGGGAAATGGGCACTCGGGGTGGGGAGCGGCTGGGAATGGAGAAATCCTGGATAAAGCAGGTGGGGAACAAGGCAGCTGGTTTTTCTTGGGTTTTCTGAGGCTGCCATCAGGCTGAGCGCTCAGCCAAGACACCAGGCGAAAGGCACGTCTGGCTGGGCAGCACCCGCTCTCCGGTGCGGAGCGGGGATGCAGCCCCAGACCCCGCCAGGTTTGGCGGCAGGGGAGGTGTTTCTCCATCCCTGGCCAGCATCGGATGTGCCAAGGGCTCCATCCCAAGGGATGGGAGGGCTGAGGGTGGCAGCAGCAACCAAAGTGGCAAACCCTGCTCTCCTTACCAGGTTATCCGCTGCCAGGAGCCACCACAAAACACACCAGCGTGGCACATCCACGCGAGGACACCCCGGGTCCATCAGCACAAGGGACCGAGCCCTTTGCCAGCGACTCCTGACCCTGCTTACAGGCAGATGTGGCACATCTGTTTGCAGCAGAGACCGGCCCTACCTTCAGCAGCTCTGCAGTTTCCATAGCTATTGCATGGAGACACCACCACCACCTCCCCAAACCTTCCCTGTGGGAAGCTGACGCAGGTCACAGCTGCCAGAAAAAAAAGAAAAAAAAAGAAAAAAAAAAATTACCAAAACCAACATGTAAACTCCGCTTGCAAGCAGCTTCTCCCTGGCTTGGAGCGGATGCTGTTGCAGCTTCGGCCGTCGAATCTGCCAGAGCAAACCCCACCCCACAGCACTGGCACCCATGGAAGGTGGGGAGGCAGCGGGGAGGCTGGTGACACCGGGGTTTGTTTAGTCTGAACAAGAGGAGGCTGAGAAAGACACGATGAAAGTCCTCAAAGACATAAAGGGCAGCAGCAGAGGACAGGAATAATCTGTTCTTTGTGTCTGCTGCGGAAAGGACAAGAAATAATGGGCTTAAACTGCAGCAAGGGAGATTTTGACTAGATGGTAAGAAAAACTTTCTAATAATAAGGACTATTAGAGCTCTGCGACAGACAGCCCAGGGACGCAGTGGTATCTCCATCACTGGAGGCTTTTAAGAACAAGGCAGACAAATATCTGTCAGAAATTATCTAGGAATAGTTGATCCTGCCTTGGGGCAGGGGATAAATTAAATTACCTTTTAAGGTCCCCTCCAGCTCTCCCTTTCTGGGATTCCTTGTTAAGCGTGTCACCAAAGGCTGTGTGTGTCTTTAAGGAGAAAGCATCTCCCTAAGAAAACAAGCACATCTATCATCAGAAAAGTGCTGTCATTAGCAAAGCTAAGGAGGCCAGCGCCAGGAGCTGTGCAGAGGTGAAGACCCACCAGCCCAGGCGCAAAGACGCAGGATTGATTCGCTCGCCGAGTGACCGGTCACCCTGTGTGATGGGGCACCGACACCCTGTGGAGGTGTCCGGGGGGGAGACACCCTCCGTGAAGGCAAGACCCTTGGGCAGCAAAGCACGGAGGCAAAGGAGCCCTCCTGAAGGAAAGGTCTGATAGAATACCAAAGTATTTTGGACAGGGGGGGGGGGGAAAAAACAAAAAAACCCCAGTATAATGCAAGATTTTGTTGCATGACTGCTCTTTAGCACATTTTGGGAGCATTTGGCTCCCACTGGCTTGAGTAATGCCATGGCGGAGCTCTGCTCCAGGAGCATCTAGAGGCACAGATGAACTCCGTCTATCCCGGGAGATGTACCCACATGTGGGAAGAGGCTGCCTGGAAACTCGCAGGACTGATTTGCAGTGTAGAGCATCAGATCGTGCTAACAGTGACGAGATTTCCCTTCCCTTTCAAAGACGAGCTTTTTTCTGCCTGTCAGCAGTCCAGCATAAACCCAACAAGTGAGCCAGCCCCAGCTCCCACCTCCTCTAACCTTTACTCCCCACTGAGCCGCTTCCCAGCTGGTTGCTGGGTGGGAGCATAACTCTATCCGGGAGCGTTACCTCATGCGGGGCCCAGGCAAGGGCTGCCTGACCCTCCCCGGGGGGGACACGCTCCCCCACGCCGGGGTGGCACGGGATGTATCTGCACGGGGTCCGGGTTGGCTGTTTGTTTGGGCATTTCGGAGTGGTTTATGGCCAGGCTGCAGACAGCGGGGCTGCAGTCAGCCCCTCTCGCCCGGCCGGCGGGGGGGGACCGCGCTGACGTGCTCAGTGCCTTGCCGATGCCGTCATGCAATAAATCTGCAGCGATCTCTGGAGACAGCTATCCAGACATGGGAGAGGTTGGGCACAGCTTCCTGGGAGACCTGCTACGGAGTCTGGAGCCTGACGAGACACCCAGGGAGCCTGGGAGGGAAGGGGGACGGTGACTTACCTGCAGCCCAGCAGCAAGTCCCTGGCAGAGCTAGCAAGGGACCGCTACCTCAGGTGCCTCTCTTGTCCCAGGCTGGCACACCGACCTCCTCCTGGGCCTGAGATGGGAGACAAAACACAGCATTTAGCAGTAACCTCCATTCTGGCCGTGGAGGCGACTGTGTGTCCCTGCCCGAACAAAAGGGGCTGTGTTTTTTCCGAGCACCTCCAGCCTCTATAAGGAGACACTCAGATGCCTCAGACCAGGTGGGATTCTTAGGGATCCAGGGCAAAAGACAAACCTGCCCAGGACCTTTATGGGTCTCACCAGCTTCTGCCTATTCCAGAATCCTGCAGGATTGGGGATACACTTCTATTTACACCCAGGTGTTGCTGCAGGGAACGGCATGTGCACACCAAAATGAAGCCTGCAAGCACACTTAAGTGCTTCCACCAAGCAGCATGTGGACCCTTCGGCACGACACACGCTCCCAGGTTGTAGGGCTGCTTGGGTCCCACTGCCTCCGGAGGGTGATGCTGTGAATGAGAATCAGGTGCAGGCAGAGCCATGGGGAAAGGCAGGTATCCGGTTGCTATAGAAACCGGCTGCAGGAGGATGGAGAGGAGGAAGATGGGGTGCAGATCCCCACCACGCTGCATCCTCAAGCAGCACCAGCTTCCCTTGGCCCCAGCTGACAGCCCCTACCAGCCGTGCTGGGTTTGAATCCCACAGCTTGCCGAAACCAGCTCTCCCTGCCCGGGGATGGGGACAAGGCACAAGGGACGGTGCAGACTTTGCTGCTCCCTGGTGAGTTACGCAGCCTCTCCAAGCCTTGGGGCTTCACCTCTGTAGCAAAGAAAAACAGCCTTTCCCTGCCAGGTCGCTCTGAATACAAATCCATTGACAGTTGCTGGAGATGGATGTACGGCAGGGGGTGTAGCATTGCCGGGATGAGCCTTGCATGACTTCGGGCAGCAAGCAGTGTTAGAGGAGTACACAACCCACCAGCCCCAGCCTTTTCCTCCCCAGTTATACCTTGGGATACAGCCAGGAGGACACGAAATATGCAGCCCAGGCTGGGGTCCGGAGCAGTTCAGCAAACCTGGAGAAAGGGAATGCAATGAGCACAGCTCACGATTCCTCCAGAAAGCTCGGCGCGTTTCACAAACCCTCCTGAGCAAAGCCAGGAGCAGGGTGACGGTGTTATCACTGATTTAAAGAAGGGAAGGGGGCGAGGGATGGGGAAGGGAAGCTGATGGGGCAGCTGGCATTCGGTACCCGAGTCCCGGCTCGTTGCCCCTCCTCCCCTTGACTGCCCAGTCTTGGGTATTGCAGCCCTACATATGCGATCAAATCACCGTGACCTGCAAATTAGCTTCTAGACCCATTTTATGCTAAATGGTGTAGGAATACAACAGATTCTGGCAAGACTTCAAA
This sequence comes from Burhinus oedicnemus, assembly GCA_008921705.1. Classification (NCBI taxonomy): domain Eukaryota; kingdom Metazoa; phylum Chordata; class Aves; order Charadriiformes; family Burhinidae; genus Burhinus; species Burhinus oedicnemus. The sequence continues at coordinate 2,777,796 of VFFE01008394.1, forward strand.
TTAAGACTGCCAATTAATGCTCCTCTTGGGGCTAATTAAATATTACTTTCCATAGCACTTTTCCCCTCCCCTAAATACTTTGCCGACTACTTCCAGACCCAGCGCAACGCAGCTGCCTGGGGCAGCTGGCAGCAGCCGCGGCACAGGGGGACCCTCCCTGGTACCCGGGCAGGCACCTCTGCGTCCGCGCACCCTTTCAAGTTCTAACATGGGCTGAAGTGATTTGATTTTGGAGCGATCAGCGGGTAAATTGGCCTTGCAGAGATTTCAATCAATGGTTCCCTGAAGTCAAGAGCTTGCAATTCCTCCTACTTTGACTGAGACGCCTTTAAGGATGTGAATTACACAAGCAGAGAGATGACGGGGAGTGATGGGTGGCGGGTTCTCACCTGTTCAGATCAGCAGGTGACAACAGGTCCCTGTGCTGCAGGCTGCTGTGACAAGGCAGCAACACCTGCAGCTTTAACCCTGCCACAAGCCACATGGCCAGCAACAGCTTGGTCCTCTCCCCAGAGCCTCTCTGAGCCAGTTTTGGGGTCTCTGGAAGGCCAAGGGCACACACACCATGCAGCAAGAGGAGACCCCAGGGGACTCACCCTACAGCAGCATCACCAATTCCCCTTCACACCAGCCTCCTGTCAGGGAGGACAAGACTTGGGAAATTAGAGAAAAACAAAGCTCGGTGAGAACACGGCTGTCCAAAGAGCCTTCCTGCTCGCTCCCAGTGAGATGCCAAGCGCTGCTGGCAGCTCCCAAAACCAGGGAGTTACAGCACCAGGAGAGCGAGGTGCCGGGAGCAGCAGGCTTGCAGGAGGGAGGAGAGCCATGAGAGCCTCGAAACATTTTGCAGACAACAAAATGGAAGCTGACAGAGGAAAGGCCGCACCTCCGAGGATGCTCAGTGAGCTGAAAAATGCTGAAAGTTGGGGTTGCTGAAGGTCCTAGAAGTGCACGTGTCTGCAGGCAGCCAAGGACATCACCGGTCTGGTCCCCGAGTTCCACCTACGGGCAGAGTCACCCAGCCTCGCCCAACACGGGGGAGCTGCAGGGAAGCAGCGGTGTCCCCCGCTAAACACGCTCAGCACGTGCCTGAGTCTGCAGAAAGCCTGAAGCCATCGCTGCACATAGAGAGAGGTTTGGGGGTCTGGGTTTTTTAAAGCACATTTTGATTCCAAAAGCTGCAAAGAGCTCTAAAGAGCAGATTTGCTGCAAGGAGGCAGAGCCAGCAGTGGGGTGTGGGGGCGCTTCCCCAAGCTCCTGCGTTCCCCGAATTCAGCTCTGGAAACCAAACAGCTCCCACGACCTCCAGGCGGGCGGGAGACGGGCATTGGCAGAGGGCAGGACGTGCAAGAAGCTTCCCTGCCTGCGGCCCCGCGGGCAAATAGAGGGCACAGTCCCCTGAGCTGGCAGCCAGGGCTGCTGGCCAGTGCTGTCACCCAGACAAATTTCAAAAGGGTAGAAGGGGAAAAAGAAAAAAAGAAACCAAAACAGAGGAAAAAAAAAAAAGAAGAAAGGATGAGAGATGAGAAAACATCTCGGCTGGTACAGCCGGCCCCCGAGCCCCAGGAGAGCATCAGCTACTGGGCTTCTCCTCCCGTCTCCATAGCAACACAATTTGGTGCTCTTTAGAAGAGCTCGCTCCCCCCTCTCCCCCTAGTTAATTTTATTTCGTGTTTTGAAATAAAAGTGGTTGATATGGCTTTTGTCTGAGGAGCCTCATGGGAGGGGTGGGGGAAGAAAAGGGAGAATATCAACAGACCTGGAGGGGCTGCAGAGGGGAAAGGGGGACCTGGATCCCCTCACCCCCAAATCAGCCATGCTGGAAGAGCAGCTTTGCTGGGTTCATCAAGTGCTCCTGAGCTAAGGCACATTGGGGTGCTGCCCGTGAATCGCAGGGTGGTCTCCTCCCATAGAGGTGACAGGCTGGAGACGGGTGCCAGCCCCATCACTCCTGCCCTGACCTTGGGAAACACCCCAGGACCTCAATTCCCCTCCTGTGAGCTGGGTGCCACCACCCTCCTTCTGCCCATCCCATGCCTCCGCACAGGGCAGCCCCACCTCTGGCTGCGCAGGTGGGGTGCTCACCCCCAGCACCCACTCCCGAGGACCCAGCAGAACCGCACCGAGTCCAGCCAGGATATGTTGTGTGCAAGGAAAGAACACAGTGGCCACAACCCTGAGCCCTCCTGCTCCCAAAATCCTCCCTTTCCCAGCCACACAAGCAAGATGGGAGCAGAGTAGGGGCTGGGAGACGCAGAGCCGGCACAGACCATCCCCTTCGCCTTTACAACAGCGCTTCCCACCCCGGAGACATGCATCGGAGCTGCCCTTCCCCAGCACTCGCCCACAGGATCGGGACCTGCCAAAATCCACGCACACCGAGCCGCAGCCGCTCGGACTCGGAGCAGGGAAGCAGACTCAGCCCAAGGCTGCCGCTCAGCTCCTCCTGAGCATTCGGGCTAATGAACACGAATGCATCTGTTAGTTGCTAACAGTAGGGCTGTTTGGGAATGTTTTGATTAAATATTTTTCATAGAAAATTCCAACTGGTTGAAACTGAACTCGTTTGCCTGAAATAATTGGTGTGGAGAAGTTTTCCAGTTAAAGGAATAGGACTAAGGAGAAATGTCTTGGAATTCCACTTCCTTTAAACCATAATACATTCTATTTCACAACTCAGTTTATAAGGAAAGACCATTAAGAGAGATCAAGTCAATGTTTTGAAGTGGTAGAAAGAAAAGTGCTTCAGTAACCAGATAGCTCTGTGGATTTTCCACTGGCTTTAAAAAAAAAAAAAAAAGACTTTTCATCCCAACAGAGAACAGGAAAACAGTTTAAAATCTCGGTCCTTGTAGCAAAAAAGCTGCCCACCCCCAGAACACGCTGGTAACGAGCAGCCAGGGCAGGTCCCAGCTGGATCCCAACCTCCAGGCTGATCTCAGCCATGGAGCAGGGTCCGGCAGCAGCTTCCCAACCCTCCACTGAGCTCTGGATGGGGAACAGGGCAGGAAAGAGACCTTCCCTCTGCAGCACCCCCGACCTCCTGCTCCACCACCGTGGCCCTTGCTGCCAGGGGACACGGCCACCACCTCCCCTGGGACCAAAAAACCCCCATCCCTTCATCTCCAGCTCCATGAGCCCATGCATCGCCCCGTGCGGGGAGAAGGCAGGATCCTGCCCAGCCCACCTCCTCCCTCCAGCGCTGCAACACCGACGCCTCTCAGCCAAAACAAAAAACCAAAAACCAAAAACCCACCCATTTTTGGGCGACACCCCCTCTACCTGTGCGAGCAGAGCCCAGCACTTGCCGGGCAGATATTGCCACCGTGTGGGCAGGGCTCGCAAGCACCAGCTGCAGCAGCTCAGGGGAAATAACTGAAAACTCTTAATTAGGTTCCTCCTATGCTAAAAAAATTACCCCCCTCACCGGGATGAGCCCCCCGGCCCCCGGGAGGGCGTCGCTGCGCAGCCCCAACGCTGCCGGTGCTGCGGAGCAAAGCGGGAGCCGGCGCAGCGAGGGCACCGGCACCCGGGGGTTCGTGTACCCCGAGGATTTGTGTACCCCAGGGGTTTGTGGCTGCTCCTACGGCAGCCACGAAGGGCGGCCGAGGAAATAAGTCCGTTACCAGCCGGTTTAATTGCACTGTGCGAGGTCCTCGGCTCCCCTGGGAAACGGTTCCTGGGTGGGGAGGGCAGCGGCCAGGCGGAAAACACCGGGGAGCAAAGGGGACAAAGGGTGAAGTGGAAAATAAAGACGCGCTCAAGGTCACGCAGAAGGCCTGGGGGGCTGCTCTGCCTGCTGCCGGCCCCCTCCAAGAGACCCCGGAATGACGCTGTCACCTCCGCTTGCTGGAGCTGGTGTTTCACCCGCACCCACAGGGACCCCACGAGTGTCCGTGCACGTGTTTGGGAAAGGGGGGAGACACGCCGGGGAATGCTGTTGCATACAACAAAAGACCAGCTGGCCTGCCGAAAGCACCCTGTGGGTCCGGGCGCTCGCAGCACCCGGTAGGTAGCACCCAGGGAAAAGCGTGGATGTCTTTGGGCCAGAAATCCGGCAAAGCGAGGAGCAGAAGTCAGCCTGGGCGTTGGGGAGCTCAGGCTCCTTCACCTCTAAAATTGGTGCGTGGGGTGGACCCATCCGGAAAGGAGAGGTGCTGGGGGGACCCCTCTTCTCTCTCCCAGGGAAATGTCACTAGCCAAGAAACGTGGAAAACTGTGAGGCAGCGGGATGGTGGCTGTACGGCGAGGGCCGAGAATGATGGCCGTGGTCCCTCCTGGCTTTTAAAGCCCGTGGGAAAGTATAAATAGCAGTCAAATAAAAAACTGCTGCTATATGAGCAGATGGATTAAGCAGAGTTATGGGAGGGAGGGAGAGCGATATATATATCCATACATATAAACCTGTGCGTACGTGTGTGTGTGCTCGGATGTACAGTCTGCGCTGAAGTCCCTGGATTGCACGTGGGACTGGGAAGGGACTCGGTGCTCCGACTTCTTGGTGGTTGCCAGAAAACACTCGGGGATACGACTTCAGGATTGGGGCTTTGGAGGATTGGGAAATAGTAATAATAGCTTATTTATTTGTTTTTATAGCTTTTTCATTTAATAGCTTGCTCGTTTTATTTTTAAACACAACAGCCCTGAAATGTGGCTGGGGTGGGAGCAGGGCACCGGCCGTCCCCTGAGGAGAAGCAGATGCAGAGGAGGAAAAGGCATGGAGCGAGACGGAAAGGGAAGGGGGAGCGTGGGGAAGGAAAGGGGGGCGCTGGGGACTTCCAGGGTAAGGTGCAGAGGCACTTGGGGCTCCCTCCATCAGGGCAGAGGTTGCACTTGAAACAAATGGCCACGAAACCTGTCCCTGCCGGTGGCCTGGGGAACTGGGTATGTCCAAAAGCCGCTGAGAGGGTGCTACAGAAGCAACCCCAGGGTGACGCTGGGGTGCCTGTGTCGTCAGACCCAGCTGCGCAGCCCTGGAGGATTGCTGCACCGCTCTCAAAAAAACTCCAAATCTTGTGCGCCTGAAGGGTTTTATAAGCACCATTTTTATATTGGTTTCATTATTTCAACACTAAATTTTCCACCAAAACAGCTGAAGCGATGCAAACACCGGTGTGGACATGCATAGGCACAAATCAAAGCGCTGCAGTTTATTCCACCTCCCCGGGGCTGAAAGTCTCTGGGTAAGAGGAACCTCACGGTGGCCTCCCGGTCCCGGGGGGTTCCTCCCCTGCGCTGGAGCTCCCACTCGCACGTGGGGCTGCGGCAAAGGGAAACGTGAGGTGCGAGCGGCCCCTCAGGCTGCGACAGCGGCGGGGTTTGCGCCCTGGTCCCAGGTGCTGCTGGGCTGGGCTGAGCCTATGGCCGGGTGTCCCCACCGCCGGCTGCGTGGGACCCAGCCCCAGCACCCCTCGCCCGAGCTCCGCCAGCCCCTCCGTCGCCCTTGCCTTGAAATAACGTGGCTGTTTTGCCCCAACACGGCCCCTTTTGCCGGCAGAGCGGTGGCCGCAGCAAACTCCAGCAGCGAGGCAGGGAAGAGGAGCGAAGCGATTCTCCAGCACCTCGTGGGCAACCGGGTTTGCAATCGCCAGCGGTAAAAGGGTGCTACAAGGCAGGGGGCTACTGCGAGCCACCCCCCGGCTCACAGCCCAGCCCGACAAAGCACCACGGGACCCGCTGCACATCAGCAAAGGGGACCGGTACAGAACATAGGTGCGTAAATGCAAAACGCCTTATGCGAGCCCAGGAGAGGTCCAGCCTCGCAAGGACAACTCCACGCTAATGCTTCCGCAATAAATTCACCGGCAGCTTCTTTCTAGCAGGCTTTTGGTAGGCGTTTGACCGAACTCCAGTCAATCTAACATCGTTACGCTGCAGTTAATGTCAGTTTGAAAGTGCTTTTATAGCTGAAACGCTGCTGTACTTAATGTAAACACCGAGGTTATGAGGATTCTTGCATTGACATGGGGAGGTTGTACTGATTAGCTTAAATCACTGTCATGTGGTATTAGTTAAAAGGATGTAAAAAGCAGCGTCTGAGGCCTTGTCTGCGCTGCAGAGCGGGGCTCATGGGGGAAGAAGGAAGCGACAGGGCTCCTGCCACCACTAGGTGCACACAGAGTGATAAATCGGGGCGGGGGTTGCGGGGGACCGGGATGGTTTTGTGATGACATTGATGAAAAGCCCACAGAGAGCAGCACTGGGACCCCAGCACTCCTCTACGGGGACCCCAGGAGCTCCAGCACGGCAATGACCCCCCGCTCTGGGGAGGTCCCGTGGGTGATGCTGGCAGGTCCTGCAGAGCATCCTGGCAGGTTCCTCATCCTGCAGCGCATCCCAGTGGGATCCTCATCCTGCAGCGCATCCCAGTGGGATCCTCATTCTGCAGCACACGGGTCTCCCCAGTCACCCCACAGCAGGGGACAGGGATGTGGCATCTGTCCAGGCGTGCCTAAGGTCACCAAGAAAAGCCACCGCAAAGCAGAAGCACAGGCAGGATGCCCTGGGACTGTGGCCACCCCCTGAGGGACGGGTGGCCCATCCCTCCACCCAGGGAGCATTTTACATCCAAGGAAAAGAGTCCTCCAGCACAAGCAGGGTCTTGGGGCCCCTCAGCTGGGCTTTGGCAGGCGATGGACAATAGGAAGTAGGGCCTTGGCGAAGTTTTCCACTTGATCCGGACGGAGACAGGATCAGACCCGCTGGAGGAGTGATCTCCTGTAGGAAACCCGGTCGTTAGAGCTGCGTGCAAGGGCTGCAACGGGAGGTCACTGCTCTTCGCATGGCGGCGGAGCAGGGTGGGAGCGCTGGAAACCCTCCCTCCCACAGAAAATAAACCACCAAATTGCATCCCCACCCTCACCGCAAACATCATCTCACCCCTCTGCCCGCCATCCCCCAGCGCGGCCCCCCCACGTCCCCTCCTGGCCAGGGCATCGCTCCGACCCCCACCTTCGCCGTGTCCACTGGGAAAATGCAGCCACGTCCTTCCACTGCTGGGGTTGGGGGGTTTGGGGTTTTTGTTTTTTTGGGGTTTTTTTTGAGAACATTTATAAAGATCTCATTGTTGAAAGGAAAAATGGGATCTCCTTTCCTTTTACCTTCCAGGGCAGCCCTAACCCCTCTCCCCTCGTACAAAAACACACAGGAAAGGGGTTTCTTTTCTGCTTGATTAGATTCAAAGGGATCTTTGTCTGGGGGTAGGTAGAGAAAAGCCCTCCCCCACCTCCCTTTTGACCCTCAAGACTCTGTCTGGTTTTGTTTTAAACCAAGAGAGACAGAGCTACACCCTTGGGATGTTATAAATATATATACCGAGAGGATGGGGGGGTGGCGTCATTCGATTTTCCTGGATGGCAGCTCCAATCCGGCCGACCCCGCGTTTCTCCGCCGATCTCCGGAGCACAAGCCGGGGTTTGCTTCCAGATGCACCGGGATTTCCCAGGAGCAGCCCCCCCCTCCCCTTAAAAGCCTCTCCTCTCCTCCAGTTGCCATGTTATTTAATTATTCCTAAATACTCCTCAAGAAGAAAAGCCATCAGCGGGGTGGGATCAGCACTGGGGGGGTTGAAACCCCCCTGCTCTTGGGGGGGGGGGTGGCACCAGGAGAGTCCTGCTGCCTCTTCCCCGGGGGAGCTGCTCCCCCCATGGCCCCGGTACCCTTCACCCGTCCCGAAAGAGATCATGGGGCTCTGTGACAGCACATTAAATTATATAAATGCACACCCGGACATACGTGCTGCATGCGAGTAGCCGAGCACACGTGTGCGTACGGACGTGAACACCCATAAACCAGAGACTGCAGCTGCACGCGTGACTACCTACAGCAAGTTTGTAATGCAGAAAACACACCGCGGGCTCCCCGATACCTTTTTTTCTGTCTGGATTTTTCTCTCACTTGGAAAAAAAAAATTAAAAAAAAATCTATTTTGAAAACCGCGTACCTCTCCTTATCTTTACTGGCAATTAATTTCAAGGAGGGGGTGTTCGATTTTGACAGGGACTCTAAACATGTTAATATTTGAAGAGGGGAAAAAAAGTATGACATTAATTATTCAGGTATTAGTAGGCATGCTGACAGCATAGCCCAAACGATTTTCTGTCACAAACTGCTATTAGCGGATTTTTTTTTTCTCCTCCGCGGAAGTATTTTACAAAGCCGCGGTACCCGTGCTTCTCCTGAAAGAGTAAGTGCTGAAATTATCATTATAATTGTAGGAGCAGTAAGGATTAATAATGAAAATAGTGGGAACCAGAGCGCACAACAGACACGAATCTCCCCTGTGACCACGTCATTAAAAAGCAAACGTACAATATCGCAAATCCCGGCGGTGCACCCAAACCACCCCTTCGGGGTCCCCACCTGCACCCCCGGGACCCTCGTCCTGACCTGCACCCTGTGTGCTCGCACCCCAGCCATGCACCCCAACCTGCACCCCGGGGTCCTGCACCCCTGGGACCCTCATCCCGTATGCTTGCACCCCAGCCATGCACCCCAACCTGCACCCCGGGGTCCTGCACCCCTGGGACCCTCATCCCGTGTGCTCGCACCCCAGCCATGCACCCCAACCTGCACCCCGGGGTCCTGCACCCCTGGGACCCTCATCCCGTGTGCTCGCACCCCAGCCATGCACCCCAACCTGCACCCCCGGGTCCTGCACCCCTGGGACCCTCATCCCGTGTGCTCGCACCCCAGCCGTGCCCCCTGGGGGTCACATCCAGCCCTTCACCCTACCCTGCACCCCACCGTGCCCCCCCATCCTGCACCACCGGCAGGACCGGCAGGGGAGGGCATCGCTGGGCAGCCCATTCCCAACAGAAAGGGGCTTCTCCCCCGGCCCCCCCGGGTGGCACAGCTGGGAGGAGCACAGCTGGGGGGGAGCACAGCTGGGGGGGAGCACAGCTGGTCCCGCCCCGGGTTCACAGAGTTCAGGCTGCCGAGATTTTCGGGCGAGATAGGGAAAGCTGACACCCGGGGAGCCCCCCCCGGCCGGGCCACCAGCCGGCCCTGCAGCCCCGCCACCTCGTTAGGGAGCCCCACAGAGAGGGGGGTCGGGGGGGCGGCCAGGTGACACCCCCCTTGCAGCCGGCCCAGGGCCCCGCTCCCCCGAGGGTGCTGCTCGCCAGCCAGGGCTGAGCCGGGCAGGATGGCCGCAGCCAGGGCTCCCCGGTCACCACCTCCTTCCCCAGCTCCCTCGGTGCCGCTTCCTCTTCTCAGTCCTAAAAAACAAAAAAAAGGAATTAAGGAAGGAAATGGGGGTGTCGTGGCATCGTCCTGCCCCCTCGCCCCACAGCTCTGCTGCGCCCTGTCCCCACCCGGGACGGGTGATGGGTGCCCACCAGCCACCCTCAAGTGACACACCGTGTCCCTGGGTCGAATTGGGGGGTGGAAGAATTTTTCATATATGACTATTTCCCTTGGGGCGCCTTTCAGGGCAGAGAATCCCTCCTGGATAAACGCAGAGAAAAATAGGAATTAGCAGGAAAAAAAATACAAGAATGGGAGTTACTTGCAGGGTGGAAGGGAGGGGAAGGGAGGCTCTGCTTCAGTAAGGACCCGCTGGTCCTGCAGGCACCCAGAGGGACACGGAGCGGGGCAGAAGCAGCCCCATCACATGCCCGTGTCCCCAAAACCTCCGCGCTCCCCCCAGGCCCTCCCCGCCCCGGTGGAGGTTATTCACTTCCAGGGGTATTTGTGTGTTTCGGCTGTTGGGAACCGACGGGGAATACCTGAGCACTGGCCCAACAGGGAGAACGGCAGCAGAGGGGACAAATCCCTGGCACCCACAACTCTAAATAACCCTGTTTCCCAGAAAACTACCTTGGCTCAGGGTTTTCCAGCCTGGAAACAGCTGGTGAAGGGCTGGGGAGGGGAGGTGGCAGCACCCCGGATCTCTGGCCTCACCAGGAGCTGCCAGCCTGCCCACGCTCCCACCGGTTTTCAGGGCACGACCTGGTCCCGCACACACTTTGTCCGAGTTTCCTGCTCCCAAAATCCAGACCTCAGCAGCTTCGGAGTCACCTTTCTCCCGTCTTACCGATGTTTCTTTTTCTGAGGCCCTGGGAAAAGTAACTCCAGCATCTGCAAATGACATGCTAAGAGTGTATAAAGTTAGTTAGAGCTAAAAATACGAAATTACAAATCTAACAGCGGCAGTTTTGTTATTTCCCTCTTTTCTTTTTTTTTTTTGCCCCCAAAGTCATCTCTGATGAGAACTCAAAGAAAAGGTTGAAAACAATCCTCAGCTTGGACCTTCCCTGCGAGTCCGGGAGATCTTCCCATCGCGTTACAGACCACAGACAGCACAAGGTGGGCCTCGACGCTTCGGGCCCCACGTTCCATGTGCGGAGGATGGATTTCGGAGCGCAGCCCCATGGGTCACGTCTTTTTTATGACGTGTCGCTTGCATGCAGGATCCCAAGTCTCCTACGCACCGTCTTCAGTTATTTGGGGGGGGGGGTTAACCACTGTAACAAATGGTTAATTACAAGCAGTCGCCCCGGCGGTTGCTGGTATTTCCAGCTGATTAAAAGGCTGGATGAGTCCAGCGTGTAAAACCGTAGGAAAAAATGGGATTTGAGGTAAACACGACGAGTGTGCAGGGCCGCAGAGGGGGCGGCTCCCCCCGGGGAGAGGGAACGGATCCAGCACACTGCCAGGAGGCTGAGGGGCAATTGGGGTGAAATGGGGGTAAAATGGGTCAGAGGGCTAACACTGCCCTGACCCCCCCACACACACATTCTGGGACCCCCCAAACCCCTCCTGTGGGAGCAGCCCCCGAGGGGGGACACTCCCGGGGGTCACCCCAGCGCTTTGGGGACCCCCCCGGCACCCCCGCCCTTTCCCAAAACACCCAGCCTGGATCCGTGCTGTCTGCCGGGCAGGACGGTGGGAGCCATACCCAAGCCAGGGTTTAATGACACTTTTCCACCCCCGGCCCGGTCCGGTCCGGGAAGGGGCGAGCACCGGCGCCGCGTACCGGCCCCGGGAGGGGGGAGCGGGGGGCGCCGCCCCGGCGGGAGCGCGGCCGGATCCTGCCCCAGCCCCAATTTTCTGACAAAGGACAGGCGAAATCCTCCCCCAGTTTTGGGGAGGAGGGGGGAAGGATGAGCACAGTTTCCCATATGGCCTCATTTAGGGTAATTTCTTTCAATTGCTAAAAGCATAAACTCCACCTATTGAGCCCGTAGATTTATATGGAACAGCTGAAGGATCCTCCAAAGCGCTTTGTGGGCTGGCCGGGAGGGCCGGCTCCCACCTTCCAGAAAGGTTGGTGGATAATTTCTTTTTTTTTTTTTTAAAAAAAAAAAAAGCAA
>VFFE01008394.1:2819285-2856308 GCA_008921705.1 Burhinus oedicnemus
GGCTGCCGAGCCCCGGGCCGGGAGGAGGGGAGCGCCGGGCTGGGGAGCGCCGCAGTCGCCCCCCGGGGGTCTCCGGTGCCCTCGGCTCGGGCAGCGGCCGCACATGGCCCCGGGTAACCCCCGGGGTGGCGGGGGGGGCGCGGGGCCCGGAGCTGCCTCCTCCAAGGGCAGGGAGGAGGGCAGCCCTTCTCCTGCCGGAGAGACGGGCTATTTGCATTTTAAATGACTTGGAGCACGCCCCGAACACACGGTATCGGGCTGGAAAGTTTGTCCTCGGGTCTCCGAACAACAACAAAAAAGAAATTTAAAAAAAAAATAAAAAAAATAAAAAAAAATGTATGTGCTTTCGTTCAAACCCAGCAGAAAGGCACGGTGATTATCCTGGTTGGTTTGTTTTGAATAACGCGAAGGTTTCTGGTCTCATCTGGCATGTCTGTTTTTCCATCTATTATTATCCTCTCCATCTAGCAGCACAGCTCCAGCCCCTTCCTGTGTAATCTCTCCCTCGCTGTCTTGATGCTGGCTCCCGTCTCCCGCTGCCCGTGGGTCCTGCTCTGCCTCTGCCCGCCTGTCAGGCGCGGGTCTCTGGGTCTGTAGGTTGGGTTTTCTTTTGCTTTACGGACGTTTGGCGTATCCGCGCTCACGGCTTTAGTAAGAAGTCGCTTACAACCAGGTGACTGAAGGGGAGTTAAAATGAGGAAGCGAAACGGGCAGGGGATTTCTCCGTTCGGAGGCGATGCTTGGGTGTCTCCTGTCACCGGACAGCCTCTCCAGGGTGCCTCTGAGTGACCCAGCAGGACGAGGGTCTCTCTGGAAGGACACTTCTTTCTGTTTGAATTTTGCTGGTGTGTGAGTCTTCCATTTTTCCCGTTATTTATCAAACCACGTGCTAGAGAATGGGTTTCTTCATCCCTCTCTTTTTTGGAGGGAGATGAAGGGCATTGGCATCCTGATGCCCGCTCTCAAGATTAATATAAACACTCTTGTTTGCCGGCAAGAATAGGTTCAAATGTGCAATGCTTTTATTCTTTTAGGGTGCCTGTTTCCAGGCCCGCAGAGGCACAGAGACGGGATGCATTTGCCGCAGCCGGGAAGCGGGTGCCTAGCATTGTTTTGATAGAGTTGGAACACGTTGGAAAAGTCTCAGAGGGCACGGCTTGTGTGTTTGGGAAACACAACTGTCTATTTAGGTCTTGTAAGAGTCCTTCAGGATATAATAATTCATAAGGAATGTAGCAGTGTGTAGTGGATGGTCTTCAACCCTCTTTTTAAAGCCTAGCAGTGGTGTGGTGTTTTGGTAGGCTTTATTTCTTAAATAGAAACAAACCACCGTAAAGGATCATCAGGGTCATCTAGTCTCATTCCGTGCAATCGTACGCTGGGTTTGGTATCTCTTTGTACTGCTTGACTATCCGCAAAACCAAAGTTACCTTTTGAAATGATTGTACAGTTAAATAAAGAACCTTATGCTTTTTTTTAAAAACTTATAGCTACCCATTAGGGCTGATTCTTAAAACTGTCAGTACCATTTCTGTGACAATGGTTAGAAGTTTTATCTTTCCAGTAAAAAATGAAAAGTCTTAACAAAAACATCTGTTTGGAACTGAATGCTCTAACAAGATAGTTAAGAACGTCTACAAGTCATGTTTGCAACTCTGCCTTACTTATGTTCTGCGCTCTTCCTTGTTTTCTTCCTTGTTTTCTTCCTTTTTGAAGCAGCGGGCACAGAAGCTCGCGCTGCTCCAGCTGAGTGCTGGCTTTTGGCCCTAAGCCCACTGCTAAAGATGGACCCAAGGCAGGCTCCTCTGTCACTGCTTTCTTGTAGTTTCTATTTTCTTATGTGTATGCCTTGGCTCATCTTGCCGTCAGCTCTTTCGGTTTAACTCTACAATTGCGTTCATTTTCTTGGCTGATGTGGAATCACAGACATTAGAGAGATGGAGAGAACCTATTGCGGGTCGTGGCTGGTCCGTCCCCCAGGGAACATCACAGGATTGCTTCCAGCAGGATATTTTCAGATGCTTTGTCCAACCTAGTTTCAAATGTCTCAAGTGACTGGGATTCCATTCCGACCACCAGTTCGCGTTTGAAGGTGGAATAAGGAAGATATAATTTGTTCTTTCCTGGGAGACTGCTATACCCTCATCCGAGATGCATAGTCTTACTTCTTACCACTATCTTTACCAGCCTCTGTTGCTTTAAACCCACCTGAGTGGTGGCTAAGAGCCCTTTTAGGGTCAGAAACTCTTCCTTTGGGAGTCAGAAAGACCATCCTTGGATGCTTAGAGGGAGAAGATCGTCAAAGAAGGCGAACAGTCTTCAAGCAACATTGCCCCGTCAGAGAAGGGAGCTAATTTTAAAGAAGTGGGAGCCGCAGCTTGCAGAGAGAGACCCTGAGAGCATCGGTAGTGGTGTAGAAAGCAAAAGGGATGCATGGTATAGCTGGAGAAAACCAGCAGTTTTGTTGGGTTACCAGCTGGAGACTTGTATTAACACAGAACCCGTTTCCAGGAGTAGTCCTAAAAAGCCTAAATTTGGTGATCTTGGAAGCGTGCTGCAAAGGGCTGCTGCTGGATGGGACTTAAAGACTTGAGGGTGTGCAAGAGAAAGGGGAGTTTTGCTTGGCGTCTGTCCGAATTCTCACCGAGATGATTACCTCGGTGATGCTGAGAGGTTATCTTAGTCCTAGTTATGGTTAAGGTGCTTCATAGCCATCCATTTCATAATTTTATATTTAGCGCACTAGTGACACTTGGTGAGTTAAGGGCTAAGAAATTGCTCCATTTGTGTTCGCTAGACCAAAATTAGACACAGTTTATGAAGCACTCGATTCCCACTTAGGCCAGATTTTCACAGGAATTTTTCATACTGGACATGAGCTTATTTGAAAACTTGAATAAATGTCTAACACCGGACCTCTTGCAAAAGGCTGTCTGCTGTTGCTGGATACGGAAACTAGAAAGGGGAGTATAATGCTGCGTAGATGTAATTTTTGGTTTTGTCACCCATCTCTGACTGATAACAGCTCTGGCAAACTTCTATATACACCTGAGAAATGAAACAGTCGATTTAACGATGCTCTAATGAACTCTCTTTGCTTTTCTTCCAGCTTGCTATGGAATTGTCCAGGTTCCTACCGGACCCTGGTTCTGTCGGAAATGTGAATCTCAAGAGAGAGCCGCCCGGGTGGTGAGTACGAAGCACACTTGTACTTACACTGCATAGCTTCGTTCGATGCCCTTCATGCCTCCGCTGGAAGCAGCGTGGTCCCCTGGCACAAGTGACAGAGCCTGGCGTTTCAGCACTACTGTGACTGTAATCCCAGCTCCGCCTGTAACCTGCTGTATCTTGTTTCTACAATAGGAATAATTGTATCAAACAATTCTATACGATGCTGTAAGCCATTTTGATGAAGATGCTGCCAGAAGTGCTTTTAAGCAAGTTATCAATGACAAAATTTTTGAGTCTAGAGACCTCGATCTTCTAAAAAAAATAATGGTGTTCTTCTAAGGGGTGGTTTCCCCGCTGTTTTTTCGGTTCCGCTCCTCAGGAAAAGAATGTCTTGGTTTGAGGTAAAACAGGACCGGAGAGGAGGGAAGTTGGCATCACCTGAGATGCTGCTCTGCTGTCAGCGCTATCGTACTGACTGACAGGACGGATTGGCACTCGTATCTCGCGGCAAGAGTCTCCTGCATAAAGTCTTCTGAGTTTGTAAGACAGCAGAGAAAATGACAGGAAGCTGGATCAGGGTTTAGTTTCTGTCTAAGTAGCAGTTTAGCAGTATAGAACGCTTTACAAATGTTCTTAATTAATTCTGGCATTTCCCGGTGAGGCAGGAAAGTGGAAACAATCAGGCCAGGGCTGCCTCTTAGGTCCGTCTATGTGGCAAAGTTATTTGTGCAGTAAACTAGGCTGTGGTTTTATAGCACACCAGCTACTCTACAGTAACTTCCCATGTGAGCCCTTATCAGATACGGCTGCACCAACCAGCTGCTGAGGTGCCGGGATGTAGATCTTTAACGTGTTAGTTGTGCCATGTATGATGCTTTTGCCATACGGTAAATCCAAGAGAGCTTCCCTGCTTCGCTCTCTTAAAGATGGATTTAAATGAAACTTTGGCTTTTCTTAAATACAGAAGGCCTCGCTCAGCACAAACATTTATTAATGCCTGCTCTGCCTTCTGAACTGGTTTAGCTAAGTCTTTTCTAAAGCGCGCACCTAGCGAGGCTGATGTGGGTGACCTCTGAATCCGCGGATCTGCGCGGGCCTGAGCAAACAGCGCGCTCCATCTCAGCTGGGCGCCCTGCTTGCTGCAGTACAAAAGTTTAATCTGTCTCACAGATGGGCGAAGAACTTGGCAAAGATGAGCGAATGGAGGAATTAGGTATCTGTGCCATGCTTTCTCCATTGCGCTAACTCATTCCTCATTGGAAGCAGGAGTGTAAACAAGACCAGACTTTCAGACCTGAGCTCTTTTTTCCCATTGTGAGATGCTGCTTTTATGTGCGCTGCAGTAAAGAAGATCAAATGTGTCTTTGAGTGGTTTTACATCCTGCAGATAGTTTCATAGCAAAGAAAGGAATTTGGATTTCATGGGCCTCCTTCCCTCTGCTCTCCCAGCCGCGCAGGCAGAGAGGAGCTCTTCAGCGTTAGCTACAACTCAGCGTAAGCTGCGGTAATATGTGTGCACACACGTCCTCCTCACCTGTGCTCCTTGCACGGACCGTAACTTTTCACTTGCACATGAGACACTTCAAACCGCCTCCAAGGTAGCAAGAAAACAATATCCCCGCAGGTGGCTCCTTATTTAACTCATCCTTGGTGAAATCTGTTAGACAACGCGCGGTGGGCTTCAGTCGTGCCATTCAGTCCCGTGGCATTCAGCCCTGCTACTATAATAACTGAACAGTGATAATCTTCCTTCCAAAGCGGAGCTGGGGATGATTTCCTATCTAAATCCCTCACCTTTTCAGTTAAACACCAGCAGTCATAGCAACAGACACGCAGATGGGTTAATACTTAAAAAGAATCTAGTTCTTTGATGTAGAGAACAGCGTGATCAGAGTAAGGGAAATGAGTCAGGTCTTAGGAGATCTGTGCGTGGCTCTTACTAAAACACTTTGAATTTGGGCGCCGTGGTCCAGCGAGGCTGGAGGCTGTGGCGGTTCCACTGCCTGGGGTTTCACTGCACCTCCGTGCCTGGCTCTCTCCAGCTGGAGGAGGGAGGTCACCAGCACTGCCTCCAGCATCTTGAACGAGAGGTGCTGCTATTTGCGCGCTAAATACACTGGCAACGGCAGCAGGGTGAATTGATATTCGTATTTCTTTCATAATGACTGTGTGGCAGACTCCTTTGAAAAACAACAATGTTTTTCTTCCCACATCTGCCTTCATAGAAGAATCTGAAAGCAGTTTACAAGCTTTGTCCATAACAAACATACTTACTGGCTAAATACTTTTGCTTTGAAAATGAGATACGGAGGCATGGAGAATTTTGCACTCCTTAGTGAGTTTTTAAAAACACAGGTCTCCTGATGTCTGTATCTCTCCTTTGGAGAGATGGACTCCATCCCCTCCTCGGCTTTGGAAGGAGAGCTCTGGAGCCCTAACTTGGTGGCGGATCCCAGAGTTAGAAGCCCCAGGGGGTCAGGAGCTCTAACCTTACCCATCGCAACCTGATTTAAATCAACCAAGCTCTGCTCTTTTCCCAGAGTTGAAATAAAAACCCCGGAGACTGCCTGGGCCTCTGCAGGTTGAATAAAAGGAAGAGGTACCGCTAATCCCTGCTCATAACCCCTCCTCAGATGCTCAGGTCCCTAAAGGATGCTGTGGACGCTATTGTGCTTACAGTAAGCAACTGAAAGCCCATCCACTTTGTAATCAAATTGTCTAGGAAGCCCGGTGAGCTGCAATGGCCAGAGGGCACTCATGTGAGGGATCATGTGCAGGCTTTAGCTGTCATTTCGAGGCAGGGCTATTAAAAGTCTTGTGTGGGGCCGATGGAGCTGTTAACCCCTCTTGTTACAATCAGAGCTTTGCTAATCGCATGGTGGGAGAGCCGCTTTGATCTGAGGGGTGGAGGGGAGAGCGGAGGGGCCTTTTCAAGTGCAAATTTCTTATTACAGTGTCTCAGTTAACCCAGTTCTTTTTCTGTCTGGGCTCTGCCGGGCTTTCCATAGTAATTGTGGGAGCAGCGCTCCAGCATTCGGGCAGCCTGGACCTAACCAGGAGCAGTGAGAAACAATTCCTGTGGTCATCCATCCCTGTCTCAAACTACGTTGCAGGGAAAGCAGTTTACTACCGAGGATGGCACTGGTCTTTGTCCCCTCATCTCTTATTTATACGTTAATCGCAGGGATTTCGTGCTTGCCAAAGGTACCTGTTTGACAAGCCCGCGCGCTTGGCTGCCAGGAAAGCATTGGAGGATCGGGCTGAGCCGCCCTGCTGCCCACTGCAATCCTATTTATTGTAGCTCTCTGTCCGGGAGGTAAAACTCCAGCAGAGGAAATCTTGAGCTTGCTTGAATCATAGAATCGTTTGGGTTGGAAAAGACCTTTGAGATCATCTAGTCCAACCGTTGACCCTACTCTGCCAGGTCCGCCACTAAACCATGTTTCTAAGCACCACATCTACACGGCTTTTAAACACATCTAGGGATGGTGACTCGGCCACCTCCCTGGGCAGCCTGTTCCAATGTTTGATAACTCTTGCAGTGAAAAAATTTTTTCCTAATGTCCAGCCTAAACCTCCCCTGGCGCAACTTGAACCCCTTTCCTCTTGTCCTGTCACTAGTTTCTTGGGAGAAGAGACCAGCGGCCATCTCACTACAACCTCCTTTCAGGTGGAAGGTCCTTGGGGACTAGTTGGTGGCAGAGGCTTTTGCTCGTGGCCAGTTATTGCTCGATATGTTGTTTTTTCATGGCGTGGAGCACCTGCCCCGTCACGCTCACCAGAGCTGAGGAGCGGCGGCACAGCTGACAGCAGGCACCTCATATCAAAACTTTCTGACAAAGCATGTTTTTTCACAGAAAAACCGGGTTTTTTGGTTGTTTGTTTTGTTCAGTTTTTATAACAAATCAGACCTTTTCCCTAGGGCAGGAAAAGGCTTGCACCTTGCAGATTTTCAGGCCTTTTTAAAAGCTGAACAAACCAAAAAGCACGTAGAAGCTTTCCCTGAGGGATGCCATGAGAAGGCAGGGACTGGTTTTGGGCAGCTCAGCCTGGGAGGAGCCCTCAGGGCCGGCAGCGTGTTCCCCCATGCGTGGCAACGCGCCCCGAAACTGCCCCAGCTCCTGCCGACGCTTCAAAAGGGCGTTATGGCCGGGGGACAGCCCTCACCTAGTGATCGGCCCATGCGGAGGCCGATGTCGGCCGGGCAGGGCTGAAATTAGTGACATGGGAAGAATGAGTGAAAGGCTTCGCCCTCCGCCATGAGGCGAGGAATGGCGCCGAGGGCCGTGGTGCTGGGTTTCCCTGGCTCTCGCCATGCTGCCTGGCCGGACCTTCCCCATCGCCTCTCCCTCGCCGGCCGTGCATGGCGGGGGGGGTGAGGCCTGTCCCCACCCTGGCCATGGGGGAGACGCTTCGGTGGGTCTGGGGCCGCCGCTGGCCTTGGAGGCCCTACCTGCCCCGGGGACCTGGCGTGAGGGGGCATCTCCTGAGGGGAGGGGGCTCATCTCCAACCACCCCATGGCTGCTGCCCCACGGTGGAGGAGATGGAGTGTCTGCCCCTCACAGCCTTCCCCAAAAGCAGCCGTTAGTGACTGGGCATGGAGGGGGCCGCGGAGCCATTCCCTCACAGCCCATCATGGCGCCAGGTCTGCAGCCTCCCACCCAGCATGGCAGCGCTGAGGGAGCTTCCTCCACCCTTGTGGGCGGCAGGGACTCTCCGGTGCCGACGTTCCTCTTGCGCCTTCTCCATCACACCTCAGCGGCCCCCGAGGCTGGGTTTGGGGGGGAAGCAGGGTGCCCACCCACCAGTCCCAGCCATTGGGGCTGGGCTCACCATGGCCCCCCATGCCCCGCCAGCAAAAATGCCAGGACACCCTCACCCGCCTCTCACGAGACTGGAAAAAATATCGCAAGAGAAAGAGAGAAGGAAGGAAGGAAAGAGGCAAAGATAGATAATGGCTTCTTTTTATTTGTCTTTTGCTCTCTGAGTCATGGTTTTCAGTTTTACTCCCCAACCGCAAAGACTACAGCTTTTTTTTTTTTTAAAAAAGCCCCGTGAAAGTCAAGGTTTGCTTATAGCCCCATGGCTCTTGGGCTGAGGTTTTAAATACGTCCCCGTCAGACGGGACGATATCGAGCTGTGTCAGGGTATCTTTTTGCACCCAAACCGCTCTCAGCCCTTCTTCCACTTCCTCTCTTTGAAAGCAGCCCCATCTTTCATAACCATGTTGTAAATGAATCATCTCTTTTTCTGGCCCCGCGCCCCTGGGAGTTAGACTAAACTTGTTGTTTCTGCTTAATTTCAAGAGATGTGAACTGTGTCCCCACAAAGATGGAGCCCTGAAACGGACCGACAACGGAGGTGAGTACCTCTGCGCAGAGCCGGGTATGTCGTGCAGAGCCTCCGGCACCTGTCCCGGGCACAAAATAATTCCTTTCTGAGCCTATGTCACCAGAAAGGGAAGGCTGGAGGCTCCAGAGGAATGAAAACACTCTGCCTTTCTCTTACAAAACTTCACTTTCTGAAGCCTCCACAGCGAGAAGACCTTTCCCTCGGGGGGAACCTGCTATCGGAGCGCAGCCCCTGAAATGTGCGCTTCCTTGGGTTTAACCTCGCAGGAATCAGTGCACGATCTGGCATTGTTTACAGAAACGTGGAAGTTGACGGGTTATTTGCTGCATGTTTTGCACCGCAGCAGGGTGATCCTCAGGTTAACAGAGCCTCAGCCTTGAGTCCCCAGCCGAGAGCAGGGACCAGGACACAGTAAAGATGTTTTTCTCTGCAGGACTTGTCCGCTCATCGTTGATGCTTCTCAGCCTCTGGTGCTGTGAAGTACTGTGGAGCCTGATGTCAGTTGTCAGGGCTTGCAGCTATTGATGCTACTGGCTGTATGGATCAAAATTAATTTTTCTCAAAATGTTATTTTTCAGCAAGGCTTCTGTACCTACCTGCCACTTACTTTAATACACAAAGAGTTAAATTAGGCAAGAGGTCTTTATTCTGCTAGAGCTCATACTTAGAGAAGAAGCCCTAAGTCCAGGATATTTTGTAGAAGCACCTGCTAGAGCTGGTCATAAGTGCCAATAGACTTAGTGCAATAGCATAAATATTGTGCTGGGGGATTGTTTTGTAATAACATAGCATCTTTTTCCAAGTATGTTATTACATGGTTTGGTCAGGTGTGTGTAGACAGGCACAAGAAGCGTTACAACCATGTCACTGTACAGAATTACATAGCCGAAGTACTTACAGTGCTGTATAATTCTGTAATCACGGACTTTGGTTGCGCCTGCCCAGGTGAATCCGTCCTAATTCTGGCTAAATCCTTCCCGTGCAGTAGCCACCATACCGGTATGGATCAGCCCCCAACGGCTCCTGACCTTCAAACTTTCTCAGTTCTGTCCTGACCAGCTGGAATTTCAACTTACACATCTGATTTGGGAAGCGTCTTGGTGGATTTAGATTTTAATCTAACTTGGCTTGCTGAAAAAGAGCCGCCTTTAGCCGTTGATAACAGCCAATAAAGGGAGCTTTGTTTTGACTACACGTCAGACCTGTCCCATCAGCATCATTTACTGCTTGGATGCTTTTCCTGGGTTTGGTTAGGTCTTCAACTCTGGGTCTCAAGTCCTGAGGGGTTGCTTTTAAGCACGAAGAGCATTGTGCCTTTCTTTTCCCAAAGAAATCTTTGCTTTCTTATTTAATCTGGAGGTGGTATCTGTCTGTCTATCACCCACAAAGGATTTGATTCCTAACCAAGTTGCAACAAGCAGTATTTCAAATCTGACATCTAACTTAAGTTGGCTCCCCTCCTACACTCTCTTCCTTCTCTCCCTCCCATGCTTGTCTGCAGCCCTGTCTGAGTTTACGACTCTTCTGGGTTGCCCCATGTGAACCTCCGCTCTCTGCCTTGTTTGCTTCCCCAGGGTGGGCCCATGTCGTCTGTGCATTGTACATCCCAGAGGTGCAGTTTGCCAACGTGCTCACCATGGAGCCAATTGTCCTGCAGTATGTACCCCACGATCGCTTCAACAAGGTAAGGCCATCTCTTTCTCCTGCTGCCCTAAGTGTACTTGCCCCGCCTTGGCTTTTTGGGGTCGTCTTATTCTACCACATCTCCTGTCCAGTTTATTTTAATTTCCAGGTACTCAGATTCATTTAAAAATAACTAACAAAGTACATCCCCATTCTTGCAAATCACTCTTTGGTCCTCCATTTCTCTTTTCCCCAGCTTGCTGCAGCTTGAGCAATCTCTGCCTTGGAGTTGCATGTTGGTTACTCTACGTTTTGATCTGACACAGTTGATATTTGGGGAGAAAAACCTGTGTGAGTTTTGTGCATGCCGCTGAGAAATAACCCAGAGCTGTGTCATAGGAGGGAGATGACTGGATGCAAAGCTACGCGTTCTTGAAGGCTTTGCTTCCTGGTGCACAGTGAGAGTGAAGTAGACCCTTTGTCTGCACTTCTCCTTTTTTTTTCTTTGCAGACCTGCTACATCTGCGAAGAGCAGGGCAGGGAGAGCAAAGCAGCCTCTGGAGCATGCATGGCCTGTAACCGCCATGGCTGCCGGCAAGCTTTCCATGTCACCTGGTGAGTTCCCACAGCACCAACCCAAGAATAGCCCCAGCTATTGGTTTTGCTGCTGTGGCTCTGAGGCTGCGCCAGACGGGTGGTGGGGAGAGTTGGGCTAATCACCCTGGGTTGATTTTGTGCGAGGGGTATCTCATCCTTGCTCAGTTTGTGAGGGGAACTTCCCCAGGAAGGCTGAGGTTTCACCAGTGAGCCTTCCCTGCTGAGAACGAAGGCTGGGGATTTCCCTAAGACCGTGTGGAATCCAAGAAGAGAACAGATGAGTCACAAGCCAGGAATGTTCCTTCTCCAGCAGAGCACATGCAAAAGTATCATCTAGATGATGTGATTTTAAGGGCTGATATCCTCATGTACCCTTGCAGCCTGAAAACAACATTCCTGTCAGCAGAACAGGGAGATTCCCAGCTTTACATGGATTTCTTGCTCATGATATGTCTTTTGTTGGAATTGTTACTGGTCTCCTAGGCCTCCCTTAACAAAACCAAAAATTGCGAGACAATCTGGGAGAAAAGTACTGACAATTTTGAAGATCTTAATATGAATTTAAAATAGTCTGAACTTCTTCCCCCCTCCTTGCATGCCATTTGCCAAGCAGAACAGGAAACCTCAAGACGCTGCCTGGGTATCCTGAACTATTCCTTGCCCTTTGATGGGATATGTGGTCTAGTTGTACAATTTGCTATATCCTCCTCCTAATTGCATGTATTTCAGTGCCCAGATGGCTGGCCTCTTATGTGAAGAGGAAGTCCTAGAAGTCGACAATGTCAAGTATTGCGGTTACTGCAAGTACCACTTCAATAAAATGGTGAGTTTCTTCATCCCTGCAGTGGAGTTTTTTTGTCACATATAAGGCATCGTCTTTATCCTAGACTGTGTCTGTGCTCAGAGCAGTAAGAAACGCCAAGAACACATAAACGTGGTCTGCAGCCTGCTTCCCTTTTCAGCCATTCGGTCAGAGTCACTTAGGAATAAAGATTAATTTATATTTTGCATTTCTATAGCATCTTTAAACCCATTTCCAAAACTAGGGCTTGAATTGTTCCCATCTGTTTTGGCTTCCCTGGCCCACTCTGTATGGCTGAAAGATAAGTCCCACGAAAGGAGAGCAGCCACAGTGTGTGATGCTCCGGGGAGTTAGGGGTATAGCTCAGGCACCCTGGGCAGGAGGGTGACACAGAACGGCCAGAACTTCTGCCTGAGGACAGAGACAGCCCAGAAGAGACATGGAGTCATTCCCTGTTTGAGGGATATTTAAGGCAAAGGACTTCCCCCTATTAATTACGGTACCGAGAGGAAAGAGAGGAACCCTTTCCTGTCCTGCATAATTAGTAGGCACCTGCTCTCCCCCATGCAGCAAAAAGGAAACATGATCCTCTCACTACAGCTTTATGTCTCAGTGGCTCCTTTGTTGCTGGTCTTTCCCACTTTCCTTCCTGCTTATCAGTGCTGTCACATACAGTGACTGATGTCTTGAGCTTCCCCTCAAAGTCAAACTGGAGGACACCTTCCCTGCCCTTCGGGTACCCTCAGTATCTGACACAAGTGTAGCTCTGTATCAAGTTCACTGATGCTCAGATAGATAGCAGGACTTCTGCTAGTGCCCGGAGTCTGAGAACAGGGCGTCCTTCCACACGCGCCCCGCTTCAGACTGAAAGCTGGACACTGCTGTTCAGGAGGACTGGCTTGTTGTCCTGGTTTGAGGTAAAACAGGACCAATTTTGTTCAGTAACTTTTCTTTTTAGCTAGGCCTCTTCTAACTGCTGAAATTAACAGCATGTTGTGCAGAAAACTGTTCGCTCTCAGAGTGATAAGACCCATGTTTATAGCTGATGCCAAGGAATGGGATGCAGAGAGGCTCTTGCTTAGACTTATTGCTATAACACCCAAGGCCAGCCAACTTTGTCACTTGCCCCGTTGGAGGGTCAGAAGCGGAAAAGCGTAGAGGGGTCACACCTGCGGGGAGGAGCGGACAGGACAGGTGACCCAAAACTGACCAACAAGGGTATTCCATCCCATCTGCCTCATGCTCAGTATAAAAGCTGAGGGACCAAAGGGTCAGCTCTCTTTCTTCAATGGCCGGCGTCCTGGGAGGACTCTGTCTCTGCGTCTGCCTTTGATCCTGATCCTGAATCCAGATCCAGAATCCAGTTCCCATCCGTCACCGAGTCCAGTCTGGGACTTCCCCAGCACCTGCTGGTGACGTGATTGTCATCCTGGGAGCTTGATACAGTTTTGTATATATTTCATTATTTTTCTTTTTATTATTTTATTATCAATATTTCATTAAAGTAGTTTAGATCCTTCTAAACTCTTAAGTCTCTTTTTCTCTCTCTCTCTTGCCTCCCGAGCGGAGCAGGAGAGAGAGAGAGCATCTGTCGTTCCACCGGATTGGGCCAATCTGGCCCAAACCACGACACAGTTATTCAGAGGAACATCGCATGCCAGATCTGACTGGTACAATGGTTATTTATCTAACTCTGCAGGTTAAGACGTACTCGTGAAAACTGCTGCAGTGTTACAGGACATGTTAACAGCACACCAAGGTTCATAATTAACCAACTGACTCACGTGGTCAATGCTCATATTTCAAGGAAAACAGCAGTGAATGTGGCAGGCAGAATCCCAGCAGAGTCCTGGGTTCTGACAGGGATGCGGGTTGCAGGGTCTGTACCAGAAGAAATGAGGAGGCCAGAGCCTTCTGCAGTATTTGTTATTTATAATGATAAATAGCCCTTAAAGGCAGGACACGTGTTTTTTGGAGGATTCAGGTTCTAAGGCAAGTGGCAGCAGAATAAGAATTCTTCCCTACCCCTTGATACAGCTTGTGTAGTATCACGGATCCCAGTGGTACTGCCACCCTGCTTTGTATCCCGTCTGTCCAGAGCAGGGTGGTGGGATCTGAAGCAGAAATGACTTATATGGAGATCCTGTCAGTATGGTCAGATAGTTTTTAATACTTTATGGGCCATATCCTGATTTTTGTTAGCAGAAATCCAAAATTCCTCTACCAAACAACCTCTGGATTTATTCCACTATAGTCAGAAGGTAAATTTACCTTGTTGTATAAACACAATTGGCGATACCCCTGCAAATCGCAGCGCCAATCTTTTAAGCCTTGCCATAGGCGTCTGGCTGTTTACTTCTTTTTTGTTTGTTTCTGTCTTGTTGCAGTAGGCATCCTCACAATGCGTAAATGATTTTGAACGGTAATGATAATGAGCCACATCCAGAAACAGCCCAGTGACACTCCAGTGGGTTATGTGGCCGAAGTCTGATGGATCTCAGCCCAGTCTCCTGGGGACAAGGGCATCCAGGCTTCCGAAAGCGGTACGGCCATCGGTTAATACTGACTGACGCCCTCCTGGCGTGCCCAGCTGAGAGTCCATAAATCGTGTGGGCAGGAAAGCCATCTCCCTCTTTATTTACAGAGGTTATCCCGCAATATCCAGTTTGAAACGCCGCCCACCATGTCCATTACGTGTTTGGGAAGCTTGCCCGAACCGTACCTGATACATGGGCAAACAAGGCAAACCTCGCTTACAAAGCGGCGCCTACCCTGCTGCCGACACCAAGCCAGTAAATTCCCTGCTGCCGACACCAAGCCAGTAAATTCCCTGCTGCCGACAAGGCGAAAGCGTATGGGGAGTATTTACTCCTCTTGTGTGTTCAGCTGCTGCGAGGAGAGGAGGAGGCGGGAGGGAGAAAGAGCATCTGTGCCACGGACGGGGAGCGAGCGCTTGGCACAAGGTGCGGGGCTGTACTGGAACGTGCTATTTTTAGCCAACAAGCAGGCCGAGAGGGTGGGGGAGAGGGCAGGATCGGGGTGATTGACGGCGGCTTTGGAGAGCTCAGCTGTAATTATAACTGACGGGCTGTGCGAGTCCAAGGCTGGGGGACCGTACGAGGGTTTCTATATTTGCGCAGCTTCTGGTGGCCGGGCTGGGAGCGCGGTCACGTGCCTGGCAGGTAGGAGCAGGGGAGGTGCCGCTTCCCGGCTTGGCTTGGAAAGCAGGTCAGCGCCAGGGGGAGAGCGAAAACAGGAGGAATATGGATTTATTTATAGGCTTCTCAGTGGCGCTTGCCACTATTGTTAGCCTCCGGGTTACTCACAAACGTGCAGAGACTCCGTCTCGCTGCCGCCTCACCACTCTCCCCTCCTCATGGCTCATGGGGTTTGCGAGCAGCAGATCCGACGGAGGCCCCTTCCAGGGCCGCAGCCCAAGTGCGGGATCAACTCCTTCCACCCAGAGAGGGGCAGTCAGCACGGAAAAGGGGGACGAGGTGTGCAAAGCAGCTGAGATGGGCAGGGTGAGGAAGGCACTCTCGGCTTCCAGGTAGTTCCACGGGTCTGGGAGTGGTTGTGCAGCGCAGGGAGGAAGGGCTGGGTGTGGGGCGGTGTGGGAACGCAGACTTTTGGAAGGGGTACCCGAAGAGGGGGTTAAACCGTTAGTTCCCACATCGTTTTGGAGTACGTGACTCGCAGTGCGTGATCTAATTGCACGTGTTTCAGGGGAACTGGGCGTGCTGCTGCGCTGACCTGAAGCAGAACAGCTTTTTCTTGAGCCTGTCCAGCTGTGCAGCCGGCTGATCCCGTCCTCCCGGAGCTGGAGGCGTTGCAGGGGAGCTGATGGCTCAGCGGCAGACCAGAGCACGTGTGGGCGTCCCTGGGCTGCAGGTGCTCCTGGCTCTCCGCTCCAGAAGGAGCTCAGGGCCTGACAGTGCCCTTCCAGTGCAGGGCTGTGGCTGTTTCCGTAGGCTTTACGGAGGAAAACTCTGGCTGAGTTAATGACTGAGTGAGGGGCACAGGATTTAACCCAGTGCCTTCAGTAAGACAGCAAAGACTTGGGATTTGGACTCCTAAGCCCTGCTGTAAAACAGTTCAGCATTTGTGAAGAGTCTTGTTCTCTGCGGAACAAGGGACAATTGTGATGTGGGACTGCAAGCCAGCGTCGGCATCCCCCGCCTCTTGCAGGCATAAATGATACCA
Organism: Burhinus oedicnemus; assembly: GCA_008921705.1. Classification (NCBI taxonomy): domain Eukaryota; kingdom Metazoa; phylum Chordata; class Aves; order Charadriiformes; family Burhinidae; genus Burhinus; species Burhinus oedicnemus. The sequence continues at coordinate 2,835,035 of VFFE01008394.1, forward strand.
GCCCAAGCATTTCCTTCTGTGCTGTCCTGAAAATGGGAAAGCTCCAGGCTTTGGGTTTTCCTCAGAACATACCAGGCCTTAGCAAAACCAGCCCCATTTATTTCTTTGGGGTTGGTATTGCGATGTGTGTGCTCTGCCCTGTGGGAGCCTTTGCCGGGTTTGTTTGTTTAAAAAAAGAAAGAAGAAAGAAAGAAAGAAAACAATAGCTAAATACCAAGAAAATGCTGGATGACGCACAGGGGTTGAATGAAGTACAGATGTTCTGTCACCTATATTGTCTGCTTGAAATGCACAGAAAAAAATTACCGTGCTCCGTGGAATGAAATTTGTCACACCAGGAGCAGACGGGAGCACACACGCTACAACATTATTAGGCATATATCCCATGGAGGGAGACAGTCATCCAGTGTTATTCTTAGTGAACACCTGGAATCCATAAGCAAAATCAGGAGACTTTTAATTTGGATATGGGACGTTGTTATGAGCGGAACAGTCCCTGCCCAGTGACATAGGGAAGAGAGGCAGGCGCTTGGAGCAAATAAGCCCACCTGCAGTTGTTCCTCAGGTCTGGGTACAGAGCCAGTTCTCCACAATCCTAACGCACCTTTAGCTCCTGGACGGCTTCCCTAGCCACGGGGGGGGGCACTTTATGGGGGTACAGGGACCGTCTCTGTCCTGCTCCCCTTATCCCTTTAGCACCAGCCAGAGCAGTGCACGAGCCCCCGGTCCCCCGGTGTCTGGGCAGATGCATGGCAGAGCCTGCCTCCCCGCTGCCATTGCCTGTCTGTCTAGACCTGGTGCCAGTGGAGGAAACGAGCCAAGGATCCGGCCTGGCAGACTTCGCACACTGGAGAAGTTGTACTGGGCTGAAATCTAAACCCAGCGGGTCTGTGAGGGGCTTTGTGTTTGCATTCGAATTGGTGACGGAGCTCTGCCTCTTGGAGTTTTACATCCACGCCAGGCGCCTAAGGGCAAAGCGGATGGTTTTTCCAAGTGGAATGCAGGTGGCTGCTTGCAAGACCAGCACGGGTTTTTTGGGAAGGAGTACTGAACTTAAATCTGCCCTAATCTAGCTATAGGAGCCTTGTTTCAGAGCATCCTTGACTGGCTTTCTGTGACCTCTCGTTATGTGGGTGTTTAACCGCCCCCAGCAGATCCTTCCCTTAGCAGGGGGTGCAGCGATGCTTTGAGAGCACGCAGAGCCCGGCGAGGGCTGGCCGTGGGGCCTTGTGTAAAACCTCGTGGTGCGCTCGGAGCGCGTCTCAAGGCAAACCCGCGAAATCCCCAGCACGGCCCTGGTGCAAGCGAGGTTGCAGGCAGGGACTTAGCGTCCCGCTGCCCAGCGCCGCCTTCCTCCTCGCTGCGGCTGCCATGGCTGCAGCCCAGAGCCAGGCCTCATTCTCCGGGTGAGGGAGTTCAGAGAGCCTGGGAAAGAGGGAGGGAGCAGCAGAGCCCACTTGGCTCTTCCCAGCTCTTCCCTCCCTCCTTCCCCTGCCCAAGCTACTTTTAATGATCCAATTGCTGGTGTCCAGCAGATTAGAAGAGGGGGCTCGGGGAAGGGGAGACGGCGGCGGGGGGAGCGAGAGGAGCTGCGCACAACCCTTTTTGGCAGCGAAAGATCCCGTTTCGTTCCTCCTGCGCTGGGGAGCTCGAAGGGAGATTGTGTCGCCGGCACGCCCCCCATGCAGCCCCGCTCCCCCCGCCGCAGGCCTGGCCTGCTCCGTGCCCACATGCCAAGCCCCAGCTGCTCAGTCCCGCATGGAGAGAGTTTGTTTTCCATGAAGTTTGTTGCTGGGGCCAGGTTCATGTTCCCTGCAGACCGCAGCTCGCCCAGCCAGCCAGCCTGCTGCAGGGAGCACGGAGCGGCTGCAAGGTAGGGCTTGGGTTTTGCTTGCAGAGATGGGATGGGGGTGTTGAAAGGTTTCCTGCTCTCGCAGTGCATCCGCCCTCCCTCATCCTCCTCCTCCTCCTCCTCCTCCCCTGGGTCCTGCTTCATGGCACGGCCAGGCAGGTCTCTGGGGCAGGCTGGGCTGTTGGCAGTGGCTGTGTGGTCTGTGAGGTTTCCTGCAAAGGAGGGTTTGCAGAGGAGGGTGCCTGTGTGCCGGGGAGATGAAGTGCTGGACACGGAGAAGCCAGGTGGGGAGAGAGCACTGGAGAGGCAGGGGACCAAGTGCTGCTTCCCCCCTGTCCCCTTGCCCTCCCCTCCCTTTGCACCCTGTGGCTCTTGCAGGAAGCATTTGGAGCCTTCTGGTTCCTGGAGAGAACCCACATGTTTAAAAGCCTCTGGTGCAAGCTGGGGAACGCCCCGGCTTGTCTGAGGGCCTGTCAACACAGGCAAGATAGCCGGGAGTGACTGAGCATCCTGACCATCTCTGTGCCGTGGTCTCTGCGGGCAGCCAAAGTAACCTTCCCACCAGTGCCTTGGTGTGGGGGCAGCCAGCCCATCTGGAGCATCCATGGGGTAACGGAGATAATTGTCCTGCCCGATGAACACAGGGCACTGCGTTTCCCCAGTAATACTGAAGAAGGTGTCAGATCCCGTTGTCCTTCTGAGTACCCAGAAGCATGAGAGAGTAACTGGAGGGTGGGAGGTGGGTGCTACTGGGTGTGCAAAGGCAGTGGGCACCCCAGCTCTGCAAAGCTTTAGGGCTGCTGGCTGCAGCCCAGAGAGCTCCCGGATGCCCGGTCCTGTGGGTTTCTGCTCTGCCCAAGCAGGAGTGACACGGAGAGCCTGGAGAGGAGGTGGTGTGGGAGAGGGAGAAGTGCTTGGTAAGCACAACGGAGGAGCAAGGTGTGCCTGCGGGCACGGCCTGGGGCTGCGTGCAGGGACACCCAGCAGAACTGCCGCGGAGCTCCTCGTCGGGCTGCGGTGGTTCTGGTTGCAGTGCAGTCCTTTGAGCAGAGCACGAAGACTGGTCTCTGTGGGACAGATTTTCTAAATAGTTTGAGTACAGTTGCTCGGCACATGTAGTCGGGGTCGGATCTTCAAAAGAGCTCAATACCCAGCATTTAGCTTTTTGGAAAACCTGACCATTTATTCAAGCGTCTAAATGGGAGCTGAGGCATTCCAGAAATCTGGTCCCCATTGTGCAGGCTGGGTTCGTGCTGAATATGTACATATGTACGCACTCCTACATGTAACCAGGGGACTGCTCAGTTGGCTGTTGTAGACTCTGCGCTGCCGACAGCGAAGGGAGATTTTTCAGACAGGAGACAGCCAGGATTTTGAAGCTGGAGGATGTGAGTTTGGTGGTTGCCATCACAATGAAACTGTGGGAGGTTTTATGGTTCACTGTGGTGACAGTCGGGACATTTCTGCTTTTCCCCATGCGTGTGCATGCGTGACGGTGTATTTATGTAGGTGTGTAGGTTCATTGTCATTAGCCAAAATGGGTTGGCTCTGCCTTGTCTCGTCTTGACCATGATGAGTGAAATTAAATTGTTACAGTGCGGTCTCACTGGTGTTTGCAGCATTGTATCTTATTTCCTCCCGTTGCAACTTCATGACTGAAGTGCGTTTGGGATTCAGGGTCTGAAAATGAGAGAATAAGCTTTGTGGTATTCAGAAAGTTTAAAGACCAGGGTTTGTGCAGTTATTTGGCAAAATGCATTGTAATGAGGTGTCTGGCTCCCGTTCTCCATTTCTAGTTTCCAAGAGTGGCACTGGCAGCATCCGCAAGTAGGCGAGCGTGTGTCTGGGTGGGGATCCCTGACTTTTCTTTCTGAATTTTTGGATGACTTTCTGTGAAGTATCAGCAAGTTCTCTCATCGCATGGGCCCTGGTTTTCCCATTTGTAAAATGAGATGTAGATATTAAAAACCTCTCTTCAGCTCGTTGAAACTCTCTGCTCTGTGCTATTAAGGGAGTGCAAATTATTACTACTACTGGAATAATGAACACTGATGTGCACATGGTCTGTGACAAGCTGCTTAACTAACTGGGACACGGTTTCCCTGTCTTCCTCTCCTAGAAGACCCATGAGAGTTAGACAGTGTTTATAGCATGAGAAGCCCCCAAGTATTATGAGATTTAGTAAAGATTTAATTTGTCTTTCGGCACTTAGTCTGTAGAAATCACATTTTCAAGCTTTCCTTGTTCACTGCCAAAGCTGGAAATGTGTATTAAAGAGGGGAAAAAAAGAAAACGGAGATTCTTGTAAAATACTGTAGCTCTAGGAACAGAGGCTTTAACAGATATGCCAAACACCAGGAGTCTTGTGAAAAAAAGATGGATATTGGCAGCGTTGGTTGTGCACTCAGCAAGTGCAGTGAAGCTCTAGGCTGGATTTACCTCCTTTTTTCACCAGCTCATCCCAGTGAAAGCTTGCGGGGCGTCATGGCAGGTTTACGCTGCAGGGTCACTGGGGGCCGCAGCATGGGCCTGCTTTTCGAGTGCCATGAAAATTCAGCCAAACCCACACTGGAAAGTGCTGGTTTCTGGAGCACTCTTGCTTCACCTCTGCTTCGCTTCACGCCTGCCTTCTCCAGCCTTTTCCTCCTGCCCCTTTTTTCCCCTCATTTAGTGTGATGTTTCCTAAGCTAATTATTCCACTCTCTTCTGTCACCCCCCAAAACAGACAGGGGGGCTCATATATTTGCGGCAATTGCATCTTCCCCTGACAGCATCCCATCTTTGGCATGTGCTGGCAGCTGTAGCCTCAGGGCTTTGCCTGCATGAGGAAGCAATCAGCGTCGTTCTGGAGAGTCAATGAATTTCCATGTGACTGTTCTCTTCTGACCACACCTTCGGTCCAGACTGAGGGCTTCAGCTTCTAGAATAAAATGCTCATGTGAGGCAGTAGTACCAGAACAGGCATCCTTTCCCACAAAAAGGTCTCAGAGACAAGAGGATGGATTTTTCTAAGCCCTGCATCTCATGCAGGTGTTTACCTGACAGCAGCTCTCTTGGTCCACACACCAGTGACCACACTGGGAAGTGTGGAACTCAGCACAAAAGTTTCTGCAGCTTCAGTAAAGAAGGCCACATCTTTAGGTGTGGTGTTGGTAGGACGGAAGAGCTCCTGTAGTCAGTCGAGTGTGTTCCCATGGGAGCATGCAGCTGAGGAAATCAGGGAGGAAGCAGGAGTATGTGATGGAATATGTTCTTCTGTCCATCCATCTTGTATGCCAGCTGGCCTGGGCACCCTCAAGCCCCACTGACTTGAGGTCACCCAGGCCTACATTTTCGGTCCTTTCACTGAAAACATCTCAGTTTTAGCATAAACATCCAGATAGCGCTATGTAAGAATAACCTCCTCAGTTACAGTCCCGTCCCCAGGAGAATATAAAATCAGGACAGGCAGGACTCAGTGTTTCTCAGGCCATGATTTTTCCTTGGTTTGCAATTTGAAGAATCCCATGTTCCTGGGGTTTTAGTGAGAAGAAAAACAGGATGAAGAAATCAAACTAAATAGCCTGTCTCCTGTTAGCAGAGATGGCCCCAGACCAGCTGTCTCTGTTGGGAGGGGAGATGTGGGAGATCTCTAGGTTAGGATCAAGCCTAGGTTCTGAGATCTCCACTGACCGATCTCTTTACCTGTGCACGTGCAGCACGCGCTGAAATCAAGATTCTCCCATTGGCTGTACCGGGTGGGTCTGAGAAACCCTTGAGGAAGGTAGAGGGTGAGGGGGCACAGAGTCCCGTTGGGGAAATGGCAGGAGGAAGGCTCAGGTTTCTTGAAATCAGCCAGAGCTTGTTAAGTCCTTCCCTATCATCTTACCATAAACTGATTCGTGGGCTTCTGTTGATGTTCTGCACTCCAGATGTTGGCTGCAGCTGGGGTAGAGATAGTGGGACGCTCCCAGCCAGAAGCTGGGATATGGGGGAAGGGATACTGGGCTCGTGTGGATGGGTGGAGAAGGAAAGAGGAATATGAATGTATGGTTGTAAATCCACCCCTACACACCCTCCTTTCTTTTCCCTTACAACTGCTATTCTCAGCAGAGGAAAAGTTAGCCTTCCAGTACTCTCTGATTTCTTTTGCAGAGTCGGAAAGACAAGGAAAGACCTAAACAGAAGCACAAAAAACGGCCGGAGTCTCCCACCAGCCTTACCCCATCCTCGGTGCCTGTTGCTGCAGAGAAGGTACCAAACCCACAGGATGTGAGCGTGTGAATGTGGGGTGGGGAGGGAGGGCAGGGGGAAACCATCGGCACTAGCTTTCGCGGGTAGTGGGGAGGAGAGTGCAGAAGAGCAGAAAAAGGGCTTTTGTCCATTTATTTTGATTCCTGATTCGTCACATTCTCACTCTCTCTGCCTGACTCCCCACCTCGACGCCCACCTTGGGAATTTAATGCGGCAGCTGTCTTGATTTCTGTCAGCACTGACGACACAATCATGGAGCTAAACTCCCCAGTGATTGAGCTGTAAGTGCCAGCCTGCTTTGCGGCAGATGTTCAGATTTGAAGCTCTCTCAGAATAGATAAATATCCATGCTTTGGCCTTTTCTGCTGCCACGTTGTAAACAGCTCAGGCAGGTGGATAAGCAAGGCAAGGCAAGGAGGAGGTGTTATCCTTTATTAGACAAACTGATAGAGCTGAGGGGGTAAAAACCCCAGACGATCTTAGAAGCACATAAGATCTTCAAAGCACATAATAGAGGTAGCTTTTCTGTGTGAGACAACAGAAGGTCGGTTCCTATTTAGTTCCTTCATTACAGGAAAATTCAGGCAGAGGGGCGCAGCGTGGTGGCCTGTTTTGCTCCTGAGGTGTAGAGGCAGTCCGGTTCCCTGCTGGGAAGATGTCCCTTGCGTGGGTTTGTCTGCCCAGTGCCCAGGGCTGGTGGGGCACAGTCAGGTTGTCAGTGTGTTTCTGCTACTCACTGCTGAAATCGTGCTGCTGACATGGACTCTTACACCTGACTGTAAATCGGGATAGCCCTGAGCTTTCTGTAATTCACACCAGCCCCAAACTCCAGTAATGCAGAATAGACAGGGTGGAACTTGCCTCGAGCTTGCCTGCAAGAAGGTGAAGGCCAAGTTTGCAGTTGTTCAGGGTCAGGGAACAAGTGAGGTTACTCCGGCGCCTGGACCTTTGGAGTTGTACTCTCCTCTCCGTAGTGGGAATGTAAATTAATGCAGCTCCTTAGCAGGGCTGTGCTGGTGTAAGTGAGAGTAGGACTAGGGCCAAGCTCCTGCTAGAACAAATAAACAACGTGTCCCAGGAATGTCCTTTTGTGCACAGAAATGCTACTTGGAAAGGCTTGGGTGTCCTTTACGTGGCAGGAGTGCCTTGTGAAAATGAAAATTCACAGGCTGGCAGTGTCTGCATATGTGAGAAACACTGCAGGGGCAGTCTGGAAGAGTGAAAGCTCCTGCCAGTCAGCACAGGGTTGCTTGGGGTTAGGACTGAAGAGGATTTTCTACGTTCTGTGCGTGGCCAAGCCTGGAAGCAGGGAGTAGATGTAGGTCAGAGCTGAAATGGCAAAGCTGGTCTCATGGTTCTCAGGCTGGGAGACGCAGAAAGTTACAGCGGGACAGAGCGGAGGAACAGCCTGTGAGCTGCAATCCCTCTTGATTTACCTGTGCCCGTGTTAGGGCAGCTCAGCTCTGGCTTTTGGGAACAGCAGATTCACCCAGTTAACAGAGCTGTCAGGAACCCATGGCCTAAGAAGATTATTTTCAAGCTGAACTGAAATCCAAAACCTGACTCTTGGCCAGCTAGAGTGGTTGTGAGACAATTACCCACTGTCTCCTCCAAAGTCCTGCCAGACCTTTATAAATAAGGAGGGAAGGGTGCAATTCAGTTTTACAGGCAGCTTTCAACTCTTTGTAAGCTAAAATTCAGGAGAACCTAATTACTGTAGCTGTACTTGAGTGACAGGGTTTTAGTGTTTCCCTAGGGAGTTATTATTAATCCTCATAACAGAGAGTGTATTTCCCTTGCTTTTTTTTTTTTTGTGCATAGATCCCAAAGCATTGTTCAAACTCTCTGTTACCAAAGGTACCCGCTCCGGATCAAATCTAAGAGCTGCTACAACCTCGCACAAACCCTCAGGGGTTGTATGAGGCTTTCTAGACAGTTGCATCAGTGCAACATTGCGCAGGTTAGACTAATGTAAAACCTCGAGACACATTAATGTAGCATGTCCAAACAGGTTTCCTCTTCGAAGCCAAAACCGTCTTTGTCCCTTCTTAGATCAGTATAGCTCACCCAATAGAGTGTACTGGGGAGGGGGCAGCCTAGATGCAGCAAACCAAAAGCTGACGTGTGACTATGCAGAAGAGCGTTGCTAGTCCCTGCTGTGCCATGGTTAGAGTCTGAAGACATCTGGGGTCTGTTCCTCTCTTTACCACTTGCATGATCTTGGGCAAATAATTTATTGCCTCCATGGTTTTCTCCAAGTTACCCAATGAACCAGAGCTTAAATTCCCCAGAGATAATCCCTGCAGGTGACACAGCCCCAGTCTTCTGTGGGGAGCAGCTGGGTGAGAGTAGATCTCAGTGATCTACAGCAGTGAGGACAGATGGTTGTGTCCAGGCTCCTGGGAGAAGGACACTGGCCCAGAGCAGCTGTGCAGAGCCGCAGGAGGCTGGTGCAGCCCTTGATGTCCGTGCTAGCCCCATGCTGCCAGCTCACCATGCTGCTCACACCGTAGCCAAAGTGGCACCATGTACAGTGAGTCCCAAGCTCCCGTCCGGGTGCGCAGGCTGTGCTGGAGCAGGGGTTGGGCTGGAGGCACTGAGCATCACCAGTGGTTTGGAGCCGGCAATGAGGAGCAGGAGCATCAGTCAGATGAATCAGCAGAAGGGCCCTGGCACCGCTTGCTCCTTGGGTACCAGAGTGCAGACAGGCTGTAGCATGGCACGAGCCACCAAGCCATGGAGTGGTCTTACCAGTACCTGAATCCATGCTCCAGTCTGCTCCCAGTTTGCTTAGCCTAGAAGGAGCCTGGAGCAACAGACATTTGAGCCCCAGCCTCTGATGTTGCTACCAAAGTCCTCTGAAACTTTCAGCAACCCTTTAAGAATGGATTTTCAGAGCTATAGTCCATTATAGTAGGACTTTCCAAACTGCTTCACCAGGCTAGGCTGACAGCGGTGGAACTGTGTTTCATTGCTTTGGAGGAACAGTGGTATATCCCACTTCCTTATTCCTTCAAGCAGCCCGGCCTCTGGGTTCACGTTTTTCTTTAATTTTGCAATCCAGATTTATTTTTCGGTTCCAGCTTTCACCTAATGTGTCGTCCACCCTGTGCTCCCCTCTTGAACCATTTAGTTATGAAGAAGATCCTTTGATGTGGTTTCAGTCTTCCTCTTGAAATCAATTGTGCTAGACCTCTGACTTCTGCCAGATTTTTGAACATCTCACTGAGTGCTTCCCTGTGACTTCTAGGAATCTAAATACCATTAATATCTGGCACTTGGACTCTGCCAGGCCTCCGTGTCCTGTCTGTGCAGTGACAAGCTCTCGCTGCCTCTGGGGGATAAACATACTGAAAACACAGTGGTGTGGCCTCAGCTCTCATCTCTACCGGAAAGTGAAACTAGGATGTGAATTCACAGCATGCAAACGACGCTTCGTAACACCTCTTCTGAGCTCTCCTCCTGCCTCTGAAAAGTGTCTTTGGGCGATGCGATTTTCATCGCTCTCAGAGAGGGGCAGGAGACCTTGCTCCTGGGCACGGGAGCCTCCTCCCAGAGAACACGCGGAGCAGCTGACCTGCGGAAAATCCCCCAGTGGTGCTCCAGGGCTAGGGCTTTTGGATGGATTTGGAGGTGGAGGAGTTAGAGAGAGTGGATTTGTGCTGGATATAGGCTCTCATTCATTGTCACGCTGGCTACTTGGAGCTCCTGCAGACTTTTTGGGGAGTGGGAAGGAAGCAGAAAACATCCCCTCCGGGTAATAGTTTCTGGCTATAATAGTTTCTGGCTATTTCATGTGGTCTATCCAAAAACTACAAAACGCTGCCAACTAGTAATGCTTTTGAACAGCCTCTTGGAAAGATGGTATTCGTGGAGCGGGCCTGGGGCAGAGGAGGGTTTCTCGCCAGGGGAGGAGCAATGAGTCTCACCAGTAAATCTTGGCAGCCAGGGCTGCTCCGGCTCTGTAGTCACACGCTGCCAGACAAATTCAGGAGGCAGTTCCTGTGCTCGGGATCTCTCCGTGTAGCTGGTGCCTGGCTCTGGGATGGAGGTTAGTGAGGAGCAGGCGAAGAGCGAGCGGCGTGCCTCTCCCCTCCCCCTGCCAATGCCCCCGGGGAGCCGTCCTGCCGCTCTCCGTTGCACTTGCAGTAAATCTGCAGGATTGCAAGCCACCCCAGCTGCCTTCTTCTGCCAGCTGCAGACATCATGATCACTTGTTGACACACACTCACACATGCTACGTGTTTTGGGCTGCAACATCTGGCGTGATCTGGGTTTTGTAATCTAAGCCGTGGATGCCAAGGCCTCCCCGCACCCACCCGCTCCCGGTCAGGTGCTGGAGAGGGAGCACAGCGGGGCAAAGAGCACACGATTGCAGGGCGACTTTCCAGGTTTCCCACTGTTATTTGAGCTCTCGGCATCTACCCAGGACCGGCCTGGAGCTGACAGATCCTGGGAACCTCTGCACTGCGCCTGGCTCAGGCAAATTCACGGTCGCTGTGATGGGGCAGGGGTTTGTGGGGGCAGGATGATGATTACCCCTGCATGTCTCGGCATGGATAGTTGCGGTAAGAATCCCTGAGCCTTTTAGAATCCCTTGTCCTGACGTGAGTGGGGAATTTGCCAGTGACATCAGGGACTTAAAGATACGGTCTTCAGCCCATCTGTGTCTCCTGTCCCCACCTACAAAGAACAGCAGCACGGTGCTGCCTGGTTTTTGAGGCTGAGGGAAGGGACGTGGTGAAGGTTGCGAGCAGCTCAGATGCAGCGATGCTGTAGCCTGTACACGCGCTTCGGCCCTGAGCTCCTCATGGAGACTCATCTGACCCCTAGCTAGCGATCCAGCGTGGAAAAGCAGGGATGCTCACGGCCTGCCTGGGTGGCTGCTTCAGCACGTCGCCCTGTGGTGCGTGGGCTGGAGGAGCTCCTGCTCTCGTCGCATTGTTCCTCCTTCGTGTCCTCCCTGCTTCCCCTCACCAGTAGTTTAATCCAGGGCAAAGCCGCTCTGTGTTTTCTGACGCGGCACCAGCCTCCCCCACCCCTTCTGTATTTCGTCAGTGGTTCCCTCTAGGAGCTCATCCCGCCAATCAGGAGGCAAAGAGATGCTCTTCTGATTTCCCATAAATAAATTAATGAATGAAGAGCTTGGGTGCTGCACAGTGTCACAGAGAGGCCAGGAAACAGGTACAGCCCCTCGGGGGACAGCGAGTGCCGGGGGGGTAGGAGGTGCGTGCATGCCTGTGCTTGGGTGCCCCCGTGACTTCATCTTTCTTCTCCTGGCTCCAGGTTTGAGGCAGGAGTTTCCCCATCAGACTGTCACCTCCAGCTGGGGCAGCAGGTTTATTCTGGTGACATTTTTCACTTGGTTGCTTTAAATAGACCTTCAAAATGTAGCCGCTGCCTCATTTTGAAAGAGCTCTCACTTCCTCAGCGCTTCCCTATTTTTTTTTTTCCCCTCTGCAGCATGCCCTCCCCCCCCAACCTGTTTGCAACACTCGAAGCGTTGGTGTTTTCTGCACACACGCACAGGGATTTCCACGCTGGAGAAAAGCCGATGATCCAGAGATTGAGCCCTCTGGTTATGCACAAGCCAAGCAGCCGGCGTGCAGGTTTCTCCAGTCCTGCTCCCCCCTAGGCAGCAGCCCTGAGCTGGAGAATCTCCTTCGTTAGGCAGGCGATGGGACTGCAGCCCTCCTTACTGTTATTAATATTGGCATTATGGTAGCAGACCCCTCCCCTTCAGATCAAGGCCGTGTTGTGCTTGGCAGTCCACGTGTGTCTCCTGGAAGGCTCTGCTGCCACACAGAGCTCGCAGGCTCCGCGGAGCAAAGTGGGAAAGAAATAGAGGCACAGAGGGGGGGAAGTGATTGAGTGTGGTTTCAGTTCCCGTTTCTCTGCTCCTCGGCTGCAGCGCTTGGGCCCTTGCCCCAAATTCAGGCTCTCTGGAACGGCTGCTAGAGAAGGGCCCTTTGTGGTGAGGAGGGCTTGTGATCGTGCTGTAGGGGTCTGTCTGCCCTGACCTGTTCGGCAAACAATATCTAGGCTAGCACTTGGCAGGAGGTGGGAAAATCCTGTCCCCAAAATCTCTGGGAGTCTCTCAGGGAGGTCTGGGAGGTCAGATCAGCCCTACAGGTGAGTGTCTGTCCCTGCACCGCCTTCAGCTGAGCCAGCTCAGCTTCTCCCCGCTCCTGCCCCGGCTTTTTTTTTTTTTTTTTTTTTTTGCCTTTAATTTTGCAATTAAGATTTATTTCCCGGCTCAGATTTCCCCCTTCCACCCGGCACTAATTCATTACTTGCCCTGCACTCCCTTCCTGACACTCTGGATTTAGAACATGTCTTCTCATGTGGTTTCCCCCTGCCCTTCTGTGGCCTCGTGTACCTTGTGCAGAGCTCCACAGAGGTGAATTTATGCGGGGAAAATTCAGGGCTTTGCATTTGTGCTGAGACGTGAGCCATCTCGTTCCTGTGACTTCATGAGCAGTCTCAGGACTTCCCATAGCCCCCAGACACTGCTCTCCTTTCCCTCCCCAGGCAGATGTGGAAAGTCGGAAAGATTTTCATGCTCCCTCTGAGCTCGTAAATCAAGAAGGCTTAATCTCCTACATCCAGGAGTCTGTGATGAGAAAATACAGATTCCCCCTCCTCCCCCCCCTAATTTCCACCACTCCCTTCCTCCTGTCTTTCATATTCCCGGCACATCTGGTGTGCGTTAGGCTGCCAGCTGTTGCATTGTGCAGAGTGATTAAACCATGTGGGAGGAATGGGGAAAGATTTTTATCTGGGCATTCATGAGTCTGCATTACAAGCCCTTTTTTCTTTAGCTCTCCCCAAGAAGAGGTCATCTGGAGTCAGGGATAGTGGAATGTAAGAAAGGTATTGTGCTTCTCTGTGTCTTCCTTGTATCTGCTCAGTAAGAAATAAAAGGTGTTTGCGCTAATGTACATGTGTTATATTTTGGGCTGTAGCCATCACATTGGAACTGTATCTATAATATTGATTGGTTCCAGTAATATCTTGCAAGAAGTGATCTTTGAACACTCCTAGCTTGGCTTTGAAGTGACTTGAAGGTGAAGGTTTCATACCCTAGCGTGGGTGCCCCGCGGGATCTGGTTTTCGGTTCATTCCACTCTCCCCCTGCTAAACTCCCACACTTCTCTCTCTCATCCCAAGCTCCTGGATTTCCTAGCATCTGGCCAGCCTCTTCATCCCCCTTGCTTCCCTGTCTCTTGTAGGCTTATATGGGGTTTGGATAGCATCTGTTGCTGCACGGTCAGATGCTGCTCGAACAATGTCACTGTGAAATATTTACTGCAGTAGATTTGGAAAGCCCTGGGCTGGCAGGGGAGGTGCTTCACTGGAGGCTTTTTTTTTAGGGAACCCAGGGAAACTCCCGTCACAGCACAAGGATGAGCGAGTTCCCCCGGCTGGAATGACCTTGCTGAGAATAGCACACCTGAGAGATGCAGCTGAAACACGTTTGAATCACAGCCAAATTCGGGTTTTATTTGGGCTGAATAACCCTCTGACTTCTCTGATGTCTGTGCCCTGATTGTCAGTGCCCTGTTTAATTTCCTGCGGTTAGATGGGATGAGCGTAATCCCTGGGAGTATAAAGCCTGGTGCCACCAAGCAGCGATAGAGGGAAATGTTGCTTTTTCTCCCCTGAGTAACATGACCTGACCGTCACTTCGTGGGCAGAGGGGGCAATTACTTCTCTTAAGGGGAAATTGGTAAAAAGAGCCCCTGCTGTGGCCACATCTGGCCTGAGTGAGTCACCTCTGTGTTTGCTGCCGCTAGGGCTCCACCAGCCACCATGAGGGGAGCAAAGAGACCTCGGAGGTCAGCAGGTCGGAGGTGAAAGGCAAGAAGTCCTCAAGCCATGGCAGCAGCCACAAGGGGAAAAAGACGGGAAGCGGGAAAAGCTCAGTTGGCTTCAGCTCAGCTTCATCCAGCGGGACCTTCCAGCCTGCAGGTAAGGGGTGAAGGAGAAGCAAGAGATGGGGGGGAGAATGGGGGTGATACTTGGCTTTGTAAAGATACCCATTCACCAGCTAGTGCTGTGAAACTTTTTGCTGATGGCTATTTCCTTAACCCCTCGAAGGGAAAGGGAAAAGTCTCATTGCTACTAACTCCGCGCACAGAGGGAAGAACTGAGTCAGATGAGTGTCACGGCTCCCCTCCTGTGCAGGCCCGCTGCACTGCAAGGAAAACCAGATCCAGCTGTCTGAGCGGAGGGAGGAGGGAAGGGGTACTGTGCACAGGCAATATGGGCAGCACCTGCCCTCTCCTCCGTAGGTGGTACTGTCTGCAGCAGTGTTTTAAGGAGTACTAGCGGAGAGACCCGAGCCAAAACCTGATATCCAGGCTCCCCTGAGCTTTGAGTCAAAGCCTTGCAGGGCTCCCATCTGCTCTGACCTTGCGCGGTTCTTTTTCGAGCTGTTGTCATGATGGCTAGCCTGCTTCATCTCCTGGGACCCTAACGGGGGCTGGAGGGACAGTGGTGACGCAGGGCCTGGGGGAGCAGACACATGCACGTTTGGGTGGGATGAAGCTGCTGGTGTGCACCTCTCGTGCTTGCTAGAGAACATCAGAGCAACAGGGGGGGAGCAGGGCTGGGAGGTGACAAAGATGTCCTTCAGCTCCGTAACTAGCCTGTGCCAGAGGACCTGCGTGGTGACCATGCTCCTGTTGCCTTATGGGCTGAGTTACTGCCACCATGAGCCTTCTTATATCTGCTTCCCCTCTGCTTCCCCCAGGTACCTCCTGCAGCAGCTTGCAGTGCTCCCAGGACTTTGTGACATTCCCCAAGCTTGAGCAGGACGACGAGAAGTACCGGAAGCCTGTCTCTTCCTCTTCTTCTTCCCACTGCTCCCCTCTGTATGAAGGCCAGAAGGGGGACATCTTTGAGCAGAAGGTGATCTTCTCCGGCTTTGGGTCCATCATGCGCTTCTCCACCTCCGCAGTGAGCCAGCAGAGAGGCCGTGATGCTTCCCCCGTGGACTATAAGGCCTCGAACCCTGTCAGCGGCCCTGCGGTGGGGACCAGTGGGACCAGTGGTAGCAGCAGCAGCCACAAGCGCATGCCGTCCCTCAGCATGGAGGAGGGAGAAGTGCTGAAGGAAAAGAAGCACAAGGGTAGCAAGAAGAACAAGCACGGGCCTGGCAGGCCGAAAGGGGGCAAAAGCAAAGAGATTTTGGGTGCCCAGCTGGCTGGGTCCACATCTACTTCCTCATCACCCTTCTCCGGGGGCTCTCTTGTTAGCTCCAGCATCGGCAACTCTTCACGGTCCTTCAGCCACACGGGGAATCTGCCCAGCCTCAGCATGGAGTCCCCGCTGCTGGGTTCAGGTATGTTCCCCCTCAGGGCTCCAGGTGTGCACAGTTCCTTCCAGCCATGCTGTCTTCTTCATCGCATTTGGCTGGTGTCTGGGCCTGTCTGCACAGGGTCTAGTCCCTTTAATTCAGTCCCAGGAGCTATAAAAATCCACATCTGGGTCTCCCCTTCCCATCTTTGCCTTTATCCTAGAATCTTCTCCGAGTCAGCTTCTCTGTTGTTGGAGCTGGGCTGCAGGTTGGAGCTAGGGGGACATTTCAAACTCTTTTTGCTCAAGGGCTGGAACACCTCAGCTAGCCAGAGCTTCATTTCCAAAGCAATACAGGAGAGGGGATATTCACGGGCCAAACAACCACAACCTGACCCCACACGAGGGACCCTCATAAGTGGTTCAAGTTCAAGCCCTCTTTTAAAAGCAAAACCTCTCATCCTGGTCTTACCACATCCACGTATGGTTGGGAGACTGGCACACCATTAACTCTGATGAGGGGCTCTGATCAGGGTTCCCAGCCTGAGTCCCCTCCCCTGGCCTGGCAGGGCTGAGGGCAGCCAGGACGCCTGGCAGGAAGGGGTTAAGGCAGCAGGCAGAGGAGGGGCCTGCTGCTCAGGGCTGAGGTTTGACACTGTTCTGGCAGCAGAACTTGTCATCGGTCTATTGTGGGTTGTTTGCAGATGCTCCAATTTAGGTCAGATTGCAAAGGGGGGGTGTCTAATTTTGTTGTGTGCGCCTGGGAGCCCTGGCCCATTTGTCTGCACTGCCTGAGAGAGGAGAGGAGCCGCAAGAATTGATGCAACTTCTATAATCATAACCTCAGGCCAATTTTTTTTTGCCTCCCCCCCCCAGAACAACAAAAGGAGGAGGCTGCCAGGCCCTGCTCTGCTGCCTGCTCGTTCTTCCATTCTTCTCTTGCGGAGAGATGTTGGCAGGGCTCTGAGGGACCCGGCTTTGCTGCATGCCTAAGCTAAGGGGAGGTCAGACAGGTCCCCTCTCTCTGCAGCAGCTCTCTCCTCACCCTTTCTCCCTCATTTATCTGTTCATGCCCCACCATCGTCCCTGGGCATTGTGGAAGGGGACAGGTTAGCTCAGCAAGAGTGTGGTCTCTTGACTAGCACGGGCAGCAGAGAGTGGGATTCTCTGAGTCCACCACCCCCTTCTGGCACTGACTTGTGCCTTCGGTGAGTCACTTTATGCTGTGATTTCTCAGGGTGTGGGGAGCAAACGAGAGGGGGCAGGGGCAAGGCCGGAAAAGTTTGTTGTACCTTTTGATAGAAGGATTGCGGACCGTGACCACCCTTGCTGCATGCCAGGCTCCGGGATGCTGAAGTGCATGTTACGCTTGGTCTTGTGCATTGGTGCCACCCTCCCTTTCCGAGATCAAGCCCTGCAGAAAACCAGCTGCTTCCAGGCCATCCGAGAGGAGCAGCGTGGCTCTCTAACACGTCTCCTCCCCTTGCAGGGATCTACACCAGTAACAAGGACCCTATTTCCCACGGGGGCGGAGTGCTCAGAGCTGTGTGCAGTACACCCCTCTCTTCCAGCCTGCTGGCACACCAGGGTACGTCGTCTCTCCCACAGCTCAACCGGTCTCCCTTTGCTAGCACCATCCCAGCTTCCTCCTCCTCGGTCTCCACCACTCAGGTAAGAACATCAGGACCAGGAGAGGGACTGTGGTTCAGGAGAGCGTTGGACAGAGCAGTCACTGGCAGAGCAGGGCCAGTTTGTGGGCACAGAGGCGTTGCTTTTGCCACCTGGGAACAGCTACTCGTCCTTCAGTTTGGAGGGGAGCTGCCAACTGCAGCTTCCCTTAGAGTTGGTAGAAAGATGTGGGCCATGTTGCGTCACAGCCCACGCAGCCTGTTTTGGGGTGGGAGAGATTGCAGCCTAAAAGGATGCATTGCTCTCCGTTGACTGTAAGGGGAGCACAGACCGCTCTCGGGTAGCAGAGGCCTGGCTCTCGGCGTGCGCTGTGTCCCATGCGGCTCGTCCCCTGCTGCTCGGCTGGATCGTGCCACCAGTGCCAGCCCTACCTTCGCTCTGCAGCACAGATAACTTGGTGGGAGGGCTCGCACGGCCCGGCTGGGTGGGCTGTGCGTGTGCCAGGAGGCAGAGCCTTGTCCTTTGTCGGGAGCTCCCTGTGAGAGGTGTTTTACAGGGAGGAGAAGAGTTAGTTTTACAGCCTCAGTGTTAACACGGCTCATTCAGACCTCTTGGCTCTGAGACGGGGCTGGGAAGATTTCAACTGTCTAGCGAGACTTCCAAGGAGATATTTTTAACACTCTGTCATGAGCAAGCTGGGTTCAAGAGTCAGGAGGAGATGGAATAATGAAGTTATTTTCCTCTTGTGTTTTTGAGAAGTCATTTCTCTCTCTCTCCCTCCTTGTTTTTCCATGTAGGTGTTCTCACTGGCGGGTTCAACATTTAGCCTCCCTTCCTCACATATTTTTGGAAGCCCCCTCGCATCTGGGTTATCGATTAACCCACTCTTGAATCAGTCGGAAAGCAGCCGGGCAGGTACGTGAATCAGAAGGTATGTGAGTTTGGACTTCCAAAGGGGTCTCCCTGGAAGAGTTGAAACAACTGCATCCGTAGCTCTCCAGCTGCCCTCCCTGCTTGCTCCCATCCCACGCGTGTGAGAGCCAGGGGCTAGGAGAGAGGGACAGCGGCTTTTTCCCCAAGGCAGGGGGTGCTTGTGTTTGCCTTAATGAAGTGCTGCTTGCCGTCCTGTAAAAGCACATCTGCTGGTGTGTTCATTGGATAATGCGTGTCCCTGGACATGAGCTAGGAAAGTGCAAGAACGTAAGTCCTTCCCTGCAGAAATTTCTTGTCTTTTTACACACTAAAGCTGTGCAAACCCAGTGAAAACTACTTTTGCTTGCTCAGAGTAAGTTAAAAGTTTTTGTGGGGGTTGTGTTTTCTGTTTGGTGTTTTTTGGTTTTTTGTTTTTTTTTTTTAATGAGAGATATCTCACACTTAATTTTCATCTTCCATTTCTGTTTTGAGTTAACTTTCTGCCCTTCCCCTTTGGCTTTGTCATGAATGCAACAAAATCCACTGTTTCAACTTCCAAACATGAACGTGCCAACACTGAATTACTTACAACTGCTCATTTTTTCCCACCAAGGCAAATTCATTTCTCTTGGAAAATTGCCTGGTTAATAAGCAGGAAACTTGAAGCATCGTAAGATTTCTTTTTTCCCAAAACAGAGTGGGACTCATTTTTGTTTTGCACCAGTAGCTAAACAAAAGCACCCTCCTGATTTTCAGATGTTGCAGTTAGTGGTGCAACTGTCTCGTGCTCCCCTAGCCCAGAAACGTTGGCAGCTCAGCATGCGGGATGCTGAACTCCCGGGAGGTAAAACTCTGCCTGCTGTCACGCTGAGTGACACGCACACGGTCCTCGTTAGAGGTGGCTCCGAGTTCTCCGGATAATCTGACACTGGTGTGCCCTTATTTGCCTTAACAAGTATGCATGCCTGCATGTAAAGCATGAATGAACACGTATGCTTACTTATGACCTTTGCGAGCCCACGGAAGGTGCCTGTCTGTCTGTCCGTGTGTCGCTGGTGGCATTTTGTCTGTGTGGCCCCGCCGGCAGCTTGCGTCTGCTTGAGCGCCGGGGGAAGGCGACCGCGCAGCTGACCCCAGTGGGAGTCAGGGCCATTGCATGGGAGCTGCGAGTCGGGAGTGATTCAGTCACCTGGAATTAAGGAAAGAATGGGATGATTCAAAGAGTTGCTCTTCCCTCCCGGCGGTCGACGAGAGAGGGATGACCCACTGCCACTTCCCCTGTGCTGTTATTTTGGCAAGGTGCTGACAGGAGAAGGAAGCGAGTCAACTGTCAGGAATAGCCCTGTGGTTCAGGCGCAACACGGAGGAGGCTCGGCAGTTTGGGTTCTGTTCCAGCCCTGCGGCTACTAATGAATGAATCATGTAGGCAAAATGCAACACACAAAGTGCTCAAAAAAAGCCTGATCCTTAGTTTCCATTTCCACGATTGCTCTTTTTGTTTGACTGGGATCTTACAAGCTTAGGGACGTGTTTCTTCCAGTTCCAGGCAGCGTTCAGAACATCTCCTGGGTTTTGTCACGTTTAAGGTTTGTCCATCGCTAACTCCTCCTGCTGGAGCTCAGAGGGTGTTAAGACAAATTCACTCCCCCCACACACCCCCGCAGGGGATTAGTTAACATTCATTAAACCTCCTGTATGGGGCAATTTTCACTTAAAAGTGTGGCGACTGCTTTAATCCCAAATCGTTAACGGTGTGGTTGTGAAGTTTTGAGTAATCCTGCCTTGTCTTTAATTCGGATTACCTTTCCTGAGAGTGTCTGTGTAGACAGATCCCCTGGAGATGTAGCTTTCATTGCAGTAATATTGGAGCTTTTCACAATTTTAATGTGATGTAGGGGAATGGTGTTACCCTGTCTTACAGATGGGGGAACTGAGAAACTGTTTTCACTGATGCAGGTTGAAACCAGGGTGCCTTTGGCAGTACAAAAAGTCTGATTCTTATCTTCCCACTCCCTTAGCTACTGTCTAGTTCTTCCTCCCACGGCTTGTCCTGGATCCTGCCTCATCACGATGACAGGCCAAATGTATTGCTCTTCTCTAGTTGTCTTCAAGCCACTTTTTCGTACTTGCTGCTTTGGAAAGTGCTGTCTCTGTGTGATAACTCAGTCATCTCCCCGTTCTGTGGACGGTGGTGTTGGCCAGGAGATAACTGAATAGGGAGCCTGGTACTGTTTCAGGAAACCAGAATCGTCTGTATGTGCGCAAGCTCCCTGGGCTGCGAGCAAGCAACGTGTCAGTAACGGGCAGGCGGTCGAAGCTTAGCTGAGTTTTTATTTGGTTGCAAGTTAAAACTGTTGTGTCGAGGCTGCCCGCGGTGGGCTGTGGATGTTTTTCAAAGGGTTTAGGTGGTCCTTGGGTGGAAGCGATACTGAGGAGCACTGCTGTGGTCTCACTGTTCCCAGCCTTCTGCTAGCTGATCCTGGTTGGAGAACTTAGGAAGATTTTATGCCTTGTGGTGTCCCTGAAATCAAGACTTGGCTCCACATGGTGTCTTGTACTGGGAGACGTTGACTGGCAGCTGCTGCTCACCTCCAGAGAGCAGCGGCTTCTCACAGAGGGGAGGACCAGTTATAACTGATGGCCGGAAAGATATTCCCACAGGGATGGAGGAGCGAGGATCCCGCTCGTACCTTTCTGTAAGACCTGCTGAACAACAGCTGCGTTTGCTTGTTCTCAGCAGTAGCAAATACTGCCAATAACTAGTGCCCTGCTCAGGGCATTACACTGTAAATCACAGTGTTCCCTGCAGGAGACTTCCTGGATTCTCGCACATGAGAAATGTCTCTTATTGTGTGAAGAAGAGGAGGGGCAAGTCAGCCAGCTGGTGCAGGCTGTAGTCACAACATCTGACACGTCCCAGAGCAGGGGGAACGTGTGTTTACGGGCTGGCAGGCTCTGGGGATGGAAAGCAAATGGCAGATAAATATACTTCACTTCTTGATCGCTCTTTGGATGGGAGATACCCTGCGCATGCACAGCGGCTCCGTCCCCGGCACTGCGGTGTCCCAGCTCCCTGGGACAGCGGGATGGCTATGAGGGTAGTTTCTGGACACCGAAGCACTTATTTAAGCTCTTTAGAACGGAGCTGAGCATCTGGAAACTTTGGAGGACCCCAGCTGGGTTTCGGGAAAGGATCCTGGAGGCAGAAGGCTGCAGTGGCACTTAGGAGAGCTGAGCGGGGCTTTGCACGGGGTTGATTCATCCCGGCAGGCTCAGCAAAGCGAGCGTCCTCCCCCCGCCCGCCCCCGCAGCGTTACGGCTAAAGGAGAAGCCGCTTTTTGCCCGTCC
>VFFE01008394.1:2856328-2870880 GCA_008921705.1 Burhinus oedicnemus
CAATTCGGCTCCTGCCGTTAGGAAAGGGGGTCGCGCGGGTGACCTTCCCAGGGTGACACCCCTCCACCCCCCCCTTCCCGGCGTGACACAGGGTGACACGCAATGCCACGCAGCCCCTCCCACGGCGGGCGGAGCCGTTATGCAATACCGGCGGCCTGCGCCGCTGCTCGGTGCTCCCATCTAGCGGGGACCGGCCCTCGCCGCCCGCGGGCGACAAACCCGGGCACCTGCGAGGGCTGGACGCCTATGAACACTGTGCCTCTCTGTCCCTCTCCCCACCCAGAGCCTGACCTGGAGGACTGCAGTTTTGGCTGCCGAGGGACGTCGCCCCAGGAGAGTCTTTCTTCCATGTGAGTGTCCTTCAGGAGTCCTCCCCTGCCGCCGGGCACGGGGGTGCCTCCGCATCCGCCTGGGCACGGCGGTACCTCGGGAAGCCGTGGGATGACACAGCAAGGCAAGGGAAAGAGGCTGGGAGAAGCAGAAGCAGCTCTTTTCCCTCCTTTCCCTCCTCCTTGGGGCTAGGGGTGGGATGGGAGCGAAGGAGGCAGGTTTGCTTTTCCAGTATGAGCCGGGGCTAATGGGAACGGAGGGCTCTCCTGAGGTGGAGCAGGGGAGACTGGGGCTGGGAGGGATGCAGCCACTGCCGGTGTGAGGCGGAGGAGATGTGGGGAGAAAGGAGCGGAGGAGTGCAGGTGCAGACTAAGGAAGCATCTCTGACATCTCCCCAACCCTTCCCCAGGTCCCCCATCAGCAGCCTGCCGACCCTCTTCGACCAGACAGTGTCCTGTAGCAGTAGCGGGCAGCTGGAGAATGTTCCCCAAGCCACCCCAAACATCGAGCAGCTCCTGGAGAAGCAGGGCAACGGGGAAGCCGGCGTAAACAGTGAGTCACTCGGGGCATGGGCTGTGGGAGGAGAGGTCCTTGTGCATGTTTGTGTGGGAGCCAGCTGGGATTATGCCCACAGGCAAAGGAGCTGGGTGGGGGACAAAGCACTAGTCTGTGCCATGGGGGAGTAGCTGGCAGTGGGACTGTGATCTGGGGCCAGTCTCCTCCCTCAGTGTGGTCTGATTGCGGTACCTCCTGTGGCTCCCCTTCTCCTCTTTCTTCCATCCCCCGTTCTCTCCCCTGACCCTGTCCCCTTCCCTGCTTCTGTTCCCTGCAGTTGTAGAAATGCTCAAAGCCCTGCACTCGCTGCAGAAGGAGAACCAAAGGCTCCAGGAGCAGATCATGACGCTGACGGCCAAGAAGGAGCGTTTGCAGCTCCTCAACGTCCAGCTCTCCGTCCCTTTCCCCGTGGTGACCAGCAGCAATGGCCCAGGCAGCCAGGCCCAGTACATCCTGCCTCCCAACGGTGAGGGGACGGGTGGGAAGCATCACCCTGTGCCCTTTCATAGGGGTGCCCTGGGGTGGGCAGGAGGGTGTCACAGTGGGGAGGATCTGACCCATTTATCTCTCTGTAGCCACTGGCAGTATGCACTGTCCCTTGCTATTGCTGTGGCAACGTCAGGCTCCACCCCTGACTCTGCATCCTCACTTCTTTCCTCCGTACAGTCTGCAACAACGATTCCTTGAGCATCAGCAAGAGCCCCCCATGCAAGAACAGCTTTGGGATCGAGAACTCGCTCTCCACTTCCTCTGAGGTACACTGGCCACCGCATCCGCCAGCCAGCTGGGAAAGGGACTTGGGGAGGGAACAGAGCAGTGCAGTCCCAGTACTCTTGACTTGATATCCGGCTCATAAAGCCTTGTAGTCCAGGCCCAGAAATCAGGTTTCTTTCTCTGGAGCACCAGTTCTTCAGTTCGTCTCAGTGCTGAGGGTCTGAGTAGAGTAGCTGAGGCTGGGAGCGTGAGCTCAGAATGCTTCTAGGTTATTCTGGCCGTGCTTCAAGCAAAGCATGTCTGAGCTCTGGGACCCCTCCGAGCGTACACCTGCACTTCCACTCACAGCCCCCCTTCCCACCTTCAGCTCCTGCCCAGAGCACCCTCGGAGCTGAGCTGACCTTTCACAAGCTGCCCCAGTCCGATGCTCTTATGTCCGTTTCTCCCCCAGGACCCTCATTCAGGTTGCCCCAGCAGGAGCAGCTCTTCCCTGTCCTTCCACAGCACTCCTCCGCCCCTGCCCATGCTGCAGCAGAGTCCTGCCTCGCTACCCCTGCCCGGGGTGCAGCAGGTGAATGGCCTGGCCAGGGTGGCAGGCAGCGGGCTGGGGGGAGGCACCACTGCCAGCCACAGCCTCTCCACGGTGCCCATGGTGGACGGCCTGATGGGGACCCTGGCAGGAGGCCAGCAGATGCCCATCAACGGGATCCTGGGGAATCTGAACGGAGCTCAGGCCGCCCAGCCTCCGAGCGCGCTGACGCAGGCGAGCGGGCCTCCGACCTTGCAGCTCTCCACCAGCCTGAGCAGGTGAGGACGGGGAGCTCGCGGGGACAGCCCTGCCCTCTCCAGCAGAAGCTTAGCACCGGGAGGGAGGGAGGGAGGCCCGATGTGTGCAGGACCAAGCCAGGCTGCGCTGACATTCCCTGCCCTGCTCCCCTTGCAGCATGCCCAGCCTGAGTCCCCTGACAGAGCAGCAGCGGCACGTCTTGCACCAACACGAACAACAGCTCCAGCAGCTTCAGCAGCTCCTGACTTCCCAGCCGCTTAATCCGGTAAGCGTGCCTGCTGGCACCTTTTATCTGGTGAGCTCTTTAATGGGAAAGCCTCGGAGCAGAGAGCGAAACTTAGGGTTCCCTCCTTCACGTGAATCCCCTGCCCACAGGGCTGCAAGAGTCATGTGCCTTTTCCGTGGCTCCGGGCTGCTGTGGGTGGAGGGAGGAGAAAAGCTTTAGGCAGGAAGGTGCGGCACCTCCTGGAGGGAGGGAGATGAGGATTTGAACCTTTTCATACAAAGGAAAAAATTTAATCTGGGTTTCCCACATCCTGAGGGTGTGAGAACATGGTAACACTAAGCCACCGTAAAATCAGGAGTGCTGTTACCTCCTCCAGCCATCTTTGAATGCAAATCATGTCTGCTCCTGCTGCCAGGAGCACACTGGTCTCGGGGCTTGCAGATGTGCCGAGGCCCACAGAAGAAGAGGAACTCGCTTGAGGACACTGCTTGAGTTTAGAAAGAGATAAGCACTAAACTGCTTAGTCCTCAGGCAGGTGAGCCCTGTCCGGGCACGTTGACTGGAGATGCCAGGGGGACTGTGTAGGTGGCTGAGGACTTTGGGGTCAAAAGAGGGATCAGGCAGCTGTTCTGAGGATCTTGGCTCTCTGCCTGCATCCTCTTGGGTAAAAGAGCAGCCCCGTCCCAGGCTGTTGTGGGAATGGCTGCATGGATAGATGGTAAACAAGCCCCTGAGTGTGTAAGAACCGCATTCACTTGCCCTGCAGAAACCTCTGTGGTGTCCCTCCCCTGCGGTGGAGTTGTCCGGGAGTGCTAACAGTTCCCGTCAATGAAGCTGTGCTCATTTATGTCTCCCGTGAACTTGGCCCGTTGCTTTGGATAGATTTCTGGGTCAGGCTATTTATAACCCGGGAAAAGCAAATTTCAAAGGGCTTCTCTTTACAGCGGCTGATGTCACCGTGTCATCAGCTGCATCCCTGTGGGTACGGGAACAATGTCAGCTCTCAGCCTGCTGCATTGGTCGATGGTTGCTATAGTGATTTCCGCAGTTTGGTTGGATTCGAGGGCGTCCCTCCGGGTGCAGGTGAGCCGTGGCCCTCATCCCCCTGGGGTCCGGCTCACCTACACTGACCCCGTGGGTCAGGGCTGAGCTGTGAAGCAGGACGGGCTGGGGAGGGAAAATAGCAGCCAATCTAGAAATTCAGGATAGCGAATGCCACAGACTTAAAATCCATGGGTTAATTGATTGGAAAGAGCTGAGTAGATTTGTGTGCCTGCAGGTGGGGTTAGCTAATCCTACGCTTCAGGAAACAACGGGGTTGGAAAGGTCATAAGCACAGGCTGTTAATGAACGCAAGACAGAGTGTTCCTCTCTCTACCTATAGAGATACGATCAAGGGGACTTTCTCCCTGTCCCCAGTAGCATTGCCTGGGACGGAGCGCGCCGATGTGGCTCCTGCCTCCTTTGTATTAGGTGTCACACCTCTTCCTGAGCCCTTTGTCCCTCCTTTGACTTCTCTTCCTCACCCTTCCCTGCAGGAGCAGCAGGCCCTGGTGTTCCAGATGATGCAGCAAATCCAGCAGAAGAGGGAGCTGCAGCGGCTGCAGATGACAAGCTCGTCCCAGCTCTCCATGACCAGCCTCCTGGCGGCCACCTCGGCCCCCCTGCACTCCAGCACCAGCGCCCTGATGACCTCGGCCCCTCAGCCGCCCCCCAGCAGCAGCTCTCTCATGGCCTCCCTCTCCCCCCAGCAGCTCAACCCTAGCAGTGCCCTCATGGCCCCCCAGGCCACCCCACCGCTCAGTGCTCCTGGGAACAGCCTCCTGGCTTCGGGGACAGGCATCCCACCTGTCCTTACAGCACAGACTAACCCGTTTCTCAACCTGCAGGCTGATGGCAACACCCCAAAAGGAACGGTGCGTATGCTGCTAGCACTACCCTAACCCCACCGAGCTCGTGGTGCTAGGCGCTGTACAGACCCGGGGAGAGACAGTCTGCGCTGCAGTTAACTTGGGCGAGCAAGGGCACCGCTTAGGCAACAGAGCCAGAACGCTCCACTGGCTTTGCTGCATCCCTGGCTAGCCAGTGTCACGTCCTGATCCTACCTCCAAGGACTTCTGTAGGGCTCAGACAGGGTCGTGGGTAGGCACAGAGGCTCCCGAGGTGCCCTTCCATGTGTGTGTGCAGACACACACGAGACCTGCTGCAGAAGCAAGGCAGAGACAGGCCATAGATTTGTCTCCGTTAACCCTAGGACTTGGATGGGACCATGTGCCCCTGGCAGTGCTGGCCCTATTGGAGCCTCGCGATGAAATACGAAGGTGACTGCATGTTGAAACCCAGGGTTTAGAAGGAATCTTGCAGCCAAGAGGAGAGGTTGTGGAGAGGTTTACAGCCTCTCTGTAAAGCAGCCTTGTATTGGAACACCAGTGTCTAGGGACTGATGGTGTGATACTTTCATCTCCTCCATCCCTCCCCAGAAGGTCCAGCCCTGGTTGGAAACATTTAGGAGCCAAAGGCCAGGGTCGAGGGGCCAGTTTGGCCTGAACTGGGCAGAGGGGAAACCTGGGGCTCCCGTGTCTCTGTTGATCTTGGAGCAGCCTGAGAGGTCGCGGTGAGCAGGGCCGGGTCCGCAGCACAGCAGGGCTCTCCGCTTCTGCCCCCTCGTGTTGCTGCCCGTCCAGTACTGATACCTGTCTCCTCTGCGTCTCTTTTTCTGTTTGTTTTTTAAAGAGCATGAATGAAAAGGGAGCTCCTCTTACCCAGGACAAGGGCTAAGCTCCCCCCTCACCCCGAACAAACCAGCAGCCAACTCCTCTCAGCCAGGGGAATGTGGCTTTCCACAGTCAACTTTGATACTGTTAGAGCAATGAGCACAAGGCTTCCAAGAAGCATTTCCTGCCGCTGGGCAATGCCAAGAGGTGCTTTGGAAGACAGTACGTCTCTGACCAAGCCCTGGTATCGGGAGGAGCGAAGGTGGGGGGCTGCCTGCCACCCTGGTCCCTGCCACACGTGCTCAAAGGGGAGCTGTGTTTCCACGCAGAGTGGAGGAGAGAGTTAACACCAGATCCCTGCCGTGAGTGCAAGCGGGTGTTCACCTGTGTGCACCCCCCCCAGGCCGAGGCGCTAGAGACCATCGAGCATCCTTGGCCAAGACCTTGGTGGAGGGAGGCCCCTCTGCTGAGGACTCCTTTCTGCACAGTGCAGAGGAATCTGGCAGTGCCCGCGGAGGCAGCACTGGATGTGACACAGCTGGGGAAGTGGGACGTGGTGGCAGTGCCTACGTGGTCTGCTTTGCCCAGATGGGGAGGTTAAGAAGAAGTCCTGTAGCTGAGATTTCTCACCCGCTTTTCATCTGCTGGGCTCTTAGGATGCTCTTCTCTCTATAGCCATCATACGAAGCCCCGACACCTCAGCTGGATCCAAACCCAGCCTGAAAAGACACGAGCAGTGGAGCGATGGGTACGGACTGGTGCTTGGGGAGGAGGTGAAAGCCACCTGCTTCTTTAAAGGACATTGCCACATCTGCTCTGCCAGCTGCTGTCGGTTCGGTGCTGTACTTTTCACCTATAAGCACACTCCTGCTCCTTCTGCTGTCTCTCACTCTTTCCTTCCAAGATTTCCAAAGGCTAAAATTTCAGCTTGCAAAAAGGGGCTGTAGCCAGTATTACCCCTGTCGTAGCCAACTTCAGAAGGTGCATTTAAACCTGGCCGTTGTTTCCCAGGCCTAAGCTGGGAGATGGAAACGTGTGTGGGGAAGAGACAGTCCCAAATCCAGTCCCTGTTCTTCCTTACCCATCACAAATCACTCCAGTCTGGCAAAAACACGTTCTTCCACTGGTCTTGGGCACTTGAGAAAAGGGATCTCCAAGCAATGGGACAATTACCAGTCTCCTAAGCTAGGACATCGGACCCTTCATTGTTCTCCACCTTTTGACCTTAACTCCGTCTTGCAGCCTGGAACCTCAGTGAAGAAATCGGCTTCCTCTGAGCTTGGATGCGATGGATTGATTGAAGGACAGGTGGGGCAGCTCTGGGGGAAGGGGAACATCTACGTCAAACGTACAAATGCCCCTTCTTTTCCTTATGCCCTGGTTAAATCCAGAGCTCCTGGGGGCAGGCGGGAAGACTCCAGCTAATAGAAACTCTGAGGGTCTTAAAAAAAAAAAAAAAAAAAAAAAAAAAAAGGAAAAAAAAAAAGAGTTGTCAGACCTTAATAGATATTTTTCAGCACATTCCCACTGCCTCTTAACTAGTTTGCACTATTCAAATTCGTCAGCAGTGGGTCTGTGCTGATAGTACTAGAAAGGCTTGTTATAGGCAAAACTCATCTGCTAAATATATTTCTTCCTTTTTATTTTATTTTATTTTATTTCTTTTGTTTGTTTGTTTGGAAGATTGTCACCACAGGCTAAAAGGAGAGAAAATACCTTTCTGATCTCAGCCTCCAGTTCTGTGAACTGGGCAGAACACTGCTGTCTGCTCAGAAATATATATATTATATATATATATAATTTTTTTTATAAAGAAAAGCTAATGTTTTAACAAGGTTAAGAAGCTATTGGGAAGATGGAGATGGCAGCTAAAAGTGAAAATGCAGGAAAAAAAAAAAAAAAGTCTCCCTTCCTTGCGGTCTCTGCAGCACAGACCTAGAGAGGAGCACTGAACCGTGGCTCTTGCTGACACCTTCCCTGTCCCCAGCCACCCCCCGCGTACGTCACGGGCTGAGCTGTGCCACCCTCCATCCGCCTGGTACTTACAAAACGTGAACGAGATCTTTCAGTTGCAGATGGTTTGACTCTAATTTTGGCTCCCTGGCCCTGAAATTGCTCTGGCACAATTGTGTGCTTGCACTTTTTTTTTCTTTCTTTCTTTTTTTTTTTTTTCCTTCTTTCCCCCACCCCAGCTGTGTTGTGCCCCCTCCCCTCTGCAAGCAGAGGTGCCACCCAAACCGCCCCGGCACAGGCGCCCTCTGCTCGGTGCAGGGTCTGTGTCCGCAGCGAGGGTCGTGCCTCGCTGCCCCCCTCCGCACGTGAGGAATCTTGGGCGTGAAAGCAACACGCAGAATGGCTGTTTCGGGGCTGCCAGGCTAAATGCAGCCCCAGCGTGCCCTGTTTGTGCGTGTGACGGCTGCGTGCACGTGAAGGCTGTACCTGCCAGCCTTTGGCAAACAACGGCTCCTTGGGGTTTGGGAACAGACATTCCTTAGAGCTGGTTTGGGTCGGCAAGATGATGGACAGAAGCGTTAGGGGTAAAACAGCGGCTGTTAAATGTGCTGCGTTTGTCTGGGGGTTGATTTTTATTTTATTTTTTACTCTAAGGTCCCAGATTTGCGTTGCCACCTGTTTTGCTGTCATGCTGACCATCAGCACGGCCTTCAGACCGGTCTGGAACCACAAGGGCCTGATGTTGTGCCCAAGACCTGGTCGAATTCTTCCAAACTTTAACCACGTTTCACACCTTGGAATTAGAAACGTGCCAGTACCAGGAGGAGAGGGGACGGGAAGGAGGGAGGGCTGGTGAGCATCTGTCCCTTGCGTAGCGAGTCGTGGTACAACACGCCTTGTCTCCCGGGTCAAACAAAAACCAGGTTCAGATCAGTGGTTTGGTGCCCAAAGCCCTGGGCAACAACCGAAAACTGGCAGGGGGTTGGTGAGAGGTATTTAATGGTGAGTTTGCGGTCGGGAGGCTGAAATGTGCTGTACGGGGCTCCGCACCGCTACTGGGAAAATACTTGGGAGCCCACGCATCAGAGGAGGTTGGGAATCAAGGACTGAATTCAAGGCATGGGTTTGGCAGGCAGGATGGCTGTTAAAAGCGGGGAGGGCTGAGCTACGCTGTGTCCCTGGTCCCCCCTGTGCTGGCCATGCCGTCGATCGTGTCGGTGGCAGCAGTTTGAGCCCCTCTGCTCGCCGGGATGCTCTGGAGCAGGGAGGGATGAGGCTGGAGAGGAGGAGGAGGGGGAAGAGCCATATAGCACTTACACATGTCTCTGACATCTTCCAAAGGCGGCCGGTCCCTTGGAAGTGCTCTCCTTGTCTAATCGCCTCGACCTGTCCCAGAGCCAGAGGCCCCTTTGGCAGATTGAGGGGAGAAGAAAGGGGGCACTGCTGGAAGGTTGACATTAAACGTTTGTGTCTCTGTGAAAAAGAGGGAGAGAAGGGGAAAGAAAAAATAAAAGCTAAAGATTATCTGTGTTTCAGTTGCACTGGGGTACGTTTCTTTACCCGTTTTGATGCTAATGTCTCATTTAGTATGTTGCATGTGTCTTTTTTGTTTTGATTTGGGTTTTTTTATTAAATAAAAGAGAAAAATGTGTATATTTTTGGCAATTTAAGGTAATGTAGCTAAGATATATTTTTTTCACGCTGCTTGACTGTTCTTTATTATAATAAATAATATTAATATTAATATCAAAGACTTTTTTAATACAGCTAGGGTTTCAAAATTTAAATGAGAATAGGGGCTGTGTGATTAACTTCCTGCGTAGGTGCTGAGGTCCTGTTGTCTGCAGCACAGGGGGATGCCGGCTGGGCGCCGTCCTGAGCCAGCGATGCTCTCCGTGCTCTGGAGGAGCCGGGAGCCGGGCCCAGGGAGGGTTCCCAGCCGGCTCCTTCCTGGCTTCACGCCTCGGGAATGAAGGGAGAGCAGGGCCGGGGAGGAGCAGTTGGTGGTTGTTGGTTAGCACAACGGTTCCCCCCCTAAAGAACGGCGATAGCCCGAGCGGATCAGTAGAGATGCCCAAACTCACTGACCGTGTGAGCGTTCCAGCCGGCTCCTCGCTCCTCCCCTCTCCCAACAGTTTGTGTCTCCTAAGCACCGAAGGGAAGGGCTCGTGCCGTTTCTGCTTTGTTCTGGTTTTCCCCCAAACAGCCCTGCATAGCTGGGTGATGAGGTCTCTTCAAAATACGGTTTGGAGACATGTCCTGCTCTTGAGAAAACCAGCTCCCGCTCTCCAGTGCTCAGCTCTTAGATCTGGCTTGGCACTTTAATGGGTCCTGCTTCAAAGCTGCGTGCTTTTCTGTCTCATGGCCCCCAGGCTCCGTGGTTCTGCCTTCTCCTTCTGCTTTTAAGTCAGAAGCGGGTTTTATTGACCTTTGGTTTTTTCCCCAGCCACATGTGCCTGTGTCCCATCCGTGAGGTGGACCCTGCTTGCCCTTTGGCTTCACAGGGCTCCTTTAAAAGGCCCAGGAGAAGTCCTCCCCCAGCACCTGAGTCTTCTGCAGAGCTCTTCTCTCTCTTACGGACCAGCAGCCAGCATTGCCACCTTGGGGCGGGGCGGGGGGGTGGAAATCAGAGGCCAAAGAATTTGCCCAGGTTTCTCCAGGCAGCCCAAGAGCTGTCAGGATGGGAGCGCGGAGTGACCTTGGAGACACGGGAGTTGATAGTTGATGGTTTGGGTCACTCAAAGGGTCATCCAGAGGAAGCGGAGTCTGGCAGGCAAAGGCTGGTCTTGCGGAGCTGGGTCATCAAATGCTCTGGGTCGTTGTAGGAAACTTTCAGCTGTTTTTTGAAGGGAAAAGGAGGTTTGGTGGCTGGTTCCGAGGACTTGGTTGCTCACTGCGATAGCTGCAAAGTCTCCTCTTCTGTGCCTGTTAGTGGTTAGTGCCAGGGCGCAGGCTGGGAGGCAGAAGCAGGGGATGCCTGTGGAGCACCAGGGTCATACATCCAGTTCTGCTGTGTTTCTTGGAGCCCTGAAATACGAAAAAGAAGATGAATATTTCCGCAGTTACGTTGGCTCGTTCCTGGCTCGGTTCTCCTCTTCCCACGGCTCAACTTTTGCTAACATTTGTGTTCCTGTTTTGCATGGATGGGGACTGGGGAGACAGGAGAGGAAGGTGCTGAGCAATGTTCAGTGGTTTTGTGCCCAACGAGCAGGTCGTGGCGTCTTTCTGGGCCGGGATAATGGGAGAAACGCATCTATCGCAGGTGCACAAAACGCGGCTGTCCGAGCAATCCTACGCAGAGCCCCTGTCTTCCACAGGCCGTAGATCCTACACGCTCCGCGCCAGGTCTCTCCCAACCGGTCACCAGTGTCCCCTGGATACAGCTCTTGTGTGAACAGGGGCTCCCTCGGCCCTGGCTCTCGCTGGACTCTGCAAACCCCCGTTTTTCTCTCTGCTTCTGCGCTGGCACACGTGCTCTGGCCATGGGCTGGCTGCCCCCACGGGACGGGGCTGGTTCAGACTCCGGCACCGTCCCTGCGGGCTGCGGGGCTGCAGATGGCTTGAGCCCCTTGGCTCTGGACCAAAGACAATATAGACATAGATGAGGTCTTCTCACGTGCTCGGTAGAAGACTGCAGAGGAGACATACCGAGCAGATGGTGTCATTCGCTTTGGGGTGAAATGTTCAGGCTGGTTGGCAGGGCGAGAGGTGACCGATGCATCTGAACAGAGCGGGGCTCCAGCCCGCTGCGGCGGCGGAGCGGGTCCCTCGGGAGCTCAGAAGAGGCGGCAGGAGCTTGGCGTGACCCGTGGATTGGCTCTAGGACACGGAAGCTTTCCTGCTGCAGAAAGGGACATCTGCCTGGGGGGCTCCTCTGTCCAGTGCGAGTCCGTGCCTTGGTCTGAAGTGTCCTGCCTGTCCCCTCTTCGAAGGACAGCGTAGCCGTGGCTTGCAGCAGGGGCCAGCTGGACGCAGCAGCAGTGCCAGTCGCTCCAAAAACCTTTCAAGTTACAGCCTGGTTTGTTTGCACACCCCTCCGCGGCGCACGCGGCGCCCCGTCCAGATGGTGGTGAGGGCTTTGCTCTGTGTTTGCCACTAAGGACACCTGCGTCATCTGGCAGGTTCCAGCCTGGAGGGGCCGAGCGGGCAGCCCTGCGCCCAAAGTGGTTTTTCAAGGGCTCTCTTCCAGCCCAGCCAGTCCGTCGGCGCTGGCAGCTCGTGCCGCGCGGTTATTTACCGTTGCCCTCGGTATATGCTGTGCCGTGCGGTTTCTTAAGCCCACATAAGTAAAAATAATCAAGTGCCTGTGATCAAAACAGCCTGGAGGCAGGGAGTTGAATGGGTCCCCGGTGCCTCTCCTGCCTGCACTTCGTCTAAGAAATGGAGCTGTCATAAAGGCTGTGGATGTCACCTTTGCAGGAAAGGGTGAAGTAGCAATAATTTTAATAGTAACTTTGCAGCAGCAGGTCTGAAACTGCAATTGAGAGCGGTCCTCGTTCTCCCGTTTTCCAGACGGGAAAGCAGAGGCGCGGAGAGGACTCCTTTGCTCAGGAGCCGGGTCTCCTGCACTTGGTTCTTCCCTCCCCTGCCCAGAAACGGGACCCCAGCTCTGTGGTACCCCCCAGTGGGAAGCGTGGGCTCCTGGGTGTCCCATGTGGTTTCAGATCCGCAGGGAAGCTTCCCGGGACCGTGGGGCGCAGAGACGCCCAAGGGCTCATAAGCTCATGCAGCTGCCGGCCCTTCTGGTCTCTCCAG
Source organism: Burhinus oedicnemus (assembly GCA_008921705.1). Lineage (NCBI taxonomy): Eukaryota > Metazoa > Chordata > Aves > Charadriiformes > Burhinidae > Burhinus > Burhinus oedicnemus. The sequence continues at coordinate 2,868,363 of VFFE01008394.1, forward strand.
CAGTGCCGCACGGGCACGGCACGGCTCCAGCTGGGGCTCTCCGTGCCCGCCGGGCAATTGCTGCTCTGTGGGGCAGCGAGGGCAGGTGGAGCCTTTCCTTTAGCTCCGTGGGTTTGGCATGAGGAGCCTCGGCACAGAAAATCCCCTCCCGACCCACCACTGCCAGCCTCGGGACACCATCGCTGCGGTGGGAGCTGTGGAGGGTGGACGGGGGTAGCTGGGTGGGAGCAGCAGCGCTACAAGGAAAGGGTTTTCTGCTGGCGAGACCTTTGGCGAAGTTGCGGGGTTTGGTTCGGGCTCAGCCGAATCCACACGCCCCCCATTTACCTCTTCCCTCCCCGGTGTATGTGGTGGAGCTGCTCTGCCCGGATGGGCTCCCCCCAACCCGTCACCCCACGCTGGAGTAACGTCTGGCCTGATGGAGGGAGGGAAGTTTTATGCGGGGTTTTTTAACTAATATTTCCAAATGTATCAGAATTTGGAGAAACTGGTTTGTGCTACCAGTGGTTAAAAAGTAGGAAAATGGAAAAACTCTGTTTAGTTAATGATTCGCATTTTAACTTTGAAAAGTCATCGGTGTCCTGCCCAGCAGCGCCGATCGGTGACTGCGCTCCAAATTACGTGTGACATCGCAGCTGAAGGGTAAAGTGCAAATAACCCCTCCGGGGCCTGGTTTGTATTTTTAATTTAAGCAGCAAATGCAAAGTTTTAGCACCTGCCTGGGCTATAGGCAGCCTGCGCTGACGGCCGAGCGGGGATGCAGCCTCTGCCGGAGGCTTTAACCCACCGGCGCTTGCGGCCTGAGAGCCGCGGTGGGCAGGAGCGGCCGAGAGCCAGGCTGGGGGGGATCGAGCTCAGTGACCGGTTGGGGACAGGTCCCTGCGTAGCCGCGGCCTGGGGTGTTCCTGTCCCTCGGTACCTGTTTGGTGCCGCTGCTCAGGAAAGCAGGGAAGATGCGGAGGTGGGTCCCTGTTCAGGACAGCCCCTGCCCGGGAGCACAGCCCGGATTTCGCAGGGATTTAAGCACATCCTCAGAATTACGAGGGCTCCCGGGCGGCGGAGCTGGTCTCGAGTGGGGCAAAGAGGCCCGTGGAAAAGGGATGAGCACAAGAAGAGAGCGGGGAGAGAAGCGGCGAGATGCAAATACAAGAGCATAAACATATAAGCGGATATTTGTATGGTTGTTTTGGTTTTTTTTTTCTTAAGAAAACGTTTTTATTTGAAAACTACATGGGCAGGTTTGCTGCCGGGAATGTACGTACTTTCCTACATATTTGTACAACCGCCGTGTGTCGGTGTCTTCCACGCTCGCTGCGGGAGGCTCGAGGGGAGGACGCTTTCCGGTTCAATTTCTTCCCAAGGACAAAACCCAGTTCAGGTGCTAAGGGCAGCGGGGGCTCTGGGACAGAAAACTGCTCCTGTTTGCCCTCCTTCTGTCTTCAGCGGGAAAAGCCGGCAGCGAGCCTCATTTTCTCTCCGTTGTGTATAACGCAAACGACGTCTTTGTACCATTAATGTATTTGTACGACTGAGAAATTGTTACAGTCCGTGTTCCTTTTATTAACAGAATGTTTTCCAAAAAATAAAAAGTAGGCTAAAAAGATCCGCTTCCGTGTCTGCTCGTTTTCTCGGTGTTTCCGGACAGGCACGACGCTCAGCCGTGCGCTGGAGGAGCGAGGTTACGCGGGCGCAGCAGCTCCCAAACGACTCGCAGACCACCGGGAATCCGGCAACCCCAGCCCACGGCCCGCAGCTGGGCTGCGGAGCGAGATTAAAGGGAGGATTTACAACCTCCTCAGTTAAAAACCTGCAGAGGTGGATGTTTGGATGGCTCCAAGGAAAGCTGTGAGCTGAGGCACCAGGCCTGGGGCTCGAGGTTTGGGACTCGCTGCCCGGAGGGGAGTTTTCTCCCCCTGCCTCGGGGCCGGCAGCGCTGGGAAGAGCCCCCCGGGACGGGGCGGGGGGGACACCTCAGGAAGGAAGAGAACATGGCCTTGGGTTGGACGTTGGGCTGGACACCTCTGCGGGGCGACGCGCTGGCTGCCTGGCTCGGACCCTCGCTCCCGTGGCAGCGGGACGCCGGGGGCTGCCCGTGGGCATCCCCCACGCAGGACGGGTGATGGCGGGGGGGCCGTGACCCCCCGGGCCGGGTGGGATGCTGCCCGTGGGGCCGGCTCACCGTGGATCGCTCCCCCCCCTGCGGCGTGCGGCCATCTGCAGCGCTAAATCATTTCAGCTGTCAAAAAAGCTAATTTTTCCCAGCGGTGAAATGCTTAAAAAAAGAGAAGGGGGGGGGTGGTGGGGGGAGTCCAAACCTTTGATGCTTAAAAGACAAATTTCCAGGGAAGCGGCGGAGCCCGCATTTGGCGAGCAGAGGGACACGCACCACATACCCCCCCCCGCGCCCGCAGCTCCGCGGGGGGGCCCGGGGCGAACCCCCAAACCCCGCGGGGGGGGGGGGCGGCACCAAAGGCCCGGTTTGATGGGGCCGCGCACCGGGATCGGGCACCCGGGGGCC
>VFFE01008394.1:2882393-2913295 GCA_008921705.1 Burhinus oedicnemus
GGAGGAAAAGAAAACAGGCAGGAAAAAAGGAAGGAGGGGAAAATAAAAAAAAAAAAAAAAGAAAAAGCGGGAAAGAAATACAAGAGGGGGGGAAGAGAAGGAAAGGGAGCGGAGCGGGCGGGCTCGCGGCGCCGCTTTCCTCCGCGGGGCCGGTCCCGCGGCCGGGCGGGATCCGCGACGGCGGGCCCGGCCCCGCTCGGAGGGAAGGGGGCACCTTGCGGGGAGCTCACGGGGGATTTCGGGGGGTGCGGGCAGCCGGGGCGCCCACGCGTGTCGGCGGCCGCTCCCCCCCTCCGCTGCCCCGCGGGTGTCGTCGGCTCCCGCCTGGGTCCGGCCGGGGCTCGGTGCGATCACGGTCGCTTCCGTACACCCGGTGTACCGGCTGCTCGGCGGGGCGCAGCGCCCACGCGCGTTTCCCCTCGGCCCACACGGTTGCGGCGGTGTGAATAATTCCCCGCCCAGGCCGATGTCCCGGTGCCCACCGGGGGCTCCCGGGGATGCTCCGCCTGAGTACGGCGGCCGCCACAACGCCGTGCACCGCGGTCTCTGTGGCGCAATCGGTTAGCGCGTTCGGCTGTTAACCGAAAGGTTGGTGGTTCGAGCCCACCCAGGGACGGTGCCGCGTGTTTTTACCTCGGTTTTCTTTTTCCCTCCCCCGCCTCTCCCGTTTTTTCCAGGGTGCGGCCGAGGATGGAGCCGGCGAGGCGGAGGTGGCCGGTGCCGGACCCCGTGGGGTGGTTTTTCACTGTGCAAAGAGGTGCGAAGGGGCTTGGTGAGGCTTTCCCTGCTCCCTTGGGGTGCTCCTCGCCCTGAGGCTGGGGCTGAGCTGGACGGGGAGAAGGTGCTCACGGGCAGGATGTAGCCCCGGTGCTCCCCGTGGGCTCACAGCTCTCTTCATGGCGCTGGGTGAGGGGGAAACCAGCCCCCAGTGCCAACAAAACCATTTCTGCTCAGCCTGCGGTCCCCTCTGCACCGCAGTTTCTCCCGTAAGCAAAAGGACGTGTTGGGACATTAAAAGCAGAGCAGAGACTTGAAAGCCTGTTTCCATCCAGAGCTCATGTTTTGCCTTAAAAGAAAAAGCTGAAGGGGATCCAAAATCTGCATTGCTGAAGTTCCCCTCTCGTACAAAGTCTTGTAAAATCTATTTATGTTCCCTGCTTGCCCTGATTTTATTTTCCGAATAATGAAGTTAATGTTTTGATGCAGGGCATAAAGCTGTGTCAGGAAGATCCCTGTTGTTTCAAAAGCCCAGAGCCACAAAATGCTCCCGCGGCCGAGCCCAGTGGTGCCGGGGCTGGGGAAGCGCCGGGGCTCTTCGGGCCAGGGAGAGGGATTGCTGCTGCCTTCCCGATCCAAGAGCGCGCGCCCGATGGGAAAGCGAAGAGAGAAGCGGTGCCCAGCGGGGATCACCTCCCCACTGCCACCCCAGACAGCCAGCGCTGCCGAAATCTGCCTGTGGAGATATTCCCGTCTGGCTCTGCTGCTCCTTCTCTCCCCAGGGTGTTCCCACCAGACAGAATGTGGCCTCTGACTTCATCCCTGCAAGAAACTTTTTACAATGGAAAACACTTTAAAAATCCAGCAGCCACGGGACGGGTTGTGCCTTCGAGGCTCGGTCCCGGGCGGATGAACAGCCCCTGCACGGGCCGGAGGTTTTCATTGAAACCAGGCGGGCTGATCTGCTGCGCATTTGAGAGCGTTTCCAAACACATGGATCTCCTTCCCTTTGGCACAACATCACTCCCCTAAATTAAACATTTAATCCTGTCTCCTCCCAGAGACGGGAGAGCTGGCGAGCTGGGATGGGGAAGGAAATCCAATACTCCGCAGAGCGCAAATCCCCCTTTCAATGTCTCTCTGAATAAAAAATACTCTCGCAGCCACTTGCCAGGCCCCTTCCCCTCCCTGGGACGTGCTGTGATTTGCTGCTTTTACGGAGCGACTTCAGTGTGCCGGCACTTTCCAGAGAGGTTTTTTTTTCCCTCGGAGGAGACCCGCTGTCCCTGTCCCCACAGGGCAAGTTTAGGGCTTTGTCCCTGGGTCCCAGAGGTGCAAAAGTGGATGGTGGGTGCGTGAGGCCTGACACACGCCTGGGCTCTGCGGGGTGGAGTGCTGCGGGCTGGGTTTCCGGGGGTTTCTATTTAAATTCAGCCGGGTTTGGCCAACTTTTCCCAGTGCCCAACTGAACGTGCGAGGGCTGTGTAGGGCCAAACTGGGAGCAGATACCATTGGGCAGGTCCCAGCTCCGCTGCCCTGTGGTGATCCTGGCCTTGCCACGGGCAGCAGGGAATGGGCACACAGGGAATGGGCACACATGGGTGCTGCACAGGGGCTGTGGCTTTGGGGACGCCCCAGCACCACTGAGTGATGGGGTGGCCATACCCTCCTGCCACCTCTGCAGTGTCCCTGCATGTCCCTCCAGCTGTGCCATGCCCCCATGGGCATATCCAGCTGTGCCATGCCCCTGTGGCACATCCAGCTGTGCCATGCCCTGCATGTTCCTCCAGCGGTGCCATGCCCCTGCATGCACATCCAGCGGTGCCATGCCCCCATGGGCATATCCAGCTGTGCCATGCCCCCGCGTGCACATCCAGTGGTGCCACGCCCCCATGGGTATATCCAGCTGTGCCATGCCCCTCCAGCTGTGTCACGCCCCCATGAGCATATCCAGCTGTGCCATGCCCCTCCAGCTGTGTCACGCCCCCATGGGTATATCCAGCTGTGCCATGCCCCTCCAGCTGTGCCATGCCCCTATGAGCGTATCCAGCTGTGCCATGCCCCTGCGTGCGCACCCAGCTGCGCACACCGATGGATCCAGCTGTGCGAGTTCCCCCCCCCCGCTTCCAGCTGCGCACCGGCCCCGCCCCTCCCTCCCAGTCCGCCGCCGTCCCGGCATGCCCCGCTCACTATGACTCTTCATTTTTCTCCCCCTCCCTCACCGCCGCCGCAACCAACCAGCTCCGCCCCGCGGCGGGCCCAAGCACCAATAGCGAGCGGCGTTTCGCCGGGAGGCCGCGGCGGCCGCCAATGGGAGGAGGCGGGAGGCGGGAGCAGCGGCGCGGCGGGGGTGGTGTGCGGTGCGGCGGGTGGCAGCGGAGCGGGGCCTGGCGGTGTCTGTACAGCCGGCGCCATGGTGAGCGCCGGGACGGGGACGGGGACGGGGACGGGTCCTAGGGATGGAGCTGGGCCCGGCAAGACGAGGCCCGCGGGTGCCCGGGGGAGGCGGGTGGGCTGGAGGCCTTCCCCCGTGGCCGCGGTGGTGTATCCCCGTGGGCCTTCCCTCAGGCCGGGCCGTGGCGGGAAGCAGCGGCCGTGAGCAACCCGCTGTGGGGTGGCCCCCAACCAGGGAAAAATTAAAGCTAAAACCGCGAGGGAGAGCGGTCCTGGCTTCCCCCCGCTGCCCCGGGGGTGGCGGCGCCAGGCTGGGGCCGCAGGGCCAGGCCAGGCGCGGGGGGGTACCCGCGGTGCCCGAGGGCCCTTCAGCCCCGCCGAGGGATCGGGGCGGGGGGCGCCGCCCGAAGCGCTGCCCGCAGCCCCGGCGGTACCTGCTGTCCTTCTCTCTTCCAGTCTATTATGTCCTATAACGGCGGGGCCGTAATGGCCATGAAGGGGAAGAACTGTGTGGCCATTGCTGCAGACCGGCGGTTTGGGATTCAAGCGCAGATGGTGACCACAGATTTCCAGAAGATTTTCCCTATGGGAGAAAGACTCTATATTGGATTGGCAGGACTGGCCACGGACGTGCAGACAGTGTAAGTGGGACTCCTGCCTGCCCATTCCCATACTGAGCCTGTAAGAGGCATATTTACAATAAATACTAAGTGGCAGTTCATGCTGAGCAAAAATGTTTCTGCTTATTCTTGGTGGGGGGGATATAATAGGTGGGTGCCAGCACTCCTTTTCTTGGTCTCCCTTCACTGGGAGTTTTTAAATAAAACTGCATGTTATTTAAGATGGCATCGCTACTAAGATTTAATAACTTAAGGTATAAAAGAAGCTACATCTGGAATACCTACCTGCCTCAGGCATACATCAGGAGCCGGCATCTGTCAGTGTGCAGTATAACAGTTCAGACTTGGGTGAAGATGAAAGAAAAAGGAACCTGCTTCTGCTTTAATGCTGATTCTCATCTCTTGCAGTGCCCAGAGATTGAAGTTCAGGCTGAATCTCTACGAGCTGAAGGAAGGCAGGCAGATCAAACCTCAGACTTTTATGAGCATGGTTTCCAATCTGCTTTATGAGAGACGGTAAATGTCAAACAACAGAGTCACTGTTTGTGTGTCAGCGAAGGCTGTGGTTGTTGGTGTTGATCTGATTCTAAAGAGGTGGGAGGCTGAGGAGGGCTCCTGTTAAGACTGCTTGTGGTATGGCAAAAGCAAACTTCAATCTAGTGACAATGTTATCTTCGAGCTCCTTACAAAAGAATACTGAGGATTGATAAAATAATCCTGTAGCAGTACAAGTTTGTTCTGTTTGCCATGCTAAAACCATTGCGGGGTGCTTCTAGGTTGAGCTGAATGGTCTCCCACCAAAAGCATCTGTAGGATGTTTTCTTTGTATGGATATTTATGCAGGATGTGGAACTGCGTCTATGCCATGTTGTTCTTCACAGGTTTGGACCTTACTACACAGAACCAGTCATTGCCGGGCTGGACCCCATAACACACGAACCTTTCATCTGCTCTCTAGACCTGATCGGCTGCCCGATGATAACCGATGACTTTGTGGTCAGCGGCACCTGCTCGGAGCAGATGTACGGCATGTGCGAGTCCCTCTGGGAGCCCGACATGGTGAGTGAGGTGGCCAGGCTCAGCTCTGATTCTTGGATTCAGCCTCCTGCTGTTAACTGGAGAACCTGAGATACGAGGGTTGGATGAAAAGCTCTGTCCTTTGATACTTCCCAAAGGAGCTCAGGAGAAAAAGAGGCTGTAGCTTTTAGCAGCCTGTGGGGAAAATCTTGCAGCATCTTAGATGATACTTTGGAGTTTGAACAAAATCTGATGACGCAACATTCAATTTTTACATAAACTAAAATAGCTTCTGTTCCTCAGGAACCCGATCACCTCTTCGAAACAATCTCGCAGGCCATGTTGAATGCAGTGGACAGAGATGCCTTATCTGGAATGGGCGTGGTAGTACACATAATGTAAGTGCTGCTCTCTTCCCCTACAGAACAGAGGTAGAATTTAACAAGCTGTGTGTTAAAGTCAGTTAACGCATTGGTTTCCAGGGTATCCCTAATCCTGCTCCCTTCCAACAGTATCCTTAGTAACATTTTGTCCATTCTGTGTTGCAATTCTCATGGCTGCTCTCTGTTGCAGTTCGTGGCTGTTGCTGGAACTGCAGGAGCCATGGGAAATTAATCCTAGAGTTAGACTCTTGCTGCATAGAGATTCCCTAGCTGTGTTCCCATCGGTATTTAGGAGTGTGACTGGGTAGCACTGGCCAAGAGGATGCTCTTTGCCACAGCGGGGTGCGACGTTAACTCCCACACTCCACAATCAGACTGACTTCCGAAGGAGCTTATTTTGCTCATGGTGCTGTTTCCCTGCAGCATCCCAGGCACTGCGGCTTACTGAACCTCCTGGAGCTCCCCTGGGGTGAAGTGGCAGGAGGACGGGGTTTACCCAGTTGTAACGGCCACCTTCAAGTTCAGATGATGCTGCCTGCGCTAGCAAACAAACTACCTAAGCACACTGCAACTTCCTCATGAAGGGACAATCTGTATGGAGGTATTAAATGCGGATTTACTAATAATCTTCTCTTTTCCCCCTCTAGTGAAAAAGACAAGATCACCACCAGGACCCTGAAAGCTCGGATGGACTAGCCCAGCACATCTGCTCATGTGTCTCACATCCCAGTCTGCTCAGAACTTTTTTTAAATAAAACTCTCTATTGTAGTGAACTTTCCTTTTCTTGAGTCTGAACACTAGGATCAAGTTCTCATCTCTAAAGCTATCAGAAGGAGCTTGGGTTTTACACGGTAGCAGAGCTTACCTTTCTCTCTGAGCCACCTATACTCATCTCCCTCAGTACACCCACGTATGTGTGTTGCACCCCAGGGAGTCAGCAGCATCTCTTTCAGACAGTATGGCAGCATGAGCTTTCCTCTCAAATCTAATTTATTCTCATAGCCGGGACTTGGTAAAATCAGTTCTTACTTAAAAACCCTGTTTTACAGGCACATAGAAAGACTTTTCCAGTTGTGGTTAATCTAGGACTTAAATCGACCACGTACCTCATGGAGTAACAGCTGATCATTAGAACACTTTAAAGAGGACAGCAGTAAGGAACAGATGTACACAAAGTTTTAATTTTATTTTTCTCTGGTTGGAGACTCATCTTGTAACATGCATGCATTTCAAAACAGTAACAGTGTCTCAAACTGCTCCTAGCAAACAGACAAGCACAGAGGACTTAAAATTCCTATTTAAAAAACAGCAGTGAAAAAACCTAGAATGCTTTTTTTTTTTTAGTTTTAGATTAAACTTAATTTATTCACATTTTTTTCAGTTGCACTGATTAGCCCTGCCCACCCTTGTGACCTGTGTGTAATACGCTCACTTGACACAACTCAATCCAGCTGCATTTAGCATTGTGCAGCCAAACAAAGACCGGCACGACTTCTGAGCGGTGAAAACCGAAACCACTAAAAATGACGGATGACCAGCAGCTGGTTCCCCGAGTTTTGCCATCGCTATTACACAAGATACTCATTTCAAAGAGCAAGGAAAATCAGTAGTGGCTAATACGGATACTGGAGAATGGCTCTGCAGAAGTAGGGGAAGTTGATGGGCAAACCTGAAATGGGGCATTAAGACACAGACGGGGAGAGGATAGCTGTTTTGTTTTTGGAGCTATTTTAAGGACGATCTGTCTCAGATCGGTTACGCAGCGTTGCAAACCGAGTTTAGGACACGCACACTGACTTCTGAAAAGTTTGTGCCACCTCAAGGTTAAACACTGACCTCTGTGCAGCTTGAAGGGAGGCATCTATAAAGACTGCATAGTAGTCACAGGACTGGGGGGCGTCCGTCCGTCGGGGCTAAGACACAACCCTGCCAAACACGGCCCGCAACTACAACACAACCTTGCTTTGTGCCTTTCTTGGGCTAAGAGGCGAGTCCCCAGCTCACGTCCCCGCTGAAGGTAGCCGTGGCAGCGCTCTGGAGGGGAAAGCAGGAGTTTCCTCCCAGAAAAGGAAATAAGACTCAAGTGTTTTAGTTCCTGCTGATTATGATAATCCAATTCAAAACTAGGATTCTCGGATCTGGGAGTACAGCCTCATTTATGCAGCAAATCTGGAGTCACCTACTACCCCAGAAGTTCTCTCTGTGATGAATTTCAGGATCACGGCTTTTATAATTAAAACCAGGTCAATGAGAGGTGTGTAAGAGACCACAGGGAAGGATCCCACTGCTCCATGCTGTGAGAAGTGGACTCCTCCTGGCATTCTTCTTACAAACAGCAAATACCAGGCCTTCTTCCTAGTGCCGGCACCGAAGCTGACACAAAGGGCGTGTGCTGCCTGGTACCTCCAGAACACGTGGGTTCAATTAAAGGGTGACCCAATGTGTTCTCGAGTGTTTTTTATTGCACTACCGGGGCAGAACAGCACCCAAACTGTGACTCTGCACTCTGCCTTCCCTCTCCCACTCTTATTTACGCTGTAGGAGCTAGCTAAACGGGGGAGATGCAAGTTCTAGGTTCAAAGCAGTTTTTAGGTCTTAAATTTTGACAGATCAGGCCCGCATTCAGAAAGAGAGAGACCCTTGGTACAGGCAGGAATACAGATCCTGCAGCTCACTTCTCACACAAACTCACCCTGCCTTCAGGCACTGGAGAGAGACATCACGCAGTAAGTTTTTTTTCCTTTTTGAAACTCCAGTTGACCAAAGAATTGCCCTGCAATTTCTTGAAAAATCCTGTACTCTGACCAGGATCTGAGTGATCCGCCTACCCACTGCAACTCTCTCAGCCGAGGGTGGTTTTCAGTCAAATGCACTTCAGTGTAAAGTGTTCCGCAGGGTACATGCTACAGACAAATATCTACATTCAGCAAACTAGAACTAAATTCACACCAGAAACAGACAACAAACTAGCACAAGCAGTTGTAAAACCAGAATTGAAAGGGCTGGGTTTTGCTTTTAAATACTTGAGTTAAAAAAGTGACCTAAAACAAGATTAAAAAAACCCAAAATCAAAACAAAACAACAAAAACAAAAGAAAAAGTCCCTTTTAAAAACAAATCAAATATTTGCAGCTTCACTTCTTATTCTGGTAATAAAAATACTGTCTAGAAACAAAAATTAGCATTTTTAACATAATGCTACCTTTCAAAATGTAAACAATATACAAAATGCTTATGTTAAACAAAGTTACATACCTGGGTAATACATCATTAAGTGAGAAAATTGCATTTAATTACTTTAATACACACAGTATGGCAACTTGACAGAAGTGGCAGAATTGGGGAAGTGCTAAAGTGAATAGAGTTTATGGGGCTTTTCGTATCGCTTGAGCCAGAGACAGCCAATTTAATTCTAGCAGGAGTTTCTTTGGAGTGGAATAAGAAAACACAGTTAACTGCTCTTAAGCCCTTAGTATCATGACTTCTGTAAAGATTGCTGCAGAACTAACTGCATTTTAATTTCATTCCTGTTTACGAAATTCAGGTAATGAGACTGTTGCTCCTAGCTATGCAAGCTTCATTCTTCTACTTTCTTTGGGTTGCTTGTTTTGTACTGTCTCATTGCAGGATGTCTGCAGTTCACTAATTTCCTTCTCTCTTCCTCCCCCCTTTTTCTCGTCTTTTTTTAATACACAATTTAAAGATAAATAGTTTAAAAGGTACAAGCTAGTTTCCCAAAAGGAGAATGGCAAACTTACCAGGCCAAAGTTGCAGATTCAATGCAGATTTTTAAAACTGTCAAGAATAAAAAGGGATTGGTATTTAATTTCTAACTGGTAGTAAACTTAAGTGCTTATTGTTTAAGAGAAAAGCAACGAATATAATGCCCACAAAACTAAGCTGATGATACCCTCCAAGTCCTCCCTTTTAAAAAGTATTCTCATAGCTGCATTTGTTTCATGGCTTTTCCAGCTACACACCTTAAGACATGAGACTCTTCAGCCTCCCAGACAACGGTGTGTTAGCGCCCACGTCACACAGAATAGGGACTGGACTACAGTGGCAGAAGAAATTTGTCCCACATCAAAGGGAATGACCCATGAATGAATAAAAAGATTTGTATCCCATTATGACCCCTAGTATTAATTTTTGATTTCTTAAAGACTCTATTTACAGTGCACTCTTATGGGCTGAAACGTTAGCCCCTGTTTGTCCCCTTCAAAGTCGAGACCTGTGGGATTCACATCACGAATGTGGGTATGAACATAAGAAAACCCCAAGCCCACATTCAGAATCCAGACCAGAGCTAGCGTTAGTCTAGGGAAATTACCAGGATGTGATGAGCACCAGTTATCTCTCAAAAGGACCAAATTCCACACAGCAAACTGTAGCACGCGTTACAGCACAGGACAGACATTCGAAACAGCTTATTCCCGAAACAAAGGCATATGTGAAAACAGTTTCAAGGCAGATAAGCAACATGTTTCAACTGCAAGAGGTTTGTTCAAAACGCTAAATCCTGCTTAGAAAGAAAAAGAAAATTAAAAAAAGAACCAGAAGATCTGTAACTGTTGTGCAGCAGAGCTAACAAAACCCAAAGCAAGTCTGATAAGCTTGGCTGTGAAAAATATTACAAGCATTCTGGAGACAAAACAGGACATTATTCAGTCACGCAAATCAGTTCCAATTCCTTAGGGGGGGAAAAATAATCTGGCGCAAGTGTTCAAACATTTCCACTCCTTGACTGTCGCTCTAGAGAGGGGTATGGAGCAGAGAAGAGTGAAAATAATCACAGCTCAAGTCCTGAGTCCTCTTGAGCAATGGAACTTACTCCATAGTCACAGCTCCCAGCACTCCCCACTGGTAGCGAGTCCAATTCCTTCGTGTGCAAGCCACATTGCCATTTAAAAAATAAACCAACTAACCAAAGAACCTCTGTCAGGAAACAAATTCAAGTACCTGTTGCAGATCGGGCAAGTAAGGAAGACTGAACATTAGCTAGATTAACACTGGCAGAACTGCGATGTGAAGCTGTAATCTAAGAGACACGGCAATTCCTGACTGAAGTGCGACAGGGAAACGCTCCAGATAGTCAAATACTATCCCATATCTACAGGTAGAAAATGCCTTTTTTTTTTTCCTTTTCTTTTCTGAAATCTTCATAGCTGGCCAATTTAAAACACAATGGGTCCGAGCACATTATTATCGGAGGTTGTTCAATGCCTCTACTACTTCCCACACTGGTTTTTTTTAGGCTCTAGGAATTACACCTTTTTAAGCGATCATCTTTGGTAGATGTTCATTTCCCTCGTCTTTCTTGTAAATCAAGTGCAGTTACAAAAAAAGTTTTTGTTACTTAAATTAACCAAAAAATACAAAGTGTCCCAGTCTGAATTTACCTAAAGTTCAGCGACTTCTCCTTATCAGAGTAATATTTTCCGTCCTTGAAATGGTGAGCTATTTTCCTTTCAATTCCTACCAAGAGGGAAATAAAAGGGCTTGTATGTCTTTCTGGCAAAGACAGTCCAATAAAAAAAACAGAAATAGTAGTAGTTTGTGGAATCAGGCACTGCTTCACTCCCACTGAACGTGATCTAGAGCGACCCCTTATATACAGTGCCACATATCATATCCCTATGGGATTCTCTTGATCAGAGAGGAGAAAATGTCATTAGAAAGAGCAGTGCTGAAACAATGCACTTTTCTTGTTTTAAAAAGCCCTCAAAATCTATGTCTGGGCACTTCTGTAACATAAAACCCCACTTTTCCACCTGGGTCAAGTGGACTGTTGGAGGGTGCACCTAGAATTAGTTTTCGCTTAAGTCACACAGTGCCACACACTCACTCTTGCACACACACACACACACACGCACGCACACCCCACATGCTGCTACAGTGTCTGTTTTAGTGTCACAGGCTGCATTCTCTGGAAGTAGCCCCTCTTCTCTTCATTTCTCGCTGAAGGCTGAAGATGACTATGTCAGGATATTGGAGATAAATTCATTGAAGCGTTTAGAGTACTGCTCTGGGTTCACGGTGGAGATCTCTGCCCCAGCCTGCAAGGCAGAGAGGAGAGACAAGTCACAACACCCTTCTTGAAGGGCAGATCCTGCAGCACTGCAAAGGGCGGAGGAGGGAGGACAGCAGGGAGCGATCGTGTCAGCACAGCCTGTCTCTGCTGGGCAAGACCCATTACAACTTGTAAGTTCTAGGGAGAAACAACATCCAGAGAGGTCCGAGGCAACTGATTTTAGCTCCAGCTGGATATTCTGCAGACCACTGACTCAAAGCATTGGATTTGTTCCCTCATGGTTTAGAGGAGATTTGGAAGGAGCATGAAAAACTCCATGTCCCACTAACCTGGTCTTTTTTCAAGCCCTTTTGGGAAGTGCAGGATTGCTGCCAGGGAACAGGACTGGCCCCAGGAAGCGGGCAGGGTAGTACATCTCCCTGCAGCCAGTCCATTCCTGCTCTGCGAGGCTGTTGGTGCCACACCAGGGAAACTGAGCACCTCCCAAACTGGGACGTAAATGCAAGTCACCTCCAACCAACTAGAGGGAAAGCCTTTCCAAGACAGGCTGAGGAGAGAGTAAGTGAGGGAAGAGCTGTTCTTGGGCACAGGATCACTGGAGAATTTCCATACTGGTAGAAAAATCAGTGTTGGGAGATGTCACACATATGCATGCAGGCAAAGCAGAAGCCCCAAAGCCCAACCTCCCTGCGGGTGGCAGGCTGCTTACCCCATGTTTCACTGTTTTGGCAGCATGTGCAGCTTTCTTCTTCGCATCATATGGCGTAAGAATGTCTATAATGGCCATGAAGTACACTTCCTTCTTGGGGGCACCTAGCAAGGCAAGAGAGTCGCTAGCACACCCTCAACTGTGAGCAAAGCCCAGCTGCACCCCCCTCTTTATGAAATATATGGCAGATCTGTTTTGATGCAACTAGCAGAGAAAGCAAGGCAGCTGGAGGCTGTAGAAGGGCAGGGAAGAACGACTGGGAACAGCATACCAGAGGCCCACACGCTCTCTGAACATGCCACTACTCTCCAAGCATCACTTCTACCCATTCCAACTCACGCCATCCACAACAACGTACTGTACAGCAAAGGAGAGACACTCGGCAGGGTCGGTCTCTCTGTGGACAGTCCTCCCATTTCATTTAGCCCAGCCAGACCACAGGACACCTCCTCTGCCCTCCAGACCTTCTTCAGCGCAATATTCCATGATACTCACTTTCGTGGCTTTTCATGGCGTAGACATCAACAGAAGGATCAAACTCTCCAGGCCCAAAGAAGCGCGGGTAGTTGAGAAGATTGCCAGGGCTGTCAGGGGGTGTGCCATAGGAGGAAATGGGGTTGCCTCCGAGACCATCGTTCTCACACTCCTCATCCTCTGCCCGATCCTCCACTTCCATCTCTTCCTGCTCTGCTCGGTCAACATCGTGGATCCCAACCAGCAAGCTGTAGTCCATAATCTTCAGCTGAGCTAAAAACTGGGAGAAAGAGATGAGAGAGAACAACAGCGTCCATGTGGGACCAGAAATCCTCAGTCCTACCCTGCCAGTATCTCCCTAAGAAAGGGCTGTAGTGAGAGCTAAACCCTTATTAGACTCCAGAGAATCTACACGAGCTCATATGCCCACTGCCATCAGCATGACCCTGACTGTATTTGCTTGACTGATCCAGGAATGACTTGCTTTTCAGTCACTGCGGCAC
Source organism: Burhinus oedicnemus (assembly GCA_008921705.1). Lineage (NCBI taxonomy): Eukaryota > Metazoa > Chordata > Aves > Charadriiformes > Burhinidae > Burhinus > Burhinus oedicnemus. The sequence continues at coordinate 2,895,242 of VFFE01008394.1, forward strand.
CCCTTGAGCCAGAGGCCACTGTGAGGACCCAGTTATGGGAGACACAGTAAAAGCTGTCCCCCAGGAAACTCTACCTCCACGTCCCGCTTCAGCTTTTCAAGGAAGTTCTTTTTACTCTCTTCTCCAACATGTAACTTCTGACCCTCATTCAAGAAGTCGTTGTCCTTGAACGTTGGTAGATCCTTGGCCTGCAACAAAAAGCCTGTGTCAAATTCTCCAAACCCCTACTTCTTGGGGGAGGGCTGGTACAGTGATCCATTAGCAATACATTGATTGCACGGAGACTCTGATCGAGTGTGGGGTTGCACCAGGATCTTTTGCCTGTTTATAAGGTGAAGTGTCTCATCCTGTCCACCAAGTATGAAAATGGCATCAGGAAGAGCACAGTATTTGTCAATGAATCCATGTGCTGAGCTGTACCTAGGGGGAAACTGAAGGCAGACAGAGAGAACAACTCAACTTTAAGGACTGCCGGGAAGATGTGCTGCAGGCTGAAAACTTGACAGCTGGGCTCCAGCCAGAAACGGTCCAACCAGCTCCCAGAATAGAAAAGAAATGCATTTTGTTGGCTTCTGGAAGAGGGGAGAGCTTGGAAAAAAATGCTTCTCTCCCTAAAGGCTTGAGGAAAAAATTAAAACCACTGCTTTTTGAGGAATCTGCTTGCAGCAGGCCCTGAGGATTTCTCAGGGATATGGAAGAACATACAACCCCTTTGTGCAGCTGGAAATTAAATTATTTTGTTCTTAGAATGACGTATGTGTGGTGCTTTCATACAGATCTAATATGAATGGTCTGAGACAAACTGCATAAGCAGAAAACACTAGAGTAAACAGCCATCAAGCCAGGGACACTTCAGCACGATGAAGCCGTGCCTTGACACCAGAGCATTCGGCGTAAATGGGACTTCCTTGGCTCATGCCACAGATCTAATTTTAGGGCAGGCTAGAGTAGACGTACTCTGTGGTCCCAAACTTGAAAGTCCCATGTGCAAAACATGTAGTACCATGAGTTACCAATGTGATTTCAACAGGGCTTTTCATGGTAGCATCACAGGCAAAGTTTTGCAGGGGCAGGATTCTTAAGTCATAAGTTTCCCTAATGGCACCAGAAACTAAACTTACAAACATGCTGAGATATGCCAAGAATCTGAGAGGAGCTGGTCTGGTTTACAAAAGCGTCTGTTGCAAAAGCTAACTGCTGACCTGACTCAGTTTGGTACACAGGGAGTGCTATGAAGAAATCCTTCCATAAAGACACCATTGCACTAATGTGGGTTTTGGTACTTGTGGGATTGTCCCCCAGGAAGTTCCCCCCACTCCTGGTAGTGTCAACATAACAGAGCAGGGCAGGGCAGGGCAGGGCAGCACCAGATCTGCACCATCTCCTCCTGAGCAGTTACTGGGCACAGCCTGAAAGGTGGGACAGAAAGAGGTTATCACTCAGGGCCCATTCAATATCCCCTGCTCAATACCCCTTTGGAAAAGGGAAGTCAGTTGGATCTCGTCTGCTTCCAACCACCAGGAGGAAGGAAAGGCTGGCCAGGAATGGTCCATACCTTCTCTTTATCGCTTGCTTCCCTGGACACTGTTGAGCCCTGATAAAAGAATAAAGAAAAGAGTATTGTTGCACTATGTGTCATATTCCCGAAGAATTCATTGGCACCATTTAATTGCTCCATGCAGAAAAATAATTAAAGTATTTTTAAAATCAGTCCTCAATCCCTTTTTCATGTCTGAGATAGACTTACAGACCTACCTGGTGTAGTGTAGGCCACATGGGATAGGGGAATGGAACAACATTTGAGCCTCAAGTGAAGCCCCATGCAGAGCCCCCAAAACCTAATCCCCTGAACAAAAACCAAAGCCCAGGACCTTGTCAAGTAGGTGTTACAAAGACCAACTCCCACCCTCCTGGAAAAGGAGCTCTCAGCTCCATGACTGGCCTTCAAACCCTCACCTTCAGGTCATATTTCCGGTGCACAGTCAGCCTGTGACTAAATACGTTTCTGGTAACCACCATGTAGGTTTCCACTCCATCCACGGTGAGCCGGTACATGCCAAGGAACTGGGGCAACAGGGTGTTCCCATGACACTCCACTATGAACTGGAGGAGAGCGGGGAAGGGAAGGGCAGAGAAAGACAGTACTGTCACACAAAACCGATCTCTGACAGAACACAAGCTCAGCAAGAAGGTGACAGCGAAACCTCCAGTTCTAGCCATCTGACACCGATGTGAAAGGAAAGGAGGCTTGCAAATGGCGCCTAGGGTCTCAAGAAAAGCAAGTTATAGCATTGTAAGAATCTTCTAGCCCTGAGCTGAGACAGAGCATCCCATTGTGTGTGTATGTCCAGCCTGCTGTAACAGGCTAGGTGTGCATGTCCGTCACTCAGTCTCAGCAGGGCAAGTCTGTTGTTGGCACCGGATAACTTCACTGCTTGTGGTTATGTGAGTGTATCTGAAAGTAAAGAGCAGATGGACTGGCAGATAATGTGGACCAGGGTAGAACATTTCCAGCTGTCCCACTTTGCCCCCCCTTCCCTGCTGCATGTAACAGTCTCCTCCCTGGTCCCTCTGGAAAGTCTAATGCAAAGGATTGAATTAGGAGCATGTTTACAGGTCTCAGGTACCAGTGATCCATAATTCATTGATGTAAGGAACAGGGTGAGCTGTGAAGGGGCTCAGCACTGCGAAGAATCAGGCAGCTGTGCCATAACTGGCTCTCAAACGCTAAGGAACACTGTTTTCTTTTGCAAAAGCTATTTGCAAGCTCTGTCAGGTTGCACACTGTGAATCCAAGCTTCAGTTCCCCAGCAAATCACAAGATGCTCCCCAAGGTGTCTGCTACCTCCCGTCCCAGGGTTCCAGACTCACCGTACCTGATGGTACTTCTTTAAAATGTTGTGCATCTCTGCTACATCCTCACTCGACACTGCCTTAATGACAAACCTCCTGTCGTAGGTGGTGAGGAACCGGGCCCCACATCGGCCCTGGCTGTCACTGTTCACTGGGGCACTTCGTGTCACCGAATTCTGAGGGAACCAGAACAAAAAAGGTGGGGAGGAGAGGCAGAAGCTGCCACCTCCCTGGAGAAAAAAGAAGAGCAGTCTTGGAAAGCAGATGAGACATGGGTGACCAGGGCCAGCTCCACAACCTGGCTCTGGAACAACAGACATCGCAGGGACTTTGTGCTCTACCTTTGTAACTGTGACAGTGTCCTGGCCAAGCTTCAGAGCACACTTGCAAACATACGCCAATCGTGACCGTTAATAAACAAGCACCCTTGAGTGTTCAGCACTACTGAGGTTAACCCAATTGTTTAGAAGTCTGGACATGGCATTTAGAGCTTTCATCTGGGCCTTCTATTTGTTTACACGTTTTAGTCCAACACTTGGCATGCATTTTTGAAGACATTTTTTACTAAGTGGTTTTTAAAGAGGCAGTATACATAGGGCAAGACTTCTTAGCATTTTCTCCTGGAAATTTAAGAACAGTCAGGATATTTCCTAAGGAAAAACAGAACAAAACGCATGAAATGGCCTGCCTTCTTTTCCGTCAAAAAGCAGCCTAAACCAGCAAAAGTCTCATTGTTTGGGAATTCTTTACAGGTCATCCTGAAACCAAAAGCCACCCTCAGCCTCTGCTATTCTTACAATCAGATGAAAAAGACTGTGAATATAAATAGCTTGGTTGCTCTTCCGACAACCAGCAGCATCTGTCTTTACATCCCTGTCTCCACCCCTAGCAACGAAACATTGCAGCTTCTTTTCATACTTGCAGCACAATTGGAAAATCCCAAGCAAACTGCAGAGCAAGTATCTACCATGTTCCCTGAGCCACAACATGAGCTCTTTGTTCTGATGCCTCTCCCCAGGTAGGGGGAGTTGCTGTGAGTCTCATTCCACCGTTAGAGTCACTGCTCTTCGCACCTTCCAGGCTAACCCAAGCAGGTCACCAGTCTCCTGCTTGTTTTCTCCATCACTTCTCAGCAACTGCCTTCCGACTCCACCACCCCAGTCATCAGTGTCTGTTCAGAAGCCATTTTGTCAATCAACAGTGTAGGCTCTCACTAGCATTTCCTTGCCGCTGGTGTAAGCGCGAGGAGAGTTGTGCTCTGAAACACAATGGTACTGACACCTGGATAGTGGTCTTTAGCTCAAGGTAGATGTGGCTTTCAGGATCTCAGGGCTGGACAATGTGTTTCATGATGTATTTTTTAGCTGCTAGTTACACTGTTCTCTCCTTTCCTCAGCTCTCTGAAGAGCAGACAGCAGAGGGAGCCTGCTCTTCTGCAGACCCAGACAGGCAGGCAAGCAGAGCCTGCTGCGAAAGAGGGATTTACCATGTCACGCTGCAAGTGAGCCGAGAGGTTTCCTTTCAGAATGAAGCATTTAAAGCTTTTAAAACTTTAATGAAGCAGGGGAAAAACTCTACTCCTGCCAATGGCTTTGGAAACCATCAGGAAAATAAAGGCAAACAAAAAAACCCCCTTGCTTCTTGGTGACATTTGCAAATGAGTCTGTGCTACACAGTTTAATCACCCCTCACCTCAAAACCAAAGCTTTCCTTCTAGAGGAGATGGGAAACAGAAATCATGACCGCATATGGACATTACCAAATTCATAGTCCTTAGGTTTACTTTGTTCCCTTCCTGTCACTCCCACCTCTTCCAGAGTTCCGTTGATATATTTAGCATCCTGGCTCAATTCCCACTCAAGCCATCAAGTTTTACCCACCTGAATTCAGCTCAGTGACTTTTTTCTGCTTTCTGTTCTAGCTGGACACTTTTAAAGAGTCACATTGCTCTACCTCAGAGATTGGAGAAGTAATCCTTCAGAGCAACAGGTAAAGCATAAATGATAAACTAGGTATTGAGAACCAACAAGATTGTGGGTGCTTCTATGTAAGTTACTGCACATGGTTCTGATCATTTCTTAAAAGAAACTGAGAAGAAAATGTCTAAAATATACTACAGTGGATGGACTGGGAGAACAAATAATTAGGGGCTAATGACTTCACTGCATGCAAGTATGTTGAAGGGTATGGAGGAAGCCAGCACACAAAGTAATTCCCTGGTACAGCCAGCCCCAGGGGCAGGGTGTTGCTGGCCAAGCAGTCTCCTCAAGAGCCATACACCTCTTGGCATGAACGACTGTCAACAGACCAGGAGGCAACGGTATTGTTTCTCCTGGCAAAACGCCATCACTGCCTAGAGAACAGGCCTGATGATAGGAGGGAAAAAAATAAAATTAGTAATCTAACAGGCACGTGCTCAAGAAAAGCATGGACTGAGCAGCCGTGTCCTGAAAATAAACCAGATCTTCCATCACAAGCAGGAGAGATCTGTGTGCGCAACTCATGGCTCGCAGGTAATTACAAGGCACTGAGCACACAGAGGCACAACGAACGCCACCTGCCTCCGAACGCTGGGCTCAGCTCTAGCTCCGTCAGCAGATGGGCAGTCACCCAGACCAGAGCTGCGACAGGCAGCCACGAGGCAGCAGCCAGCATTTACTATTCCTCCTGGGGATGGCCAGCCCCTTGCAGAAGAAAAGCAAAGACTGTCAGTTCTGCTCAAAAAACGTGTCTCACTTTGAGCAAACACCCTCAGAGCGCCCAACATGCCTGGGAACAGGCAGCAGAGTAGGATGGGCCCTGGCAGCCAGAAGAGAGGCAACTGAGACACAGTTACACAAAGAAGCAAAAAGCCCCAAACAGCAATCTCGGTATTCTCAGAGGTCACCCCATCTCACAGAGGGACCAGCATGCTCCCCCTTTGGGCTGGGAACAAGGGGCAGAGGAGGGGATGCAGGTGCTACACACCTGCTCCTTGCTCCATACCACAAGACCAAAAACTGGATCAAGTAGATCCGGTGTCTCACCAGTGCAATGAGCCATGTAGCTGGAGTAAGAAAACAGATCGCTTTATTATATTAACCTTGAAACAGCAGGAGATCAGGCAATAACCTAGATATAATCAGGGAGAATTTTGACATGCTTGGGGAGGGCGTTTATACAGACGTATGTGGGCATGGGCACACAGACACTATCAGAAGGAAGCAGTTTGGTGGGATTAGCAGGAATAGCTCTGCTCCCATCTCCTCTCCCCAGAATGCAGGCAGCAGGGAGCATGGCTGGGCTCACACATGAAGCAAAGAAGGGAGACAGCAAGAAGCTTGCACCACTCACCCACTGCTCCAGCGCTAATGTGGCTCTCTGGGCTGGTGGATTCCAGTGAGTATTTTAGTTGAAGCCCTTGACCAGTCAGTGCTGGCGTATTGCCAGCCTTTATCAACTGCAGCGGAGTGCCAAAGATAGTGGGTTTAATTACCTAACACTCGGCCTGCTAAAGGCCACGCAGCTATCAAAGCCACCCTCTTTTTCTGCACTGGCTTTTCCCTCATTTAAGAGGTCTCTAAGCAGCCTGCTACTACACATCTCCTGCGTGCATAAGACTAAGAGCTGTGTGTGGAAGGGTGGCCCTGCTGTAGCAGCAAGAGTTACGGCATCTCTCTTTCACTGGATTTAAGCCCAGCAGTATTAATACAAGAAAATGTTTCTCCCCTCCAAGGCAAGCCTGAGCTTCTGGCCTTAGGGAACATGTGTCATAGCAGCAGCCACCTTGATAAACCCAATTCAACAGCACCAATGCTTGGTACGCACACTTGATTAAAACAGCACCCAAATCTGTAAAAATACAACAGACTCATTTTCCTTGCAGATGTTCTGCACTAGATCATTGTTATCCTCAAGCTCCTGCCTGTCTGCAACCATCTGCTGCCTCTTACTTTATGCCTGGACTGTAAGCGCTCTGGAGCAGGGACCACCTCTTCATCCTGCAATTGCCCTGTGCGTGGCACAGCAAGCTCTACTCCCTTAGGGTTATGGTAAAACCATTCAAACCATGATTATAAGCCCATAAAAAATGACCACACAAGAATGTTGATATCGTAGATTCTCTGCCAGCTTGGTTATTCTGTCCTAGGGAAAGGTGTTAGGAAGGCAGCAAGAGAAGAGACGGTACCTGGTAGTCTTGATCATCAATCCCAAATCTTTCTCGGAGGTTTCGGAACACCAGTGGACAATACTCCTTAAATTTAAAGCGACTTGGCAAGTTTTCCCTAGGGTAAAGCAGAAAAGATATTCTTGTGCAATGATCAGCTTGTGAAATCAAATTCAATTCTTCTCCCACTTCACTGCTAACCCTCCAGGATACCCAAGTCCCCTCCTACCTAGAAGGGCCCTACTCTGCAAGTATTTATCCCCATTAGGGCAGCTTGGTTTTTTGCATGCCTACATAAGTCATCTGTTCATAGAAATGCTTGCAGGATCCAGCTTTTGACTAACAGGCTCTTTGGATGAGGATGCTTGCCTTACAGAACAATCTCCCCTGTCACAAGCATGGATTTGACAGAATAATTTCTCTCTTTCCTCCTCCTTTGTTGCTTTGTTCCGTTCAGTAACACAGCTGCCCCCTGCAACACACTGTTACTGTTTAAGATGAAAAGCTGGAGGAAAGGGGGGGGGGCTCTGATTTCAGATCAGATCAGATCACTCGTGCGTCAAAAGAAAGGTCAACACAAGACAAACCGTCTCACCCAGAACGCAAAGGAGAGGGGGTGAATCAGATCCAGTCTGGCATGTTCCAGACCAGTCCCAACCGTTACAGAGTGAGCTTTGCTGTCAGACCTCGCCAGCTGGGAACGGGGCCTCCCCAGAGCACAGTACAGTGGACAACAGACAACGTTCCCCATCGCTGAGGGATGCTGCATCTACTCCCTAACCAGACCTCTTATTCTGCCCACTGGGAAGGAGCAGAGAGGATCGTCCTGCTTGGACACAGTAGGAGATTTTGTCAGCTCATTCTCAATGAGAATCCTTTGCATCAGTGTGTGGGAAACCAAAATCTACGTAGGAGAAGAGGGAAGAGCAGATACTGCAAATTGTAGGTGCCAGAGAAGACAAACTTTTGAATCACACTCCCACTCCCAAAGCTGATCCCTGTGAAACTTAGTGAAAATGAAGCATTAATCAGGGAGCACTGCAGACCTGCACACACACAGAGCCAGGGCGGAGAACACAGCTCTGAGCACCAGTCACAACCATGGCTTTAAAAGGGCTTCCAAAAATTGATCTTTTGGGAAAAGGAGAAGGGGGTAACTCCATACAAACCCCACGGGCCAGGGATAAAATACAGCTTCACAGCTGACTCCTGTGAACAGTCTCAAAGAGACAAGGAACCTAGTGGGTCACAAAGAGCAAACTCCTACCCTCTCCTCCATGGTCTTGGGATTTGGGTTCTGCTGGTCAGGACAGGGCACCCAGACAGGGCACAGCAGGAGTCAAGAGACAGTCCTGCATCACTTTTGTGCATAACCGAGATGTGCAGCAAACTCCAGCCCTACGGCTTTGGACAAGTTACACTTTGTGAACTCTAAAATATTGTCTTCTACCCAGTCCAGTGAATACCTATGTGTAACTAGCTTTGTAGTAGTGTCACTTCTGAGCCTGGCCTTACCAGACTTCTCGTAACTCAAAGGACATAAACCAAACCACAAGACACCATCTCAGCGACAGAATAACCCCTGCCTCGTCCTGTTGAGTGGTCTGGGCAGGGCACAGACTTGGCCACAAAGCCACACCAGATCCTCTTGACATTACGACAGGGGACAAATCAAAAGGCCTTCACCATGCCAGTTTCCCCCACAGCAAAGAGCTCTAATTATAGAGACAAACAATTTGGAAAGCACCTACTTACTTGTTGAACAGATGATTGTCCACCTTAATCTTACTGTAGGCTTTAAAGTCATCGGGCATTAACATGACAGGGACAGGAACATTGCTGAGTTCGTTGATCTAAAAGAGAAAGGAAACACAGACTCAAAACTCAAGTTCCACTGCCCTGCAGTTACCGTCAATGGACCTACAGGGATGCCAAATATCCCAGAAGCTGTTTCTGAAGCAATATAACCCATTAGACTTTCAGAGCAACTTGCTGTGCTGAAGCAACCTGGAGAACACTGTGGTTACAAGCCACAGAATTATCTCATTCAATCATGCGGTGAGTACTCCTGAGCCAGTCTCGGCTCTTTCATCTGTTCACCTTCCACTGATCATCCAAGACACAGCTTAGAATTGAGACAAACCTACAGACCAAGAAATAGCAGATTTTATGTTTTAAATAAATCACCTTTGCCCTTATTTAGGAAATGTTGTATCAGCCAATTTCTTAACTAGTTCTCACTGGTGATGATCATGGATGACCAAAGTCTGCCACGTGGCCAGCCAGAACAGACTCTGGGTAGCTTTAGTGCAGCACAGCACAGCTCCCCTACGGATGCTGTTTCTATGCTTGCTGTCTCTTGTTGCTCTTATTCCACCTTCTCTAAAGGGATGAGTCACTCCACTAGATTGTTTTTGCTCCTTAGTCATGTGTGGCAGCCACAGGAATACAGGGAAGCAGAAGAATGAACGTTCAGCTACTATTGTACAGACAGGCTCATGTTATAGCACCCAGCAGTGAAAGCATCAATAGTAAAAAAAAATAAAATAAAAAAATCTACCTCTGGACTATATCTGGCTACCTTGCTGCAGACAAGCCCATGCACTGACAAGGATGTGCCAGCATTCAAGAGCAGGTCAAGAGGCAGCATGTTTCTGAGCTGCCTTTTCTGAGGACGGCCCCAGTGTCATTCATTCACACAGACTTCACAGGAATCACACGAGTCCCATCTAATTGAGCTGCTATTAACATGTGGGATTTAGAAAGCAATTTCATTACAAGTCCATTCCCATAATTCCTGTGCCAAGCAGGTAATGCTGGAGAGAAGCAGACAACACTGGCAACAGCAGGGTTTGGCTGGGAGTCAGGCCTGGGGTCTGTTCCCAACACCAAAACCTTAGGCAGGTCAAGTGACTTCCAGCATGCTTGGAAAGCACGCAGCATTTCCCTGCTGACTGGGAACAGGGTCCAAGCCATCAGCCTAAGGAAATGGACTCCAATTCTGGGATTCCCCGCTCCTTGCATGCAACAGGACACACAATACTGTCCAAATAGCTGCTGCCACATCTCCTCCAAGGAGGCAGAGATGAAAGGAGGCAGAGATGAAAGGAGGCATGAGGGAGCCATTCTGTAGTGGGATCTGGGGCACAGTTCAAACCTCCAAGTACCATGGAGGTCCCAGCTCTGGAGATGTGCAGTGAGCTGTCTAATTATATGAGCAAGCCTTTGATGAAATATGTATTTTTCACATCCTTTCTCCATCATTACCAATGAAAAAACAGACCAGATTTAACAGACTGGAAAGAAAGACACATACACACTGCAAAGAGAAAAGATGACTATTTTCAGAGACAGTCATCCCACACAACAGATAAGCGGAAAGTAAACCGGCCACCGCTCCGTTAAGAGCAGAGATGGTGCTCTTCAAAGCCCTGCCCAGTATTTACTTTATAGCAGCACCAAGGAGCATTAAGCAATCCCATAAAGTCCTTTGGGATGTATGGAGAATGCTGCACAGATGAATGAATAAATAATGTCATACTCCTCCCATCATTTGTAATCACAGTGGAGCAGGGAGGCCAATACCCCCCAGCTTAAGCTAAAGGCTCAATCCTGCAACTGAGCCGTTCCTTGAGCCGCACCTAGAAGAGAGGAAAGGCAAGAGGACCCCAGATGAGGAAGGGATCTCCCAAATCTGGGGTCCAGCTCTCAGCTACTGCAGGGAGCTGTATCAGAGAGCCCCATGCAGTGATTTCCCCTTAGGGTGAAGGTGGGGAAGAGAAAACAGCTAATTCCGTAACAAGAAAGAGGCACTGCCTCCAGCCACTAATTATCGCTGTCTAACAAGAGGGGAAGCCCGACAGCACAGCTCCTTAGACACGCCTGTTCTCAGCCCTCTTCTTGGTGGTGGGTTAGGCACAAACAGGCTATTATCAGCTTGTTCCAGAGTGGAGGAAGGGTGCTGACGGCTGAGAGGGAACAGTGATTTGGAGATTGTCTCCTCCCTGCCAGAAATTCAGACACAAATGTTAGCAAAGTGAGACGTCAAGATGTCTCTGGATGTCCTCATTTCTACCAAGGCAGAAACCTCAAAGCAAATGTTGTACCTGTTGCAAGTCTCCTGACTGGCAGAAGTGGTGTGCCAGGATACCTCGTCTCATTTAAATGATGCCCCCACTCTTCCCAAGATATAACAAGCCTGACAACAGCCAAAAAAATCCCCTCTGTGAAAGCCTTTTCCTCCTTCCAGTTGCATACAGCAGAGCTTTCTGGATTCTTCGGGATTTTGGCTCTGGAGGAGACAGGGAGAAGGAAGTGATTTGTGCTGGGGACTAAAATTGCTGCCAAAGAGCTGAACCGGCCATTTCTAGTCCCAGCACTGACAGCCTGCCCTCCACCGCACAAGGCTGCTCTTGGTCAGTCAGCCACTGGGCCTTTGTTCCCGACACCAGTCTGAAAGTAAACATGGGTTTGGTTAGGGGTTTTCTGGGGGTTTTTGTTGGTTTTATTGTTGTTTTGGTTGGTTGGTTTTTTTAAGCAAGAGGGATGTGCACTGTCTGCTCCCACATTAACTCTCATGCTTGACACTTTCCTCTGGATGCCAAAGGGAGAGGAATGAAAAGCCCCCACACTGCCTTGGAAAAGGGATATCCCAAACCCTCCCTTCTTGCAGTACAATCCTCAGCATCCAGTGCCCCTTCCTAAGGCTTACTGGGCTGGGTCCTGCAGCATGGTGCCAAGTGAAACCCTAGGAGACATTGCCCAAATGAAAGCAGCAGACAGAACAGCTCTAGAGGGATCCTCTCCTGTGCTTATCATGGTGGAATCTGAGCAGCCTCCGAGAGCAACGTGACTAACGCCTGGCACATGTTTGCTCTCTCGCCTTCTCTCCAGGGAGAGGCGTGTAGCAGGAGATTATATATAGCAGAGTGTGTGTCTCTGTGTATTTATGCTACAGAAGGCAAGGTCACAGCAAGGTGCATAGCAATGAGGTGCCCAGCAACCCCTGGCTTCTAGGGAGCCCGTTCCTATGGGTCTGACCTGCCTGTCTCCCACAAAGAGGTGTCACCCAGCTGCAGAAAGTTTGCCTGTACCAGGACCTTTGGAGATCTCTGGGGCTGTTGCTGGCCACAGGACAGACAGCGAGATCTTGAACTTGGTTCTTTGTTCTGGAAGAGGCAGCTGCAGAGAGCAGAGGTGCAGCAGCAGACAGCACTGCAGTCACACACCTCGGTCCCCCACCGCAGGGGTCACGGGCTATTTTGAGAAGCACAGCAACTGCGAAGAGCAGGTCCGTGCCGTACAGCAGTCTGTGCCTGGGGTATTTCTAAACCTCCATTACAAAGGCTTTAGAGGTCCCCAAAGTGGGAAAAGTTAAGAATGGCTAATTTAGAGCACGAGCTCTTCAGACCAGGGATCTGTCTCCAGACCCAGTTTTTTAGACCTAATCTGCCTTTGAATCCTCTTGAAAATAAGCCCCTGTTTTTGCTCAGTCCTCTTATGCCAGGAGTTTTCTATGGGTTTTCACTGGGTAGAAAGCACAGACATACAGACAGGGATCAGTCCCAGGCTGAAAACACCATTAAGAAGTGCATTTTGCCACTGCCACCTGCGTTTTGCAGCAAGACAAGACACTGGTCCTGCCCCTCCCCAGGCCACAGACAGCGTGAATGGCACATGCCCGTCAGCCTCACAAAAGGCTCAGACCTGTACCAGGCTCGGAGGCTCTCGGTGGAGCTCAGAGGATTTAAAACCAAGACACATTTTAGACAAACCAATCGACATCTTCACTAGGCAACAGCAAGGGCACTAAGAGAGAGATGCTTCACATTTCTCTGCTGGTTTCACCATATTCTGAGAACAAAGGAGCAATTTCCCGAGCAAGGCAAGCAGCCTGGTCTTTCTGGAGGTCACCCCAGCAAGGAGAGAGGTAAGGCAGCAGATTGCCCGGTGTGTCAAAACAGCCACGATCCCCGTCAGAGCCCTGGAGGGAAAGGCAGCCTGATGCCACTGAAGGAGGGACCAGGGCTTGGGGCAACAGCAGCTGGTGATGGAGAGAAGGCCCTCGTCTCTCCAAAGCTGCATTTGCCCAGCAGCCAGAGGAACAGCAAGCTCAGCTCCACTGTTTCTCCAGCTCCCCAGCCAGCAGCTCTCCCTTCCCCCTGCAGAAGTGGACGGGCCCTTCATCCTCAGTCAGCAGAATTCATTTTTCCCTACACTGCTGAGAAGTCTACAGCCACCCCTGGCCTTATAGGGCTGGAAAAATACCACCTCCCCTCCATCTGTTCAGCTTGTATTTCCTGGTCACTCGAATTATTGAGCAACACCAGTCAGTACGATTCTGGGTTTATCTGTAGTTGATAATTTGTCTTCCCCACCAAAGCCAATTCCTTTTTCAATAAAAGACACATCAATATTCTGTGTCATTCAGGGACAGCTGTTAGAACGAATGGGCCAGGCATAATTTTGTTTCAAAACCTGACTGTAGCCTCAAAGTGGCAATTACCATTAGTAAATTGATGGGAAAATGCCATTTGTTTACTAACAAGATCCAGATGATGGAGTGTGTGAGTCTACTCTCTAGGATTCTTTACGACAGGAATTTGCTCAGGAAAATAAAAATACTTTGTTCCTCTCAAAGCCTTTCAATCAGGCATCTCAAAGTACTTTGCGAGCATTAGTTAAACTTTATAATACTCTGGGGAAGTAGGTAAAAGACACATAGCAAAATCACTTTAACTAGTATGGAGACAAACCCACATCTGCAGCAAAACTTCGCCGCTGCTTAACACAGTACAGCAACTGGGCAACAGCTTGAGAAAAAAAATACCGTTTTCCATGAATTAGAGCATGATTAATCAGTATCCAAGCCAACAAAACCCCCATGCACTGCTATGGAAGCATGAATCTTGTGGTCAATAATTTCTATCAGCGCTCTGGGGACACCAGCATGCTTTAAGAGGGGAAAAAAAAACCATCCCCTAGTGACAGCGAACCCACCTCTTCCCGAACAAAGTACTTTGAAGCCTGCTGGAAAGCACTCCCGTGTCCTGATGGAGCTGCAGCACAGTGCTGCGTCACAGGCAGAGGAATCAGTCAGTGCTACCCTGCTGCCCCGCCAACGCAGGGCAGCCTGTCACCCATCACGTCAGCGCGGCCTCTGAACCACTGGAAAGCATCTGTCCTCCCAGGCCACTTGCAGGTGGGCAGAGCTATCACTTCCCTTGGTTCAAACAGGAGCTGAGGAATGGAAAGGTTAAACGACCTACCCATGGTCACAGGAGTCACTGGCAGAGCAGACAAATGAGCCCCATTTTCCTCACTGAACTACACAGGAAAACCTTATTTTCTCTCCATACCCCAGGAGGGAAAAGGGCTCCTGGAATCTCTGTTTTAACAGTAGGTCCCAGGATAAGAAGGTTCAGAGGCACCAGCCTCGATCATTAACAGGGGCTATCATGGCCATCGCCATATGCTGCGCTCTCCAGAGGTCAATTAGAGCCACAGCAGACAGCAAGTGTTGGAAAGGACAAATACATGCTGTTTACCCTGTGCCAGTACCAATTTATGGGACTTCAACATTTGATATGTGGCAGATGCTACTCTGGCTAGAATTAACATGGCAACACCAAAAACAACACTGCAGAGAAGGGAGAAGCATGCTGCAAATCCCAATTTTGCTATTTCACTTGAATACTAAATAGCTGTGTTTTGTACTGGCTGGCACCACTCCTAAAGGTCCTAGGAGATCGGCTGGTGCTTCAGCCAGTAATCGGAGCCTCTGGAGTGCAGGAGGCTGCCTTGGGCAAGATCCACACAGCCAACAGAAGAGATCTACCCATTTCCACAAAAATGGGATTTGTTTATGCCTACCCCCTGCCCCTGCCAACATCCACAGAGCTCCAGGGATCGTTTCCAGCTGATGAACTGCCACCTAGAGAAGCATCACCATGGCCCGTACAAACTCAACTGTTCATTTAACAAACAGAAATAAGAGTCACCTCTCGAACAACCCCCAAACTCACCGGGATCCCAGTGCCTTGTATAATTAGCACCTTACAACTGTTTCTATGGTTTCCAGAGCACCACACAACACCGCCGTGTTCATCTTGCTCTTCAGTGCGAGATGGCTTCTCCCTTCCAGAACCATCACAACTTTCCCTCTGCTGCTGGCGAGCTCCCATGCACGGGGAACTCCAGCCAGGGTGCGGAGAATGTGCATGGAGCAACATACACATAACCAACACCGAGGAGCTGCATCTCCTCTTCCAATGCCATGACAACAGCAGTCGCAAGCAAAGCTTCCCCAGGAACCATCTCCACGTTTGCTGAATTTTACAGTGCCTTACAGAAAACTCAGAAATGAATGGCAAGCCTCGGTGACTCCACTTTCGTCTCCTATCTGCACGAGTTCTCCCCTCCCCTCCATGGTTTTCTAGTTCAAAATTTAGCTGTCGGACTAATACCACCCACGTTTGGCCCTGCTTACTCCAGCCACAGCCCCACCCCGATCCCAGTTCACTCGCGTTAAACACTGGCTGGGGACCACCAGGACAGCCAAGACCCAGCTCGCTGTTTAGAACTGGTGTTCCAGAAACCACTTCCAGTTCTTGGTGTGCTAACATCATCGCTCCTGATCCTCTCCAGATCCACCACTGCCTGTATTCACACCAGCTGCTAACAAGCTTGTTTAAACGCAAGGCAGGGCCGAACTGTTGCCAGACTCAGTTAACGGACCCAAGGGAATTTCTTCAGTCAATAGAAATGGTGGATTGCATAAAATGGTTGTTTGTTTGATTTGTCCATGAAAAAGTTCATTTCTAATGCAAGCATTTTTGACAGAATCTTCCTGGCACAGTCTCGCGGTTTGTGCTGATAGCAGTCTTCTTCCCCTCCTGCTGCAGGGATCCCAAGGCAGGGCTCCACAGACACGGGATTCATCCCTCCTTGTAAAACCACGGTTCAGAAGCCAAACATTAAACAAACCCCCAAAAGATTTCTAACAAAGTCCAAAGATACTCCTGAAAATATTTCTATATTGTGTATTTCTGTCCAGACCCATCTGCTGGATTCACATAAGCAATTCCATTTCCCATATAACCAGGGCACCAACATCATCTCCCAACCGCAGACCAGGATGAGCAAACAAAGCCACCTCAGCTCGCAGCCTGCTCTGCAGCACGGTCACACCAGCCACCAACCCTCGCGGGCACTCACAAGGCTCACCCAAACGCAGACTGAGATCAGTGGCAGCGAGGTGGAGGAAAAGGAACTAGCAGGAATTTGTTGGGAAATCCTGGATGCCTGTCCAAGGGTGAGGAGGTCACAGCTGAAATTTTCTAACCCCCTTCCCAGCCCCTCACAATACCGCCTCCTTTCTGGCAGCAATTTCTTCATAACGTGCATCCGATATAATCTCATTACTAACTTACTGTTCATACAGAACTGTCGGCTGGCCTTCCTCCCTTTGCCTAAATATTTCACAGCCAAGTGCTCCAAAAGTTATATTGTCCTGATCCCGTGCCCAAAAAAGTTGCCAGATTCCCAGTACCCAGACAGCTACAAAAAAAAAAAAAAAAAAAAATTTGCCACCAAGCAACAACTGTCCCTAAGAGGCCACAAATGAAATTCAGAAGAATCCCACCAATTTCCATTTCTTCAGGGCTCCTAATAGCACCACTGATCAAAGCCTGATTAAATTCATTATCCTGCTTCCTGGGCAAGGCTCTGAGCAGCAAGCACTTGGAACATCCTTTGACTCAGAAAGACGGCGCTGTGCTGAACTACATTTGGAACCTATCACTCCATCGTCAGGCAAGCTAGAAATGCAATTCTAATTTTTTTTGTGTGTGCGTTATTTGTTTCTGCAAAAATTAAGCCTAAATCCCTTTCACTCTCTAGGAAACATCCACTAATCCACTGGAGAAATAGGTGGTTTTGAGGCCTAAAAGCTTATCAATTTAGGAAGGCGCGAGGTTTCCGAATTCTTTGACCACCTGAATATTCTCCTAGAACAGCATTCATTACCCACATCCAAGAGAGAGCAGTGGTAATTCAATCCTCCTTTCCAGCATGAGATTTGTGCCTGCCATCACAGACGAGGGAGAAGTTTCCAGAGAAAAACATAAAGATGGTCTTAGGAACCTCCAAAAGGGATGGATTAGAGAGCTGAGCCATCACAGACGTTTCCAAGGGACCCTCTCCCCGCTCCCTCCTAAGACTTGTACCAACCACTACCCAGAGAAACTGAGGCCGAAAGTCCAGGGGACACACATGGCCTGAGTTCTGGTAGCCGAAGCCTAAAGTCAGAGGGAGACAGGGTTGGACAGATGGGGCCAAAAGCCCCTTTTGTATTTTGGGATGGAGACGAGACACACACGTAATTGTCCTCATACAGCCAACTGAGGAACAGGACTGTCACCGTGCGCGTGGGACCGCTGGGTCGTTACACGTGGGAGTCGCCTCACCATAACGGGGCCATAGGGACAGCCCTGAGCGAGAAAGCCAGGGTTTGTGACAGGGGACAAGCGCTGTGGGTGTCAAATGAGACTCCTCAGGGCCTCCGGTACCAGAGTGGGGGTGTGCCAGGGCAACAGCACCCTACACAAAGGGAGGCAAACCAAAATGGCATCACCCTCCCTCCCCAGCCCTGGAAAGAGAGTGTTGGGGTGGAGGATGCAGGCAGACGGGGGGTGTGAGGGGGCAGCCATGCTCTGGCAAAGAGAAGAGTCTAGCAGCAGGGAAGCCTAAAGCCACCCCAGCCATGAGGATGACCTAGGGGGGACCCCCTGACCTGGGGGGGGGACCCAAACCACCCGGAGATGGGGATGCTCTGGGGAAGGAGTCCCAGCCCCAGGAGAAAGGCACCACCAGGGACAGGGACACACAGAGCCCACAGGGACACACAGAGCCCACGGAGAGAGGGGTCCTCACAGGGCGGGCACCCACCAGGCCAGGAGGACGAGCCCAACACTGGGGTGCCCTGGGAGCGGGAATCCAGGGAAGGACCCGGATTAGGGATCGGATGCCAGGGGGAGGGAAGGCTGCGGTTTAGG
>VFFE01008394.1:2913315-2926958 GCA_008921705.1 Burhinus oedicnemus
GCGGTGGCTCGCTGCACCGATGAGGAGGAGCCGCCACGGCCGGCCGAGCCCGCTCCCGGCCCCGCTCTGAGGAGGCGCCAAGATGGCGGAGGGCTGAGGAGGTGGGGAGCGGGAAGTACCATGTCCTCGCCGAGGAGGGGGGCAGCCCCGGGTGCTACGGAGCGGGAGCGCGGCGCTGGCCGCTGCCTCGCCCCGACTCACCCTGCGACAGGAACGGGGAGAAGCGCAGGACGGCTGGGGCTGAGACAGGGGGCAGCGGAAAGGGCTGGACGGAGGGAGAAGGGAAAGAAAGCGCCCTTCCCTCCTCCTCTTCCCGGAGATGGTCTCGCCCACTTGGCGTGACGTGCCCGCCCACACCACGCCCCGTTCTGAAGGGGCCAATAAGCAGCGAGGCGCCTGGAATTATGAATGGGCTGCTCCGCACGTCACGGGCCGCCGTTTAAAGGGCGAGGAGAGGGGCCGGGGCGGGGCGGGGAGCCCGGGGGAGGCGGCCCGAGCACCGGCGGCACCGGAGCCGGGTCCTGCGGGCTGGGATCAACCGGGAAGGGGCGGCTGCTGCCCGTGACAGGCGCCCGGGCCCTTAGAACCTCCCCTTTGGCGGGGGGGTGGGGTACCCCTGCCCCTCCCACCCCTGAAAGCCACAAAGAACATTTAAAAATGACAGTAAGTTTCTTAATTAAAAAAAAAAATATTGAAGTAATAAGATCTACACTGCTGTACATATACACATTACTTACATCACAAAAATCCCAGAGAAATATTTGCTGTATGGGCTATGCTCTGCTCGTTCCCTTTCCCTCGGAAGCGGCTCCCTTTGGGTCAAACCCCGTGCAAATCTGCGAGCAATCACGTAACGGCTACAGGGACCTCGCAGACCAGTCTAACATCACCCTCCCAACCCACACCTGACAGGGTGACAGTGTCCAACAGGATTTTGTCCGTTACTCGTGTAGCTTTATCAAATTCCACGAAATTAACTCACATGTGAATTTGTTCTGCTCCGATTTTTAAGGACTAACAAAAATGGGTCTTTCGCTCTGTCATATAAAGAGCTTAGACAACCTGCCCCATGTAGAAAGCAGTTACCACCTGGCATAATTTGGTAATAACAATATACAAAAATGATACCAGTCAAGGTGGAGAGAGAAGGAAAAGATCTGGCAATACGATAAAAATAGAATACAAAGGCTCACGAGTTCTCCAGCAAAGCTTTGCTTGCAAGGTCATACTCATTACAAGTGTATTCACAATGCCAGAAGTCCAGGATGCGCCGTGGGCTGCAGCACAGAAATCCAGCAGCGCTTTGGGAGATGGTAACTGTCCCTGTAGAGAGCAGCGAGTCTGTGCTGGAGGTCTCTCACCTTTGGGAATAAGTGTCCATTTAACTTCTGCACAGGAGCAGAGGAAAAACAAGTTTCATCTCTGCATAAAGTTTCTTTCCAAGGCAGCGGGAGTCCTCTGAAGGGAGTGGATATTGCGTTTCACCCGGTCTTCTAGGGTGGAAGTAGATGCGCTCTCTAGTTTTAAGCGACTGCAGAAAATTGAACCAAAGAAAGAAATCAGAATCTCTCTCCAAACGTTACATCGTTTCCAGCAGGATTCACCATCCCCAAGTCACCTGTCTAAATTAATCTAACATAGAAAACAGCAAATTATTTCCTAAAGTGTGCACTGAAAGAACCAAATACCTTTTAGTTAGGCTTGTAACAGATTCAATGCCTTATTTAAGGTCAGTGCTCAGAAATATATTTTCAGTAGCTCTCAAGTCTCTTCCATCTTCCAAATATAACTAACTGTTAATTACAAATGCATCCACCACAGGGGACTTGGTTGCTTTCTGTGAAGGAAACGAGGGAAAAGCAATGTGTTCCTGAACTGAGGGCAGTGGTCCTCTGGGAGCCCGAATGACAGAGCTCGTGCTGTAAATGACTACGATAGCTACAGGAGAGAAACGGGATCCTTGTGACCACTTGTTTTTTTTTTTTTTTACTACTTCAGATCACACTGCTGTGCTTTTCCGAATGATCTCCTCGTGCCCATCTCCCTCTTCAAACAACGTGCCAATAAACACAAAGTTTGTCAGCTCAACCACTTGCTTCTGCACAGGGAAACGCACATAAATCTCTCTCCATTTGCTCATGGAGAAAATCTATGTTGATTTTAAGCCACCCTTATGAGATCCCAGCTTTGGGCAGCTTCAGGAATTAAGTATACATTCTCCTCCGATTAATTCATAAAGCCTGGAAAATACTGGGCTGTAGCAACTCCAAAATACCTAACACTGCCATAGGATCTTTCTCATGCACCACTGCACTTTCTGGAAGGCCTTGTGCCACTCCAATTTCCTTTGCCTGCCACGTGCACAAGCGACTGTAAGTTACCACCTGGTCTTACTTCTTCTTGAGCATGGGTTTCAGTCCCACAAGCTCTTGGCACGCAGACTCCCAGTGGACTTGCAGGCCTAAAACTGTTGCAAGCTCCTAAAACCAGAGAACTTTTTAGTACCTGCCTGTAAAACACTACTAGGACTTTCTACAGGATGGCAAAAAATAACTGATCACCAGTTTCTGAGCCTGACCACCAAGGCCATCATAGATAATCGCTGTCTTCTGGGTTAAGAAGAGAGTTTGGGAACAGTAGATGTCACTAGCTCTACTGTACACCACAGTAGAGATGGATCTTATATCATAATCTGAAAACATCTCAAATGTTGAGGTCACCGCTCACTCCTGAGCAGCTGTGGCCTATATTTCCCTTGAATGAAAAAGCAGATAATAAAAGACACTCACTTGAAGAACTTCCCATCTCGGGAGTCAAGTTTCTCAAGTTCTCGCTCCAGCTCCTCCTCCTTTCGGTGTTTCCTGAGGTTGTTTGCTCTCTCCTCTTCCCGCCACTTGGCATTTTCCATCATTTCCTGGCGTTTACGCTCCAGTTCCTCTGGAGAGATCTTTCTATTTGTGTAGAAAACACCATTGCTGTGAATCAATAGCATGCTGGGCCCCACCCTCCTGTTGCTTTCCATTTTTAAGATGATTTACAATCCCCAAAATTAGGGGTGTTTAACATGGTTTTTTCTTTGGTAGCCAATCAGCAAAGCTTGTAAGTACATGCCTAAATGTTCTGCTTTACCACACCCCCAGAAAAAGTCTGTTTTCCTCCTCTTTTCAGCCTTCTTGTTTTTAATTGACTGGTAAGATGATGCTGTCAAGGTCATATTTTCCTGATGACAGTGAAATAGAATCCTTCTAATTAACAGTCCGTGGGACAAAGACTGACTTCACATTACTGCCTTGCACCATGATGCGAGACACATGGAGAACCAGCAACCACGTGAGTTGGTTTGGGAAGCTGTCCAAGGTGTTAACTAACAATCAAGCTCAAGAGCACCAAACTGAGCACTTTAGGACTGTCTGCCCAACTTTCTGGACATCCGATCCAATCTATTTTAGTTAACAGAATAAAATTTGGTTCACAGATTACACCCAGCTGTTTCACAATCAACAGGGCAACTTCCATCCAAAAGCACAGGAACAAGATCTTGCTTACCTCGTGTAACCCGGAGTATGCTGTCGTCGATAGCTCTTTTTAGGGGAAGGGCTTCTAGCTCTCCCTTTCTCCTCTCGATTGCTATGTCTGTAACCCAGAAATACCCTCGTTTTAGGACAGATAAACATACATTATCACACCTCTAAACTTTCCCTGGATTTTTTGTATACATTCTGAAATCAAGACGCCTCCTGTAACTGCAGGATCTGTCCACTTTGAAAACAAATTCTAATGACTTTTAATATACTGTAAATTTCCATCTATTTTTACTCAGTTCTGATTATTTCATCAGCAAACAATAAATACCTGGTACCTGGTTTTATCAGCATTTAGTAAAGATAATTCAATAGCTATAAACACCTTTTAAAGAGAATTGTTAGCCCAAATCAAGTACAGCCACAAGCAATACCTAAAGGGTGCAATTGCAGACAGTGTGTCCCCTCCAGGAGCTAACCTGTGTGCTTCTGCACTCTTGTGCCACCACACATCTCCTGCCTTTACACCCAGAACTGAGCAATAATGTGGCCAGAACACTGAAGTGGTAGAAGGAGACTAAGATGCATTTTGATTCTACAGAATTGCCCCACCAGCAGCCCTAGGTTTACATCATCCAAGTTAGGCACACTCACTGTTTACTGTGTCTAGAAGGAGATCTTGACCCCCTGCATCCAGACTGTTCCGAATTCTTCTTGCTAGACCGTCTCTGAGGGGAGCGGGACTGGCTCCTGGACCTGGAGCGATCCCGGTGCTTGTGGGAGACCCTCTCCTGGCCGGCAGCTGGAGAGCTCCGAGACCTGTGGCTCTGGTCAGAGTCTCTAACCTGGAATTCAAAAGTGTCTTTCAGGAGAGCTGTCTTGTAAGAGAACAACAATGTCAGGCCACAGAGGAGACCTCAGACTAGGCGAAGTGTACGAAGGAGTGTACATTGTGGTTTGCATTTACTTATCTCAATTCCTCTTTTTAACATCAGCGTCTAAAAAGATTATTTCTGTATCAATGTTCACTAAACTAAACTGCTGAGACAGCTAAGGATAGTATTTAAACAGATGTGTGACTCTGAAGAGAAACTAAATAAAACTTAACTCCAATTCAGAGCAGTCAAAAATCCTACCAGGATCTGAACAACTTCAGTTTCAAGGCTAAGATGGCTCCAAATTGAACCTGAACTTCATTATATCATGCCCCCCTTCATAATCCTCTTCCTGCCAGTGAAGCAGTCTTGCAACAAACTGCCAAACCTCTTGCTCTTCCCTAACTCAGGGCACTTGCTTCTGAAAGAGCTGTGCGAAACACACATACTTACTTGTAAGCCATAACCTGGGACTTTGGAAGGAGCAGGTTTCCAGGAGGAATTGTTCATCCTCTTCTGAGACCTAAAGAGAAAACAGAATAGTACTTTTGAAG
This sequence comes from Burhinus oedicnemus, assembly GCA_008921705.1. NCBI lineage: Eukaryota > Metazoa > Chordata > Aves > Charadriiformes > Burhinidae > Burhinus > Burhinus oedicnemus. Next base: position 2,918,266 of record VFFE01008394.1, read on the forward strand.
GAGATTAAACTCAAGAATGCAATTATTTTTTTTAACATTAAAATATCATAAAAATAATTTAATGATGCAAAAACAATGAAGTAACATAAAGAAACATTTAGGCAAATTAAGAATGTTATTTAGAAAGAGACATGAAAAACAAACAAATTAACCAGGAAACATGGTATTTTTACTACAAAACCTCAAAACATACTTATTTTTGCTTCGCTCCTCATCACTGCTGTCACTTTCACTGCTAGAACTGCGGCGTCGATGTTTCTTGTGCTTCTTCTTTTTCTCTTTCTTCTTCTTTTTCTCTTTTTTATCTAAACTGTTTTGCAGCTATAAAGCAAGGCACCGTTTCATTAGTAATAATTACTATCTACGCTTGGGCAGTCAGCGTCACAAGGCAAAGTAACAGAGTTCTCTGCAGAAAAGCTCCTGGAACAAAACCTAAACCATTTAACTAGGTCCTCTCTCAAAACTAAAGATCTTAATGGAGTCTTCCCTAGTGTCAGTTTAGTATCAGTGCATGTCAAACCCTATGTCTGCAATCAGTCTGCAGTACTAAATCAACAATTAATCACTAGGTTTTGGTTGGGTTTTTTTAAAAAAAAGCACACTAGAAGAGCAGTAAGAGTAAAATAACACTGAATTTGAAAGGAAGAGAAATTAATTCCTGCTGAGAGACTGGTAAGGAACCTTGTTCTATCTGTTTTTCTGTGAAAAAGTCAGGAAACAGAATTCAGCTCCTTATCCTAAATGATACTAATTTTGACCAATGATTCTCTCCTTGGTTCGGTGTATTCTGTGTATTGAGTCTTTGAGTCTGTAAAGGAGTACTGAGATACACCTACCAATTCTTTGATTTTCTTCATTTTAACAGGATTATTCAAAACTTCTCTCTTCTTTTCCTCCTCCCTCTTTCTAAAGTAGGAAAAAAAATAGTAGTATTTTCAAACAACTGAAAATATCATATTTTCATGAAAGATACCAATCAAGTGCAAGCTCTAAAACCATATAAAGCAGGAAAACAGGCGAGTTTTGTACATTCAGCAAAAGAGATCCAATTAAGGAGGAGTCTGCCCCTTTTCGTCTCCACTTAAGAGTGCAATTAGTAGGGTAAAGAAAAATTTGTTCTGTTACCATCAATCTGCCTACAACGCTAATAAACGCTTGAACTCTCAGAGCAGACCAGATATACTCACATACACATAAAAGGCTGAGTTAAGTTGGTAGAGATGAATCAATGTGGAATACCAACTTTTGCATTTATATGTATTTACCAATTTACAGCTAGACGATCTCTATGATGATCATCAACTCGTTCAGATGACAAAATCTTAGATTTGAAACCAAGTCAGCAAAATGATCCAAAAGCCGCACACTGACTCAAATACGTTATTTGACATTATGTTGCGGTGTCTAGAACACACAACCAAAATCCTACTAGTCATGTAAGTCGCTAGTGACTGCTCTGTGGCCAGGACTGCCACCTACAGCCTAGAGCTTGCCAACAGGCAGGTAATAGCTTTGAGGAACAGACACAACAGCAATCTTTACAAAGATAAACAGGACAGCTCTTAGCAAGCTGGAATATTGATGCTTTGCCTCATCTACTACTATTTTAACCTCCACATTTAGTACCTTATCATGAAAAGTGGATCCTCCCGGATTTTGTTTGCCATATCTAGGACAGAATTGGCACCCGTCTTGGCAAAAATGGAGCCTGGGAGAAGTCCTGTCTCATTGGAACAGCCAGCATCCTTGTCTTCTGTCTTCTCAAAGACGTATTTGTCCACAGGGCGACCCATAAGATATTCCTCTCTGTTCACCATGCCTCCAGGACCCTGGTACATCCACTCCAATTTCTCTTCTCTTTTCCTGTTGCAAACAAGACCATCTTATTTGCCTTCTCACAGTTCTAAAGTTACGTTTTATGCCACTAGCTTATGAAGGCAAGTGGAAACGTTTTACCATCAGAGACGTTAAACCTGTGGCTCTCTCAGGGGCAGCGGGAGCACCAGTACCAGCTCACCGAGTGGTGCTGGAGCACAGAGGAAGGTCAGGGCTGGTTACCACCAGTCTGGGGGGCACCAGCACCACCTCACCTGACGGTACCCATGTCCTCAGCATATCGCTGCATCTCCTCACGCGCTCGTTCCTCCTGCAGCTCCCGCTGCAGCTCCTCGATCTTCTTCCGCTCGGCTTCATGCTTCTGCTCGGCTTTCCACACCTTCTCCACATTGCGCAGGGTCTGGGGGTGCCAGCTCTTCTTCAAGTTCTGAAGGAGGCAGGAGACCAAACCGGGACCGTTAAAAGAGCACCGCCAAACGCCACCCGCGGGTCCCCATAGATCCACCCCCGCCGGTGGCCACGGGGAAGGGCCCGCTCAGAGCCGCGCTCACCCGCAGCCCTCCCACCCCGGCGGCGAGGCCCGCAGAACCGGACACGCTCCTTCCCACACCACCGCGACCCGCTCGCAACGACGGACCCGCTGCCACCGGCAGGAACGCCCGCAGGACACGGCCAAACCGCGCGTCCCCCACCGCCGCCCGCCCGCCCGAGCCCGGGACGGTACACGGAGCCCCGCGGGCGACGCTCGGCTCCCCCGGGCCCGGCCGCCTCCTCACCAGGTCGCCTCCCCCCATCGCGGCGGTCGGGCGGGCGCTTCCCCCGCGGCTACCGGGCCTGCACGCGTGTCGTCATCACCACGCGCCGCGTCGCCGCAGCGGCCTGTTCCGCCCGGCGCGGCTCAGAGGCGTCACTTCCGCCGCGCCGCTGAGAGGAGGCGGCAAGATGGCGGGCGAAGGCGCCGGAGCAAGACACAGCCGGCCCCGCGGCGCCTCCCCGTGCCGTTCGGTCGCGAAAAAGGAAAAACGTAAAGCACCACCGTGACACCCCCCCCGGGTAAAGGAGCCGGTTGAACGGTGTGAGGCACGCGGGGCTTCCCCCGCCCTGCCGGTGCGGTGCCCCAGCGCCGCCGGGACCGCGAGGACCCGGCCTGGTGTGGCTGTGGCCGGGCCTGCAGGTTGGTTTCTTCCCCTTCCCACGTCAGGGGCCGACGCCCCGGGGGCGCAGCTCAGCGTGGGGCGTCCCTGAACCGGTCCTCCCCCGGGCAGTTACACATCCGCGCTTACAGGACCCAGTTCACGGGGCAGGTTGGTCAGGCTGTTATAATTACAGTGACGCGCGGAATGGCGGCTCTGGCTCGCTGTTCGCTGCCAAACTGCTCCCGCAGGACGGCGCTTAGGGAGAGCCCCGCGGGCTTCGGGTGGCTGCGGCGGTGCCGGGGGCGGGTTAGAACCGGTGACCTCCCGCTTCCCGACCCGGCGCGTTGCCCCTGCGCCATCTCATCCCGCCGAACCCCGCCGCCCCCCGCCGGCCCCGCGCGGGGGCGCAGCTCAGGGGTAGCGCGGCCGACTGCGGGGCCAGGGCTGGCGGGTTCGAGCCCCGGGGGGGGCCGCACCGCCAGAGCCCAGGCCACAGCTGTCATTCAGCAACACAACCACGCACTGATTCATGTCACAGCCCCGGCTGCCTTCAGGAAACGATTCAGCAGAGATCCCCTCTTCTAGAAAGACATGATACACTTTGGTGACTGGTCAAATTACTGGCAATTACTCAAACAGGAAAAACTAGACCAGCAGCAGCTCTGTTGAGCCAGCTCCTGTGCGCGCACCTGCAGTGTGGAGGAGCAGAAAGGGAGAAATGTCAAAAGAAATTGGCAAAAGATGACCAAGTGACTTCCAAAACCTCAGAGGTGCAGCAAAGTGCCTGCGGAGTCTGTCTGTGAGGAGACTGTGGAAGAAGAAAGGGTGCCAATGCAGGTAAAGAGGGGGCACCTGGAGTTGAACCAGGGACCTCTTGATCTGCAGTCAAATGCTCTACCACTGAGCTATACCCCCCTGGCTTAGGGGCTGTCACAAGGACATTTGAAAAACGTTCCGATAGAGAGACAAAGTTTTGCTGTCCTCTGGTCACATTCTTTTACTTGACAGCCCCCTGCGCCTCTTCACGTGCCTGCCAGGGGCTGTGCAGAGAATTCCTACAGACAATCAAGAACAGAGACACGTACACGCAGACAGCGAGTAGTTACTCGCACGGTGCACAACCCCTGCAGTTCCCTTACGGTCAGAGCCTCGGTACCTCGAATAACAGAGCTCAGAAACCCACCTTCACTGCACATCGTGAGTCACAAGAGCCAAGAAGAGCTCTGCATCTTCTCTCGGCAAGAAGTTTTGGCAAAAGGAAGGCTGAAGGAGAAGAAAAGAGGGGGCACCTGGAGTTGAACCAGGGACCTCTTGATCTGCAGTCAAATGCTCTACCACTGAGCTATACCCCCCTGGCTTCACACCTGTACAAGGTGCAATGAAAAACTTCATATACAGAGAGCTCGTTTTTCCTGTCTGCTGGTTCCACGGTTTTTTGTGACAGCACTCTCTTTTGCATGCTAATGTACAAGCAAAATTGTGCACAGAAAGTTACTACAGACCGTCTGAAGACAAGTACGCTCAGACAGGGTCCGTTTACGCACACAAACTAGATCCCCAGCAGTTTCCTCCTGATCAAAACGGTTGCCGCTGTGGCCATTCAATGACCATTGTCTTTGCTCTTCACTCCCGCAGCTATTGATTTGGGCAGGAAATGTTTAGTTAATCGTTCAGTATCGTGGGTACTGAAGTTCAGAGACGCGGCTCCTGTGCACGGCACAAGCAGAGTGGCTCTCCAAGTGAGGAGCCCTGTTCTTTTTTTTGCTGGCAAAAGGACAACTCAGAGGGGGCACCTGGAGTTGAACCAGGGACCTCTTGATCTGCAGTCAAATGCTCTACCACTGAGCTATACCCCCTACATGCAGGTCTCTCCCATCACCAACAAAAACCACTTGACAGGATGTTCTGCCCCAACCTCTGACCTCTCTCTTCCATGGCAAGCAAATGCTGCTGCACAAATTGCAACACTGAAACGCGACAGCGGCCCAGACATTGAGTCCCCGCGCTCCGCCACAGGAGACACACACCGTCTCCCTTCTTCATTTACCAGCCGACCTTGGCCCGGTTCCTCTCCATCTATCTCTGTTTTTGCTCTCCCAGCTGCAGTCTCTTGAGCAGCTTCAAACTTGACACAGCAACTGCCTCAGAGACTTGGACGTCTTCCCCGTGCTTTCTAGCTCCGACTCTGACTGTGAAAAAGAACTAGTAGGAGAGGAAGCTGAGCTGATCTTATCGGTTAGCCTTGCAGGGAACGAACCCCCGGAAATCCCAAGAAAAAGTAGGCTTGCGAGGGGGCACCTGGAGTTGAACCAGGGACCTCTTGATCTGCAGTCAAATGCTCTACCACTGAGCTATACCCCCACCTGCTGTGCACCTGCCCAGCACCAATCTCGCTGCTCATGACCAACAATCAGAGCAGACACCCCCAAATTAATCCCAGGCCAAAAGAGCAGCTTCTCAGGAAATACTCATCTCTCTCCTCACAAACAGCCCACCGATACTGCTCTTGTCTTGTCTTGGGGGAATCGGCTGCTTCACCTCTCCCCAGCACCTGAGCAAATGGAGGACGCAGCCTGCAGAGAGTTAATGGACAAAGCATTGAAATGAAGAGCTCCAAACCCACTTTTTCTGGACAAAAATCAAGGAAAAGGGAGGGGGCACCCGGATTTGAACCGGGGACCTCTTGATCTGCAGTCAAATGCTCTACCCCTGAGCTATACCCCCACCTGGGTGCCACAGCCCGGGACGGCTCCTTCTGGGCACAGACCGGGCGGCTCTGCTGCATTCCACTGCCTGCACTCACCGCACCTGCAGCGCTGCCTCTCACACACAGCAGACTTCTCCTTACCCCTCCTTTCACCCTAAACCCTGCCACAGGTCTCTCACCACACCTACAAACAGGCTCCTGCAGCCAGGTAACAAATTCCCACTTGCCTTTCTCTAAAACATCCCAACAAACTCAAAAAGAGAACACTTCAAAACACTCCCTTCCAAACACCCCTGAAGACGCTCGCCTGCGCCTCTCTTTGGTCTCGCCGTGTGCTCTGTAATGGCAGAGGAATTACCTGACCAACACCTCCCACCCTGCCCACAGCCCCTCTGTCTTCCCCCACTGGCCGCCCACAGGCAGGGGATACCGACAAAGAAACACCCAAAGCGTTTCATCCCATTAGCGTGCCGTGCCCTGCCTCAGAAAAACTCTTCCTAAACCGAAAATCCAGCACAAGTTGTTAAAACAGATCAAGGGGGAACACCTTTATTGTAGTGGTGCTTCCTTACTCATAAGCAGGTCTCTGCGTCTCTCCCCAGCTCTGAGGAACAGCTCCTCCGTCACCAGCGCACTGGAAAGATGGCCACCGCTCACAAAGGCATCGACTTCAGCCGCAGGGTTGGAGTGCTGCGGTGACAGCCGGAGCGCCCGTTGTACCCTTCCGGGGGTTCCAGGTGTGCTGGGAGGAAGCCACGACCGCCGGCCTGCTCCGAGGAACGGCCTGCAGAGAAGAGAGTTCCCCTCAGTCCTTGTAAGTCCTTTTCCAAGTTTCCCCTCCCCAGCTGCTTCCAGTGCACAGCTCCCAGTTATCCAGTGGGAGTGTGTGCAAAACTATTTTTAGGCCACGATATTTTGCAGATGCATGCTGGTTAGGCCAAACTGCTGTTTAAAAGCATCCAGATTCATTTTTATGTGGCTGTTTCTCAAGCAAAGCATTTGACTCCTGACAACCTCACCTGACGAGCTGCGAGGAGGACACGTACCTGCAGCTCCCAAACTGCTGTTCAGGAACCTCTGTTCCACCTCAGAGCTGTGCAATGAATCCACTATCCTATCCTCCCGGCCTGTGCGACCACAGTGCTGCAAGAAAGAGAGGAACAATAAAAATCCAGGACTAAAACAGGCTTCAGTAACGGGGCCTGGAGAAATCATGTAGGAGCTGGAAGGCATATTTCTGAGGAAAGGCAGATTTTTGTGACCCGTTGCAAACTGTTGCATTCTACAGCAAATTGGAACAGCACGGTACAGAGAAGTAAGCCTGGAAGCTGATTCTTTATTACTGGAGCGCACAGCGGTGCAGATCCTGCTTCCATACAAGCATCTTCAGCAGCAGAAAAGGAGGAATTAATGAAGATGTGGAGACAGGAATCGTTAAATCTTGCAGTACAACTGCGCTGTACAGTCCCTGGTACATCCACTCCAACTTCTCTTTTCCTACTGCAAACAAGAACATTTTCGTTTCTATCACAGACTTCCAAAGCGTTGTGGCGTTCAAGGCACCAGCGTGGGAAGGTGAGAAACATCAAACACACATTTCCCTACCAAGGGAAACATTTTTGCATCAGAGACGTTAAACTCGTAACCCCCAGCAAGAGAACTTGTTTTTCGACGTGAAGGTACGTCTCACAGCTACAGAAAAACGCAGCTGACATTTAACTTAATGAAAGAGGACGAATTAAATTATAAGGCTCTTCTACATACGCGGCATCACGTGACCAACTGGCTAAGGACAATTTGCAGCCCGTTACCAGCAGAGCCGTGACCCTTCCAAAGCCCCAGGCCGGTTTAAAGAAAGCTTCCCTGCGCCCAGCCTCCTCCGGACAGAACAAAGCAACCGCCTTGGGCAGACAACCGCCCGCCCCCCCGGGGCACCGGCAGCCCCGGCAGCCCCTCACCGGCCGGTGCCGGCGTCCTCAGCTCCCGCCGCGCCTCCGCCATCTTCCGCTCGGTTTTCCGCATCTTCGCCGCTGCGCAGGGCCCGGGGGTGCCAGCGCTTCCTGAGGTGCTGCAGGAGAGGGGAGACCGAACCGGGACCGTTAACAAAGAGCCACCTTCCCCCCGCGGTGGCCACGGGGAAGGGCCCGCTCAGAGCCGCGCTCGCCCGCAGCCCTCCCACCCCGGCGGCGAGGCCCGCAGAACCGGACACGCTCCTTCCCACACCACCGCGACCCGCTCGCAACGACGGACCCGCTGCCACCGGCGGGAATGCCCGCAGGACACGGCCAAACCGCGCGTCCCCCACCGCCGCCCGCCCGCCCGAGCCCGGGACGGTACACGGAGCCCCGGGGGCGACGCTCGGCCCCGCTCGGCTCCCCCGGGCCCATCCGCCTCCTCACCAGGTCGCCTCCCCCCATCGCGGCGGTCGGGCGGGCGCTTTCCCCGCGGCTACCGGGCCTGCACGCGCGTCGTCATCACCACGCGCCGCGTCGCCGCAGCCGCCTGTTCCGCCCGGCGCGGCTCAGAGGCGTCACTTCCGCCGCGCCGCTGAGAGGAGGCGGCAAGATGGCGGGCGAAGGCGGCGGAGCAAGACACAGCCGGCCCCGCGGCGCCTCCTCGTGCCGTTCGGTCGCGAAAAAGGAAAAACGTAAAGCACTACCGTGACACCCCCCCCGGGTAAAGGAGCCGGTTGAACGGCGTGGGGCACGCGGGGCTTCCCCCGCCCTGCCGGTGCGGTGCCCCAGCGCCGCCGGGACCGCGAGGACCCGGCCTGGTGTGGCTGTGGCCGGGCCTGCAGGTTGGTTTCTTCCCCTTCCCCACGTCAGGGGCCGACGCCCCGGGGGCGCAGCTCAGCGTGGGGCGTCCCTGAACCGGTCCTCCCCCGGGCGGTTACAGATCCGCGCTTACAGGACCCAGTTCACGGGGCAGGTTGGTCAGGCTGTTATAATTACAGTGACGCGCGGAATGGCGGCTCTGGCTCGCTGTTCGCTGCCAAACTGCTCCCGCAGGACGGC
>VFFE01008394.1:2933948-2980164 GCA_008921705.1 Burhinus oedicnemus
ACCAGTTTAGGGACTAAAAAAAGTAACTCGAAGAATGCGCGGATCCCGGCAGCGGCATTCCTGAGCTTCGGCAGACCCTGTTGCCCGCATTTTTAACGGATGATGTTTCTTCCTTTCAGCTGGGAATGGCTGGAAGCGGAACTACCAGCCCTGTGTCCCAGGGACCCTCGGTCTCCTGGAGCCTGGGCTGGCCCCGAGTGGCTGCGGGGTGTCCAAATTGGGGATAACTGGAGGGAAGGGGGGGGTGACCCATCGCTGCCACCGGTGCCTGGGGTCGGTGCCGCTTCTGAGCTGGCAGCGTCTGCTCTGCCTGGTGGGGAGCAGGCAGGAGGCTGGGGTCTCATCTCCTGCTTCTGGGGGTCGTCTTAGCTTCGTCTTGCCACAAATTACTGCCCGGTCAGCCCCGAACCAAACAGCTCCCCCATATTGATTTTTCTTGGGGTTTCTGGCTGTTGAGGTGGTGGCTGGCGGAGCCTACGCGCTTCCCGTAAAAGCAGAGGATAAGCACGGCGTTAGGAAAGCGGCTGTTCCCCCCCGTTTTCGCTCTGCCCCGAGCAAAGTCGAAAGGGCAGTTCTGGCGGTGTTTGCATAAGCGCTGAAGTTGAACCACAGGCAGCACTGAGGAAGGGCCTCTGGGAGGAGGAGTGTGCGTGTCGCTGCCTTGAAGCTTTCGGTGCCTGCACCGCTGTGTTGACAAGCAGATGTGCTTGGTTTTCTCCTGGTAGCGACATCGGGAAAGTCCATTTCCCTTCGGAGGTTTGCAGCAAATGAGGAAAACTTGCCGCTTCGTCAGGCTTAGCAAGCGCAGGGCAGCAGCTGGAGAAGTGAGACCTGGGCGAAACCCCGCCTGCCAGTTCTGCCTCTTGACTTTTCACTTCGTCACCTTGCAAAAGGCAAATGCCCTGCTGGGGCTTGGGGAAACGGGTGGTGTTCCCTTCCCCCATCCCTCCCAGCTCCCCAGATAAGGTGCTGGGTGATGTGGCTGGCTTCCGCTGGGGAAGTGACATCTCCTGTGCCGCCCGTCGCTGGAGCGGGGTTTGGTGGTTGCAGCTGCAACTGCTGAACCCACGTAAAGCTGATGTCAGATGACTTTTTTGAAATGAGCAGTTAGAATTAGCTGTTACAGTGCGTTAAGCCCTATCAGGGATTCGCCTTCAGCCCAAGGAGTCTCTCCTTACGTTGTCCTCTAACCCTCGAGGCTCAAGTGATGCTCCCGGATGCGGAGCAGTGCCTTTGCTTGGTGGAGGGATGTTGTGCGGCTGTCGCGTTGGCTATAAATGGAGACACCGGTGTGTACTGTGGCGGTGAGCTCCCCAGATGTGGTCTGCTGTGAGCAGCAAAGTTGCTCAAAGGGCTCCATCTCCGCAGGAGCAGCCTGCGCGGACGGCAGCCAGCGTGCTTCTCCTCGAGTAACGGCCTGCAGGGACCTGGGGTGAGCTGCGCCGTGCAGTTGTACCTGGGATCGCCTCCAGATGTTCGGAGCGCTTCGAACTGGGAATTGAAAAGCATGGGCGTTAATGCTTCTCTGAAAACCTACTTGAAACTTGTCCTCTTTCTCTGCAGCCGTGCTGGAGGGTGAGCGGCGGCGTTCCTGGAAGCCTACATAATTGCCCTTCCCCTGTGTCAGTGCGGTGTTGCAGCCCTCCTTTGAGTGCCGGTTTAGATTCGTGGGTCTGGCGTTAATGCTGTCGGCGGTAAGACGAGGCTTAGAGACAGGGGTGGTGCTCTCCGGGTGGCTGAGCTGCCCGCTCAGGCTGCGGAGAGTGCTTTGTGAGAGCACGGACAGAAGCACCTCCGCTGAACAGTGCCTAATGCAAACTGCGGCAAAAACATGCGTTCACTGCTGCCCGGCTGGGGGTCGAGGCCACCTGAGCGCATCCCGGCTGCTGTGCCTGTTGTGGGGGCTGCCACGGGCAGGGGGACCGCTGGCCTTGCCGGATCGTCCTTGGCCCGTGGGAGCTGGGGTGTTCTTTGGAGGAAGAGGCGCTGCAGTCATGCTGGCTGTCAGTTCAGCTCTGCGTATTTATAGTGGCATCTCTGGTATTTATGCGCAGCTCTTACGGCGTTATGAACGGCTGACAAGCTTGGAGAGGTCTGTTAATTACCTCTAATGTGGCAGTAACGCAACCGAAGGGCTGTAACTTTCAAGATGCCTGAAGAAGTCAGGGCTCGGCTGTTGATGTATCTGTCCTTAAAGAGTCTGGAAGCTGGGAGAGGGGAAAATAATCCTGTGCAGGCTGGGTGCGAGCGAGGGTGTGGGTACGGAGCAGCGCCCGGTGCAGTGGGAAGCCCCCTCTTGCCGTTAGAGGCAAGCTCTGGGGGAACTCGTATAACTGGAGGAAAAGAACAAATATGTTGCTCTGAGCAACTGAAATGAGGCAAATTGTCCTTCGGGGCTGAGTCATAGCTCGTAGAGCCGCGGCGGTGTTTGTGCACCGGGGTGTGGTACCTGTGGGTAGGTGGCACAAGGGCTTAGGCTTGGCTCTTGCAGGAGCACAGACGGGGCCGGTAGTTGCAGTGGTGGAAATGACTTTTTTTTTTTTTAAAGCTTAAGGGTGGAAATCCTAGCAACAGCCACCAGCTGTTCTCCCTGGGTTTGCTCACTGCGTAGTCAGTGTGTGCCTGGCTCCGCGTCCCGGGTGTCACACTGCTGGCTTGTTGACTGTAATCTGCTTGGTGTTATGAGCAGCTAACGTGGCTTTCGGCTGCCTCTTTCCCTGTTTGTGGTTTTTTTGGGTTTTTTTTTGTGGGGTGATGCTGGGTGGTTTGTGGGGGTCAGCCGAGCAGGGAGGGCAACCCTCTGCCTTACCCCGAGGGAGTGAAGATGTTGCTTGGGGCTGTGCTTTCCCTCTTGCCCTGCTCCAGCTCGGCTCCTGCCTCTGTGCTCTCTGTTCTGCGGCGCCTGGTCCGGTCCCTGGGCATCCCCACCGGACCCCTCGAGTCCCGATGGCTGTGGCTGCCAGAAGAACCACAAAGTCCGGTGGTTTGGTGACTGGCAGGGCATCAGCCTTGGTCTGCATGGGGTTGAACTGCAGAATTGCTTGGTAGCAGCTCTGAGCTGTTCTCGTAGGGCTCCTTCCAGCCTGGGAAGCCACTTGGGTCACTTAAATACCAAGTGGAAGTAGTTTCTTCAAGAGTAGCCCTAAAGACTTAAAATATACTTTAAGCTCATCAGGTCTTGCAACCCATAATGTAGGGTCACGGTCTGAATTTCAGGGGGTATGTCTTTAGCCTTGAGTCCAAGTGTGCCGGTTCAAAGCCGAGCCGTGCTGCCGTAGGGCTGCGTTGGGATGGCAGACCTCAGGTGGGCTCTGGGGTCAGCCCGAGGCTGCTGGTGCGAGAGCTGTGGGGGGAGAGGATGCAAAAACTACCCTCGCCAAGAGGTCAGGCCGGCAGCTCCTCTTCTCGTTGCCATCTCCCCTGCCCCGTGTTCGGCTGCAGCCCTGGCAAGAGCAGACGGAGCTCTCGGCAGCCCCACCGTGGGGAGAGAGGGGCTGAGGTGTGCTTGGGGTGATCCTGTATCCTCTGGGGCCGTAGGGTTTGTCGGGCTGGGGATTAGCCACCAGTCGCAGGCAGAAGGGTGGTATCTGCAGTGAGGACCTCTGAGCCGTCTCTGTCTGCTTCTCATGAGAACCTTTTTCTTCTGTCTTTGTTTCCTTGGCTCGGTGTTTGTGTGCAGCCTCACCTGACCGGCTCTTCTGGCTATCTCTTGGCTAACATCAGCAAAAAAAACCCCTAAAGCAGGAGCTTTGAAGCCTGCAAACCACAGCTGTCAACTCTGCTGACCATCTCCCTGCTCCCAGGGGTTTGTGTTGTGCCTCTTTCATAGTAGGTGTCTTCTCCTGTCCTGTATTTGGCCGAGCCACACGGATTCCTGGCCTGGAGATAAGGCAGCAAGATGCTACTATAATGCAAGTCACAAACGTTGCTGCTCTGTTGAGACGAGATGCATTGGGAGGGTCGGGGGGGATTTACTTGTATCCTAAACTAGTAAGAATATTGTCTGTCCTCTAGGTTTTGCAGGGGTTGTGGATGTTATCGCGGACATCTCTAGGCTGGAGGAGCCGCGAGTTTGAGTTGTGCGATTCCAGTGGGACGTGGCCCTGTTCTGCGAGTCACTCCTGTTAATGACTCTCTTGTCTCTGTTTCCAGTTCTGGCATAAAGCATGTTTCCACTGCGAGACCTGCAAGATGACCCTAAACATGAAAAACTACAAGGGCTACGAGAAGAAGCCGTATTGCAATGCGTAAGTCTCTGCTCATTACCACCGGGAAAGCGTTGGGCCTGGGAGATGCTGTGGGATTTGCTGGACCTTCCTCCCCCTCAAGGACTGGTCCTCCCACCCTGGAATGGGAGTTGTGGGGAGCCCTGAACTCTGCAGAAATTGTCTTTCCCTGCTGCTCTGCAGCAGTTTCTGGGAGTGCATGTGAAGCCCTGGCTGAAGGGGTCACACAGGCCAATTAACGCTGGTAAGGAAACAGCGTTTTCCAGGCTTAAATGCCAGCTGGTGGCTGCTCTCCAGTTCCAGCTTGGGCAGACAAAAAGTGAATAAAACTCAAACACAGGCAGGCATTTACATCGAGCTGATCTTAATCTGTGTCCCCTTAAAGAAAGGGAAATAAAAAGGTGTTTATACCAGCCCAACTGAATACAGGTGTTTGGGGAGAGGAGAAATGCCATTTTGGGGGGTGGGGGGGAATGGGGTGTGTGTGAAACAGGGAGGGATGTGGGTGTCAGTGTTGGGCTGGGCTGACGGGCTCACGGCCGAGGGCATTCGCCCTCATCTACTGGCACTTGCCCTGGGTGTTATGAAGGTAAACGCATCTGAAGGTAAATCCGGCTTGAATGTAAGACCCCGCTGCCCTGAGCAGGGTGGGGGGATGCGGGCAGAGCAGGGTACCACGGGAGCAGCACATCAGTTTGCTTTCCTGGATCTTTCAGGGCGCTTCTGAGCGGTGGATGTTCACTGGCCCCCATTTTTTTTTTTTCTCCTTCTTATCAAGGAGGACCCTTAATTAGGCAAGAGCGGAGCCCAGAAAGCCATGCACAATGAGCGCTACTCCCTGCTCAGCCCATAGGGAAGCGCTGAGCTCTACCTACCTGACATGTTTCTTAATGTCTGTAAAGCAGCTTTGCAATAAGATTTGTGTAGCTGCTGCTTATACATTAACGGTTCTTAGAAGGAAAAATAGATAACATAATGCTACTTAGCACTTTTATAGCATGGGCCATTCACAGAGTACTTCAAAAACATTAATCCTGACAACATCCTTGTAAGATGGGTGTTACCCTGTTAATGTCTAAGACAAGTAGGAAGGAGAAGCGGTGAGACCATCAGCCGTGTGGAGCCTCAGCAAAAACTCCCATTTCCTAGCTCTTCTGTGGGTTGGTCAGTGCTGGTGTTAGGTGGTGATGATGACGACGACCTTGGACAAGTCACAATCAAAGCTTCCGTTGAACTGGGATGAGACCTGTGGCCTTCAAGTCTCAGTTGGTGATGGTTGTGTCTTGGGCTCTCACCTGAAATGCGGGGTGGCAATCGTGTGAAAAGTAGCAAAGAACTCTTAGTTATTTAGTTATATGGGGGCCAACAGCACTGTTAGAGCACCAGTGAAACTGGGAGCTTCCTGGAGGACTGGAGGAGTATGGTGGGGGGAAACCCATTGTCTGAGGGAGGGTGAAGTGTTGGTTAAAGGGATACCAGTTCTTGGACCGTGGTGGTGGTCCAGCCAGCCTGGGCTGTGAGCTGGAGTCCTTGATTCGCAGAGAGCTGCGACGGACGAGAGCCCTGGGCTCTTTGCGGTGTCCTGAACCAAAGCTTTCTTCTCTGGATCCGATACCAGCCCTGGCAGAGCCTTGCCCGGCACAAGAGCCGGGACGTGCCCATCCCTGGTGCTTCTGGCCATGGGGATGGGCCTGGGGTCCCGTTCTTGTGCTCTCTCCCTCCAGGCTGCTGGAAGGGAAGTGGGATAATAATGGGAAATTCCTCAGATTCCAAGGAGTCTGCGCAACCTCGACCCATCTCGGTTTCTCAACCCCCTCTGCTGAGAGCTCCCTTTGATGCCGCCTCGCTGTCTTAACCCTTTAAGAGCCTCCTTGAAGGAGAGGCAGCTGGCTGGCCTCTACCCCGGGGCAGCCCTGGATGTTCAAATTGCGCACGGAAACCGGCATTAAATGTTCTTCCTACCTTGCCTGGCCATGCCTCAAAGCGAAGGGAAGTGAGAGCAGCTGAAAACTTGCCGGCACATGGGGCTTTGCCTCCGGCAGCTGCCAGCCCCTCGTTTGCCGGGGTGGAGGCTGTGCCGCTGCCATGCCCGGAGCCGGGGTGAAGGGAAGCTGCGGCCAGAGGACGTGGGTTTGGTTCCTTCTCAGCTGGTGCCCCCGGAGTATACCGGGAAGGAGGAAACGTCCAGGCAAGGTGAGCGTGTCTGGCAAAGACGGAGCCCACCCTTCCCGAGCAGCTTTTGCTGGTGTTGGAGTTGAGGGGCAACATCTTCTGTCCCCCGAGAAGGGGGTGGAAAAGCAACGTTTATCCTGGCAAGGAAGAGGCTGCTTTTCTGAACATGCCTTAGCACAGGGTCTCCTCTGTTTGAGCCGTGGCCTGCTGCCAAATTCCTGAGTTTCTTTCTTCAAGGGAGCAGGAGGAAGAGGGCTGGGCTTCCTCCCTGTCTGACATTACCCCAGCAATAAATCTGTGTGAAGCCTTTCAAGAAGGTGGCTGGTTATCTCTGCCCTCTGCCCGCCCGCGCCCGTCCGTGTTGGGGACTCGCTTGGTGGCAGACGTGACCACCTCCACCCTCCTCACCGTTCCGCTTTTGACTTCAGCTGGGTACTGGGGTGACTGGTTGTTTACTGGAAGCAGCACTCGAGGCTGAGCTCATCTCTTTACGTGAGCACTTTGAAGGGAGAGAGGCAGGAGCGGAGGAAGGGCAATATCCCGGTGAAGTTTGCGGCTTCTGCAAACGAAGGGTGGGAGAGAGCTGGGCTGCAAAGGACGGGCAAGACTGTGTGTGAGTGCAAGGGGACCAGCCGCTCCCAAATACGCGTTATATGTAGGCTTTAATGTCTTGCTCGTTGTGCTGAACGAGGCTAACAGAGCTCAGGGCTGGTGCTGGGGGATCGGGGCCGTGAGTCCCAAACGGAGGGGCTCTGGTCCCCTCCTTCCTGGCAACCGGCAGCTCCGTGCTCTGCCTCGGCGGTGGCTCAGGGTGCGGCACAGATCCGTGCCTTGAAAATCCTGCCTGAGAGTTCAAAGCTGGGAATTCGGTCCGGGGAGTCGGCGTCTTCAGAGGCATCACTGGGCAGCGCCGCTGCCCGCAACGCGGCGAGGAGCTGGCGCAGCCGGATGGGGAGAAGGAGCCGCATCCCGGGCGAGAGGCTCCTTTCCTGCCTCAGCCACAAGGTTGTCCTGCTCCTCTCCGTTGAGGACACCTAGACGAGACCCGAGGCTGGGCTTTCTCTCGGAGCTATGGGTCTGCCCGAATTCGTGCTGACGTACAAGCCGTTGCCCCGTTGGCTGCGTCTCTGCTCGGAAAGCCCGGCTCTGGCTGCGTGTGCATCCCCTGCGCTGGCGCCCATGGCTGGTCAGAGGGGCTGTCTCTGCTGCCTGCGCACCCCGCAGCGCAGGATTATTTATTTTTTTTTTTTAATATTTCCTCAGCGCTGCAGACTGGCTGGCAGGAAGTTAATGGCCTACTTGCTCAGCGGTCCCTCCTCCCCCACCAAGGAGAGGCAGCCTGGCCCGGCTGCGGCATCCTTTGTTTGAACGGGCAGGAGGAGACGGTGCTGCCGACCGAGACCCTCCGCTCGCCTCTGCTGTAGCTGCCCCACCGGTGCGGGGCACGAGGAAATCGTGGTGCTGCTGCATCTCCACGTCCGCCTAAACCACTTTGGTTTTTTTTTTTTTCATCCTCGAAAAGGGGCTAAAGGCTAAGCAAGCCTGCCAAAAATATCTTACGTAGGTGTGTCGGCAGGGTCCCCGTTCCCTCCATCTGCCGTACTTGCGTGACTTCAGCTTTCCCTCAAGGAGCTGACTTTCCTTGCAGAGACACCACACCCGGCGCGGCGGTGGCGCGCGTGCCGATGTGTCCCAGGGGATCGGGATCTCGGGGCTGACATTCCTCTTCGCTGAGTCAGGGCAAGCGGCTCCCATCTCGAAAGCTGCCCTGCCCGGCTTACCTGGCCCTAGCACCTACTGTTACTGGGGCACAGCGACTCTGAACGGGAGCTGTAAAACCTTTAATTCCTGGTGCTGACCCAGAGAACCTCCCTGGTGGATATCTCACCGTTAAAATCCTTGCTTTTCCATGCAGAGCAAGCGGCCCAATATCTCTGGGCTAACTCCTTGCTTGGAAAAAGTTAGTGAGCCGCTCTGAGCTTCACAAGGAGCCAGTGATCTGTTCTTGGCATTCCTCTCCGCTCCATCTGGTAGCAGCCTACTACATTAATAAAGTGATCTTCCAAGTTTGGGGGGGGCAGGAAGGGAAAGAGGAACAACTGTGCTGCTGGGACGGAGTCCAGGTGTTTATCCCATGCTTTATTTGTGCCGAGTTTCTGGATGAGAAGAGCTGCCTTTCTGTCTTGGTGTGCACACTTTGCGTGCCGTGGAGCTCTGAACAGACTCTGCGTTTTGTCGTGGTGTAAATGAAAGCTGGTTTCCCCATATGCTGCTGGGAGCGGGGGGGGGAAGGACCCCCCGACACGCATGGCTTTGAGGAGCTGGGGGACGCGGGGTACTTCTGCTTCACCTCTGCCTTTGGGGAAGGGCTCACTGGTGCATCCTCTGTGGGGGAGAGGGGATATGGTATACGGGAGAGCTTCCCCGGAGAAATGCCATGATTTGATGGTTGGAAGGCCGCGCGTGTTAGCGAATCCTCTTTGGGGTGGAGCCTCTGGTTTCTGCAGTATTTGGGGGTGACTTGCTCCAAGTGCTCTGCAGGTACCAGGGCTTGATGGGGAGACCTCTCACAGCTGACGCTATTGCTCCTGGAAATCCAAACCCCTCTGCAGGGCTCTGCTACCCTCCTCCACCCCATCCCTGGGGGTTACCTCCTCTCCGTGGCTGGAGATCGGTTTAAACCAGTGATGTCCCTGTGCACAACCCGAAGCGTTTGCAGGTGAAGCCTCTGCAGAGGTGGGCGAGGGGGACTCTCACCGTGGCCCTCTGCAGGTCCCTCCTCTCCTTCCTGGGCTCACCCTGCATCGCCATGTTCCTGCTTCCCAAGAGCCCCAGGTGTTCTCCACCCACGTGGCAGATGCTTCCCAACTGCTCCTGGAGCTGGGAGGAGGAGAATACCTGTTCCTGCTCCAGGTGTTTGGTGCCTGCTTGTTGTTAAAGACTAAACCGTCTCATCCCAGCAAAGCAGATGGTAGGTGAGCTTGTCCTCCAAGAAACGCTATCCCCAGTAGTCAGGGTGTGCTGCCTCGGTGGGTGAGGGTCCTCCCGCTGTCACCGTCCTGCTGTACGTGGACCCCCACGCAGCATCCTCGGAGCCGGGAGCGCAGGGTTTGGGCTGAGCCTGCAGCCAGGGCTGCCCAGCGTTGACCTCGCCGGAGGGGGCAGGCTGCAGATGGATGTTGACTTTCCTAAACTTGCTTATCCGTGCCTGGAGCCAAGAAACCTTGTGGAAAAACCCAGCTCCGTTGGGATGCCTGCGCCATTCCCACAAACGGCGGCGGGGGGAGGATGGGACAGGCAGTGCTCTGTTTTGGGGGGTCAGCAATGGGAGGGGGGGAGCCCTTCCCAAGGAGTGACTTCTGACTTCGCAGCTTGGCAAGCGCTGCTCTCCTGCGTTCACCTGAAACCTTTCCATTACGGATTAAAGCAGGTTTGTGAAAACAGGCTGCTTTTCACTTGGGCAGCGTGCCACTCGGCGGCGTCCCTCGGTGACTGCTGGCAGAGCCTCTGGGGACAGGGCTGAGATGGACGCTGCCGGCGCTCACGGAGTGGAGCTGGCTGAGCAAACCCCGGCTCCCCGCTGCTGTCCCGCACCGAGACAGCCCTGCGAGAGCTGGGAGCGATGGATTCTGCTGCTCCTGCCTCCTCCAGCCCCGGGTTCTGCTGCTCCTGCCCCCTCCAGCCCCGGGTTAACCTGGCGCCAGGACGCTGGGTGGGCGATGGGAGGGTCTTTGAGAAACGGTATCCTCCAAAGTTGTGCTCTGAGTTACGCTGTGCAAAGCCAGTTTTGGGGCAGGCTGGGAGAAGGCAGCAGCTGCACACGTGGAGGGCCGGCCCAGCCATTTTGGCAGCCTCTCCCTGAAAATGCTGGGAGGAACTGGAGACTCTCTCTGCAGCCTGCTTTTTTGTAGTAGGGAGTTCGCAAACCCTCTCCGAAGCGGCGTGGTGCTGCTTTTCTTATTAAAAAAAGAGTGGTTTATTTTTTTTTTCAAGCGTGTCCCCAAAAATCAGCAGCCCTTTGAACGGCAGGATGTGAACTTGAGAGCCTTTTGGCAGAGCACAGCCTATTACTTCCTTTGTTTAACTCTCCTTTCCCGAAACCCCGCTACAGCTGCACGAAGGTGACTGTCACCTCTCGGAGGTGCAGGTTTGTGGGCAGGGAGGGGACGGCGTATTTGCCTCCCGTGCTAAAATCTGTGCCGCTGCTTGCTGGACGAGTCTGCCAAAAACACTTGCTTTAGAGCAGCCTGTATTGAATACGAGCAACACTTGGAGCTGGAGAGGCTCTTCTAAGCGCTCAGTCATCTCACACATCATCCGTGGTGTGAACCCGCCTTGCTGTAGGAGCAGATACGTGTTTGAGTCATGCTGGAGATGCCGATGCTAACAGACCTGCAGCGGGTGTCTCCTCCTAGAACAGCTGGATGGTGCCGTGCTGCACTTAGATGAGATTTTTACAGATGTGTCCCACCAGTCTCTTTATTGGAGAAGTTTAACTCTGTTTCCAGCTCGTGCAAAGCTCCAAAGGCAGATGTTCAAGTGCTGCCGTTTAACTTGGCTTCCCGGGAAAGCAGCTCTCGGAGGCAAAACCTGCTTTTAGGGCAGGACTGGGACATGATGGGGTGTGAGCGCTTGGAGGTTCGCATCAGTCTGGAGTCGAGATGGCTGGCGCAGCCTTTACACTACTGCTCTGGGTCTGGGAAGGTGACAGTGCTGCCTGGATCGTGTCTAACTTACGGGTCATGAGGCAGCTGGGCCCGAGATGCTGGAATGGGGCTGTTTCTGGTTGGTATATGGGAGGAGGGTCTGTGTTTGCCTTCTAAGGTGCCTGCTAAAGGAGCTTCCTACCTTAGCCTTGCCGTTGGTGGCGCAGCTATTGCCGGTGGCACCGGTGAACCAGTGGAGCTCTTCCTGCCGCGGCTGTGCCAGGGTGTCCGTGGTGATGCTGGGGGAAGAGATAGAGCTGCCTGGGGAAGGACCGGGAGATGCACGGAGCAGACTGACCCTTCTCCCATGGGAACCCTGCAGCTCGCTGTTAACAGTGGGGTGAACTTCCATTTGCCGTACTCGAACAACTAATGCGGGAGCTAGACAGGCTCTGGCTGGCTGGAGGAGACTCGATTGACCTGATTCAGCGATGAAACAAAAAAAGCCTCGTCTCTGGTGGCTGTGGCCGGACCGGCGCAGCCTCGCTGGGCTGTCTTGCCCAGGGCTGGGACGCAGGGTCTTGCTGCGGACTCTACGGCTCCTCTTTCGGAAGGCGCTGGGGCCACTGGGGTTTTGTGGGTTTTTGAGGGTGGTGAGCAGCCACCCTCTCCGTGGATGGCACCTGCTGGGCCGGAGGTGATGCTGTGGGGCAGAAACCAAACTTCTGGGGGCTGTCTGTGTCCGGGGCGGGGGGGGAAGATGCCCTGTGCAGAGCCGGGGGCTGGCTGCCTGCGCAGGGCAGGCGACCTCTGAAAGTGGGGCTGTCTCTGCCGTCACCGCGCTCCTCCTCTCCTTAGCCGGCTGTTCAGTTACTTTCGCAGCGTGTGAAATCTGGGGTGGCTTTTCTTAGCGTCTCTTCCAATGGGTGTAATCACCCGAGGTCCTGTGGAGCTGCAGATTAAAGGGGGTGGGTTTTTTTCTGCCAGCCCCGAGCAAGGATGCGATGCCACCGCCACCGAGCCTTGGCTCCGTCACGTGTCCCTCTGCCCCACATACTCGCGTGCCGCTTCGCTTAATCTGACAGCAGCCCCCCGCGGCAGGGGATCAGGCAGGGGGAGGGATCCCGTGTGTCCCATTCGTTAAACTCTAATCAGGCGGAGGATGGATGCCAGCAGTGTCGGCGAGGAGAGACCCCGAAGTGCGGGGCCAATCCACTGGCCGTCTGGTGGCTCTGCCCTCCAGACCAGCGGGCTGCTCTCCATCGGTCCTTAAAATAATCCGTGTCTGCCTGGCTGATGGAGCAGCTGCGGGGATGCCAAGGGCTCAATGTGCGCTCACCTCCCTGGGCTCTGCACCCTCCTGCTTCGCAGCCACTGGCTGCATCACCAAAGCTGTGGGCCACTGGCCGGTCCCCGAGCCCCACCGAAACTTGGCTCCCTTCCTGCTTCACCCTCCTGCATCCCCGTACCCTCAGGCAGGGGAAAACACTGTGATGCTCCTACCAAAATGGGAGTAAAGCGTTTGGCTCCTGTCGTAGCATCAGCCAGGAGCAG
Source organism: Burhinus oedicnemus (assembly GCA_008921705.1). Lineage (NCBI taxonomy): Eukaryota > Metazoa > Chordata > Aves > Charadriiformes > Burhinidae > Burhinus > Burhinus oedicnemus. The sequence continues at coordinate 2,946,547 of VFFE01008394.1, forward strand.
GAACCAGGGGCACCTCTCTACAGATAGCTCCCACGGGTGGGTTTTTTTCCCTGGCTCCCATTTGTTCTTGAAAGGTTACTGGTTTTGCCTGCACAGCTATTACTTAGCAGCAGACTTTACACAAATGTCACATCTAAGGGTGCGTGGGACTAATTATTTCCTTGCAGTTTGTCAGAAGAGGGATGGTTTGAAGCAGCTTCCCCCCATTTGTCTTCGCTGCTGCTTGTGCCTGAAGCCTTGGAGCCTGGAGCGTTTTTCCTAACGGCCCTTCGGGGCTCCATCTTCCCTTAAGGTGACTTTTGTTCCCTGCACGGTTCTCTACCTGTCGCCCTGACTTAGGCAACAAGTGTTTCTGCAGCAGAGGGAGGGAGCGAAGGGCATCAGGGCAGGTGTCATGGGAGCATACACGAGTGTGACACTGGCAGGGGACCTGCTGGCAGTGGCGGTGTGATCCCTTCTGCGGTGGCCGGCAGAACGCCTCTTCCTCCACGGACCTTGGGCTCAGCGCTGCATGGAAGCTGCTGTGGTGGGCATCGAAATTCCTGCTGGTTCCGGTTCTGGAAGCCTTCAGCTGTGGTCCCTGTTGGTGAGGGCGGCTGTTCGGTAATCGCACGGGTGGATTTGGCGTGTGCTGCTCACGCTGCTTCTGAAAGAGCCAGGCAGGTTGAGCAACAAACACCCTCCCCCTCCCCTGCTTCCCCAGCCAAGACCTGTTTGCGGTGACGGCTGGGGGAGGGCAGCGAGGACCCACAGCTCCGCTCCGTCCTCGGCTTTGACCGTGAGAAGGGGCAGAACCGGGTCTGCTCCACCGCGAGACCACCCCACGCGAGGAGGGACGAGCCCATCCTCGCTGCAGGCGCCCCGTTCCCACGCACACGCTGCCTCCCGCGCTCCCAACCCAAGGCAATTCACTGGCTGCCTTCTCATTAGGATTTAATTTATTGCTGACTATTACTGTGGCTGATTCTCATGCACGGGAGGTGGTTTTCCCCTCTCCGGTGTGTGGCAGGGATCCGGGTGTCTGTGTTTGCACTGGCTGGGCAGGGGCAGCGCTGGCTTCGGTGGTGGGGGGGCTGTCGCTGCTCCTGCATCGGGAACCCCCCGGCCTTAAATTCCCAGGGGACTGAAATGCCTTGTCTCTGTCGGGCAGATCTCCTGAGCTGGGGAGAAAAGCGATGCCTAATCTTAGGGGAAGACGCTCAACTTGTGCATTTCATCCTGCGCCTCGCGCAGACGGGCAGATTACTCCTGCCTGCTAACAACGGTCTGCAGGGGCTCGAGGCGGAGTAAAAAGCTGCCTCAAATCCTTGGGAGGTTTCCTCAAAATCTAACAGAAGCGGAAACCTAATTCTAGCTAAGTCTGTGCGGTCTCTGGCTATCTCTTCCTCTCCTTTGCCAGGCTGCGGCTGCAGCAGGGCACAGCCTGCTGGGGCTACGGTGTTCCTGTAAATGCAAGAAGCAGGGCTGTTCGCTGTCTTTCACATTACTCTTAATTTTTTTTTTTCCCCTACAACCATGGCTTTTCAGTTTCTTGCTTAGAGCTGGAGTAAATTTCTGTGTTTCCAGCCCTCGCAGTGACTGGGGCTTCCCTGCTCCCTGCATCCGGAGGCTGCTGCCGGGGACTCGTCTTCTCCCAAGCGTTATTAGCATGCCCGGGGCATGGGATGCGGTTGCCATGGCAATGCGATGATTTCGGCTGGCAGCACCAGCAGATAGTACGGGAGCTCCTGGGCCATGACTGAGCTGTAAATGCAGCTCTGGCTGGCGGTGCGCACAACTTAAAAATTGCATTTGCCCTTCACGGGAGCCATGTGTCTCCCTGGGGCTTTCCTGCCAGCCTGGGGCTGCCTGCAGCCCTCCGGCCCTGTGCCCTTCAGGGAAACGGGGCTGTTAAAATTGGGGATCTCTGTAAAAGCTGCTGCTGAACAGCAGGAAAAATCCTCTGGATTTGTGAAGACCCCGGGCGGTGGTGATGGCACTTGCCTGTCCTCGTAGGACCAGGACAGAGCTGCATTCCCGTCCTCACGGCGGGTCTGGGGCTGTTCCGCACAGCCGGTTGCCTTCCAGACCTGATCCGCAAATGGAGAACTAGTGATCTGGGAGGGCATTCGGGGTTTGAGCTGTTTGTACTTAAAAGGTGGCTTTGTTTTCTTTGACCTTGCAATGAGTCAGGCGGTGACTTCCAAGAAACTCAGGAAAGGGCTCCAGGATGCAAGCGGTAACTCGGGTAAAACAAGAGACAAGTCTCAGGACTGTCCCCTCGTGCCCCTGGAAGCCGAGGGAGTGCACTTATTGGATTAGCACTACTCTTAATTAAGCCCCAGCTCCCCCAGCAGCTGCCTAATGGCACCTGGCTTTGGACAAAAGAAAAGCCCGTCCCTGCTGATGGTGTCGGCTCCTGTCTCTGCCCAGCAGGTACCAGCCGCCCCTCAGAAGGGGAGAGGAGTCGTCCCCGCGAGCGGCCGAGGTGCAGCACCCCTTGAGCAAGGGCTGCTAAATGCAGACTCCTTTGACGCGTGCTGTCCTGGCCACCGAAGCTTGTTGGCTACTGAGAAGGGTTTTTGTCATCTTTGAGGTGACAAAAGGGCCCGCTTCCCCCCGATGCTGTCTCTTCAAGGTATGAATGAGTGCCTTAACCCAGCAACTGGTGCCATTGCAGCAGCCTTTACCCGAGCAATCGGTGCTAACCGGAGGCCAAGCTGGGCCAGCGGAATTTAGACCGAGCCCCTCCTTGCCGGCCCCCCCGGCCGTTCATCCCCGCTGGCAGCAGACAGCAGCTGGTGGGGATTTGGTCCCAAGGTGTCTTATGCTGTTTTGCTGCTTCCAAAATGTCACTTGCCGGTGCGGGGCTGCAGCAGTGGCAGTGGCCGAGCCTTTGCCGAAGTGTCCGGCAGAGAGGTGAGTCGGGATAACGCTGACCCAGACGTCCACGTCCCAGTGGCACTGGCTGCAGGGAGAGCAGGAGCTGTGGCCGGAATGCCAAGAGCGCTTAAATAAATGACAAACCCATGCCTGGTTCTGCAGTGCGGTGTCCACCCGGTGTCTGTCGCTCCCGGTGAGCGCAGGACCCTCCCGGAGAATCAGATTTTATCACTATTGGAGTCTTAATGCAGGAATTTCTCTGCAGCAAGCTGCAGGCGGTAGCTTGGTGAAATATCTGCCTTGATATTGTATCCCAGTGGGAAGCCCTGACATCCCAGTGCCCGAAGGTAGTGGGGAAGGGAGCCTGAACACACATTGTTATATCCCCTCTAATCAGATTAATCTAAACAGAGATTAAACTATATCCTTGAAGCAGTTGGTGATCTGTTGTTTGTTTAAAACTTGATTCTTGTCCTTTTCGATCGTATTGCCTGATGTTGGGGGCTGCGGAGGGTTAATTTAGGCTGATTTTGTGTGGGTGCAGCTGTGTCCTCTGTGCTCCCCTACGCACCGGGGAAGGGTGAGGGCTGGCTGGGGTCTCCTTGCCGATATCCGTCAGATGCCCATGGGATGGCTGTCCTCGTGTGTGCTGGGGTGCGCAGAGTATTTCCCACCCCTCTGGGATGCTGGCGGTGACTCCCACCTCCCTGGAGCAGCAGGCAACTGGGGTGGTGGTGATGGGACATGGCAGCAGGACAAGACCCGGCGCAGGGAGGTGGTGGTGTATTTTTTTTGGGGGGGGGAAGCTGGCTGGGGGTGGGTTCCCCCTCCATGCTGTGCACCGCAGGGCTGGGGAGGGGAGCAGGCAGCGAGCTGCTGCTTGCCGAGTTGTCTTTTCCCCTTTCTGCAAACCACATCTGCATTGTTTGGTTTCTGTGTGTGCGGGGAGAGGGTTCTCTGTTTTTTTTCAGTGAGGCTGAGGCAGCTATTTTTATTCTCGAGTTTCCTGCATTGCTGCTTTACCGAGGTATGTGCTGCTCTTGCAGGTCTGTGGTTGCCTGTCTCTTGCTGTCCTGCTCCGACAGCGCTGCTCTAAGGAGGCAGCTTTCAGCCAGACTCCTCCACACGTGGCTGGCTTTCTGCTCATTTACCCTCATTTGACCACGCTTCGATTAGCCTTGGGCAGAGGTGCTAATGCTGATTCTGTAAATAGATAATTGCTAATGCTGGAGCACAGAAGCTCCCAAAGCACAGCCCAGGGGCTTCTTAAGACCCACAAAGACGTGTCTCATGTGGTCTGAGAAGGGAGAGGAGCTGCAGCCATCCCGTGGTTTGCTGCGTAGCTGCCAGGTGAGAGCTTGCTTTGGCCACCAGTTTGGCTACGTGGATGGAGACGGGGGAACTGGAGGCTGCAGAGTCTGTTACGGCCCTGAAACTGGGATCAGCGTCCTGCTCAAAGCCGTCAGATCCCCAGGAGAGAGCGAGACCGCCTCGAGTCCTCTGCGAGGAGCTGCACTCCTGTTTGCCGTGGGCTGCTTAGCCCCGGTCACCGCTTTCGAGAGCTGCGGCGGTGAGAGGACAGCTGGACTGCCTGGCTTCGCAAGAGAATTTACCCCGGTTCTCCTGTGTATTTGAAAGCGAAAGTGAGCTGCAGCATGACGTGCTGCCCTGATGCCACGCGTGTTCCGCGTGAACCAGGGATGGTGCTGGTGCTGTCCCTGTGCCTCCCACCCGCTCTCCTGCACCAGGCAGTAACTTTCCTAAAATCCTGCAGTCTCTTTCTGCCACCCGGTTTGGGCGTCCTGCTTTAACTCTTGTGAAAGAGAAACCGCTGACCCTTTCAAAAGGCAATTTTCCCCTTCTTGCTCTCTGCATTATAAACCTGAAGTGCTGCCGGGGGATGTCTTCGGTTTCTCTGCCATCCCGTGGGAGCAGTTGCCATCTGTTCCGTGTCAGATTTCCTCTCTGGGCTTTTCCTGGGCAGCGCTGTGGACGGAGGGCTTTGCCTCCATGGTGGCCAGCGCTGTGCGGGCTGGAAACGTTCCTCTTGCAAACAGCTTCCTCCGCACCACGTGTAGTCCTCCAGACGCAGCGAGGGTGGCTGCCGGCACTGGGTCTGGCCATGGGCGAGAGCATCCTCTGTGATGCGGGACCGGAGCGGTGAAGCGTCGTGCCGTTGGGACTGACCCCGTGCCGCTTCTCGGCAGCATGAGGGAGTGCAGTAGTGACTGCCACGGGGGTCTGGCCAAGCCCAGCTGGAGATCTTCGCATGCCGAACCTCCCTTCTTAGGGCAGCAATTGGCCTCTTGCTATTTTCCCTGTCTCCTGGAGGTGGGAATGGCCACGGGAAGTTCACCCGTTCTGCATGGACGGGGGCTTGTAGCAGCCTCCAGCTTTAGGATTTGGCGTTTGCTTTCTGCCGGGACTTGAGTTCTTCTAACTGCTAATTTACGGTGTCGGTAGCGAGGGCTGCGTGCGCTTTCCGAAACTGCTATAGGGCACTTCAGACTGATCGCTGCTGGCTCGCAGCCAGACCGCGGCGGAGGTCTCCCGCTTTACACCCCCCTCTCAGGCGTGTCCCAAGGATTCACTGAACGCGTTGAACGGGCGCAGATGAGTAGCGCAGCCTGTGCCCCACGACAGGCACGCTGACACGGTTTATACCAGGGTCGTGATCTTCTGCTGTACCAGGAAACCGTAACGTGAGGCTCGTGTGGCTGAAACTTCAGTAAAATAAGCGAGTAAAACCACCCCGCTCCCCTCTGACCCTCCGCAGCTGGAAGAGGGAAACGGGCACAGTCATTGTGAACCAGGGCGTTGGCAGCATTTACTTGGACTGACGTTACCCTGAGGACTGTTTAATGAAAAATTGAAGATGTGTTAAGGTCTCTCCAGAAATCGGGCACAAACCTTGAACGGCTTTGTCTCCTGGGGAAAAAAACCCCTTCCCTTCCCCTTTTTTTGATAAAACTGAAGTTAATATATTGAGATTTGAGAGAACCCAGTGAGAAATGCGTATCTGCTGGGGAGGGCATCGGGCGCAGGTGAACGTGCACAGTGAGAAATCCCGTCATCCCTAACGGCCGTCGCTGAGCCTGCGTGTCCGTGTGTCTGCGGCCCTGGGGGTGCTGCTGCTGCTGCTGCTGCTGCTCACCGTGGGGCTCTGGAGCGGGGCCAGAGCGCTTGGCTCTCCTGCTCCCGGGACGGATGGGAAAGGGCGGTGAGCACGGCCGTGGCCTGTAGGAATATTGTGCCTAATGATGTCCCTTCTCTCCCCAGACACTACCCGAAGCAGTCCTTCACCATGGTGGCAGACACTCCCGAGAACCTGCGCCTAAAGCAGCAGAGCGAGCTTCAGAGCCAGGTGAGCGTGCGGGGCCGGCGCCGCCGTACTTTATCCCATGGCCCAACGTTCTCCCGGGCTCCGGTGCTTTCCTACGCCCTCGCACAAAGGAGGGAGGGGCGGGTTTGGGGTTGGGTTCCTCCTCTCAGGTCTCGCCCAGCTCAGCTGTGTTTGTTCTTCCCTTCATCCGTGGCTGCTGTGACCTCCCGGAGGTGGGAAGGGTCCAGCAGGCACCGCCGCTCCCAGTCCATGCCTTGCACTGGTTTATCTTTTCCCTGGTCCCATCAAGCAACGCAATCAGGTGAAATGGCAAACGGCCTCATCCGGACAGGCGTTGACTCTCTAGGCGAGTATTTCGGGCAAACCCAAATCTTGTAGGGCTTGAAAGCTCTGGCAAGCAGAAATAAACAGATAAAAGGGATAACGACTGGCATAGATAAGGATTTCTTTCTCTAGTGGGAAGAGCAGAGCCTGTTTGAGAAGGGTGTTGTCCAGACGTGTCCCGTTTTATACCCTGAGGGTGTCCTTGGATCAGCAAAAGTCCCCAGCCTTGGCACACGGCTGTGGGCTGGGTCCTCGCACCGATAACTCCTGATGATGTGGTGGGAACTGGTCCCTTGGGTGAGCCAAGGAGCAATCCCTGGTTTCCTTCTCTTACTGCGAGACACTGAGAACAGAAATGCGAGCATCCGTTTTGCAGAGAAACAGCTGGAAGGGCAAGGGTGGCACGGAAACGGGCAGCTTTGGTGGGTGACCCTTCTTTGTGGGACTTTGCTCCGCCGGGAGCCTGTGTTGAAGCGTCTGAGATGATGCCCTGAACCGTTGTTGTGAGCTTCGACGTCGCAGAGCTGCAGACGTGTGCTCGGACCACGCTGCGCTGGAAGAAAACGCATCCAGCGGCAATTCTGGCTTGAGTCAGCGTCTCGGGAGAGCACAGGATGTGGCAACTGTTCTGGGAATCTATTTAATTTCGCTTTCCCTTTGAAAAGGGGCAAAAAGACTGCCCGGAGTGTTGTCGGCGAGGCGTGTTGGCTTAGCTCAGCATTGTGACAGTGTCGGTCCTGGGCAGAGGGAGGACAGCCCAGGATTTGCCGTAGCGTTTTCGGGGTGAGCAGTCATTTTTTGGGATCGGTGCACTCCTCTCCCTGCTGTGCTGTGAGAGACGCTGTGACCTTCCTTCCTTCTCTTCCCATTAGCCTGAGAGTGCCAGAAGCTGAAAAGCAGATTGCCTTGGGAATGCGTCCCGCCGGAGGAGGAACCTCAGGACCTCACCTGTGAGATAGAGCTGGGGGTGCCTGTGCAGCCAGCATCGAGTTTTGAAACCTCCCCTTTTGTAAGGTCTCTTCCTCAGAGCCAGTTGCCCAACAGCTCCCTGGCTTGCACAAGTGCAGCTCGGCTCACGCCTAGAGCTAGAGCTCAGCCTGGGGCCGGCTTTGTGTTTCCTAGAGCAGTTAAGGGAAAACAGTTGCTTTTCCATGGTAACAATTGAAATCCTGCTGCACCGAGTGGTCTGGAGTCTCCAGCGCCGTTTTTCCAATGAATTCAGGCTCTTCATTAGTTGTTGCTTATTAACGGAGACCCTGGGGAGGGGGTGTGCTCCGCTGCCTGGGCTTTTCTGTAGCTTGTTGGGACTTTCAGCTCCTAAGGGTGTGCGGGAGGTGGCCGGAGGTGAAACCAGCTGCCTTGCGGGTGGGGGTGTCTTTATTCTTTCCAGCCTGCACCTCCAGAAGTTGGTCACTAGAGCTCAAACGCCAGCAGGACCACTGTCCCTGGGAGAGAGGCAGCCATGCCCAGCTCCCGGTAGTCTCCTGGACTTTGAGGGCTGGAGCTGGGATGGCACAGGGCTGGAAGAGCCTTCTGCGCTCTTGGTCGCATGTGGACGTGTCAGAAGAGGGGCTGGGGTGCAGCCAGGGTGCCAGGCACCGGCACCCCACCTTTTCAGGGCTGGTTTCACACCAGGATGAGCTGCAAAGTAGGACATCTCCGAGTGGGAGGGGGAAGGGGGTGCTGGCAGAGCACCTGGGGAGGGATGCCGGAGCAGCGGGAGGGATACCACAAAGCTGAACCAGGTGGAAACTGCCAGGCTGAAGCACCCCGAAGCCCTGGGGAGGGTAGATCCTAAACACGCTTCAGATAAGATCTTAATTCTTCTCTGCCTTTGTTCTGCCTACAAAGGGAGTCTCCTGTTTTCCAAGCCTGTTTCTTGAAGCGCTCTGGCTAAAACACTAGCAGCCGCTCTGGTTTATTGACAATCCCTTCTAACTAATTGCAGGAGCTGAGCGAGCCCCTGGGGACGGGAATAGGTCACTTCAGCTCTTCCAGAGCAGGCAGCGGGGTTCGGTCTTGCAAATTAACTGGATGAACTGGAGCTGTTAGCGGAGACAGGGAAAGGCTTGCGGAGAAGGGCTTGCTGGCTCCGCTTTGCAGTGATGACAGCTTGGCAGGAGGTCGTCTGCACTACAGTTTGCCAGTTCAAGTGCCACCTAAAAAGTGCATCCTGGCCAACGCTGCTGGGACAGGCAGGGTTCTGCACGTGGGGCTAGTAGTAAAATCCCTTGTGGAGTAAGATCAGGGGTATGCGAACAGTCGCATCTTGCCTTCAAGCTTGCATCTGCCAGCCAAACTCAGCCGTGGCCGAGCCTTTGGTCCTCGGCGCGAGGCTTCCCCGAGTATGTGTCCCTCCGGAGAAGCTGTGGCTGGGAGCTGCAGGAGGAGAAGGGAGATCGCTGGGTCTGTGTCCTCTGCGAAGGATTTCTAACTGGTGGAGGGTCATTCCCTGGCGATGAGAGTGGTGCTCCCCAGCATTGGCCATTCCTCTGGGGCTGGAGAGCCGCTGTCCTTGTGGATGACCCCGAGGAGGCTGATCCCATATTTCCTCCCACCAAAAATACACTGCCTGTCCGCCCTGCTGTGACTGGAAAAGCCAGGGGTTCACCGGAGCCGCTGCTGGCGGCCGTGCCAAGAGGTGGGCATGGGGCAGCTGCGTGCCGAGCTGGAGCGGTTTCATGTCGCTCCTGATGTCTTCGCTATTTGTGTCTGCTGAGAAGGCGTCTTCTGTTCCGGTCACTGGTAGATACTGGATAATGATGTCTTGTGCAGCTAAATGAGTCTCCAAAGTGACAGCTTTTACGCCTGCAGCCTTCTCTTACAGCCCACGTGTGGCAAGAAAATTGCAGGTTCCCGTCCTGTGGCTTCTCTTTCAAACTCTTAAAATGGGTGGTTTTGGGTGCAGCCCTTCCTGCCGGAGGGTGGAGGCTCCCGTGGTGTGGGAGGCAGGTACCCGTCTCCCGTCCCCCCTGCATCCCTGCGGCCGTTACCTCGGGGAGCTGCTGTCGGCGACGTGGGGGATGTGGACACAGGGAGGGTTTGATGCCCTTGGGCTGAGACCTGCAAGGGGTTGTGATGTGCGAAGGACCGTTCTCTGGCTCCCATCGGATAACACACGGATGCACACGTTGTTGCTCTCCTTCCTATCACGGAGGGGACGATTCCTCTGGGGAAATTAACTGTGGATCCCATTTCAGTATTATTATTATTATGGGATGAGGTGTGGGTACGGCACTGTCTGCATCGCTCCACTCCTTAACACAGCATGTGGATGAAAGGCAGCTCCGAGCCGGAGCGACAGGAGTGGGTATGTGGGTTGGCAGGAGCGACGGCTCTCGACAGCCCCTGGCACAGCACTGGGCTGGTTCCCAGCCGTGCTCACGTGCCCTGTGAAGGCACGGTGGGACGTCCTGAACCGTGCGTTTCTGTCCCTCCTTATCCCCCAGGGTCACCTGCACTCTGGTTTCCAAGGGAGCAGGACCCCGGGAGCATGGCTGGAGCAAGGATTTGTGCCTCTCCAATGGCAGCCTGTGCTGGGCATGGGATTCCTCCGCAGCCGGTGGTCGCAGGTCACCTCTCCCCACCCAGCGCTGCCTGCCAGACTCCTGCCTGCACAGCCCGGTGCCCATATAAGGGCAGGGAGAAGCTGAAAAGCGCCTTGTCTGAACGCTTCCTCCCTCCTTTCCGGCCTTCTCGCTCAGCCCTGGTGATGGCCGCAGCCTGTCGGGACCCGGCCGCTCTGTGCCCGAGCCAGGAAGGGCTGTGGATCCTGTTAAATTGCAATTTCCCTGTGCTGAGCACGGGGAGAGTGGCTGCCTCGTGGTCGCCCTCGCTTCCTCCCAGCATCGCCCCGATGCTCGTGCCATGCTCGGATTTCTGTGGCTCGGTGTGCTGGGATGCAGGAACCCCAGCTAGTTGGGAGCACCAGCCTTGGACCTGTGTTTTGGGTTAGACCTGCCCCCAGACCTTCCCCCTCGACTCCTGGATCAGGTCCCCCCTGCAGTCAGGCATCCCTGTACGGCAGATTTTTAGGGCCAAGTTCCTGTATCCTGAATGTTGGGGGGGGGGAACCAAGGAAGATGGAGGGGGGTGGATTTAGGAGGATAAAAATACAGAACTTATCAAAGGAACGGCTTAGCCTTGTGATTAGCTTCTTGCTTGGTGACTCTCTATCTTTCTAGCCTGGATTTCTTACATCTTGTCAGCTTGTGCATTCGCAGCCAGCGCCGGTGCCCGCTGCCCCCTCCTTGGGGGAAAAACCCTCTTCTTGCCAGCAGCATCTCCAAGCACCACGGCGGGGCCGGCGTCCCACGCCCGGGCTGCAGCGCTCGCAAGGAAAACAGCCTTTATTGCAAGCGGAGCAGGGAAAGGACAAACACAGCCCCTCTGCCCGCCGGTCGCTGCGGCGGAGCAAACTGGGGCTGACTCACCCCCTGCTGATGCCCCGTCTGGGTGTGTGTCATGGGCTTTATGTCGCTGCTCTGTTAACCTTTGGTTCCTCGTGCCGGATGGTTAACACCTCGAGGCTGCTCCTTCCTCGTGGTGATGTTCAAGATACGTTCTTTAACCCCGCTAGCAAAAAGTTGTTTTTTTTCTCTGCCTCTTAGTGCTTTAAGCAAAAGGAGACGTCTCCCTTGAAACCGGTCTCTTGTGTTCCTCTGATGTGCTTTGGCGTCTTGGTTGTATTAATGTCCTCCCCGGGTGGGCTCTGCAGCCTGGTTCGTTAAGCCTTTGCTTTCTAATGTCGCGTTAGAGTTAGAAATCTTAACGTGACTTGTAGATCATCCCATCTAAGGGTTTCCGTGATATCCCGTGGCTGTGAAGAAGGGGTAGGGGCTCTGAGGTGCTTTCAGAGCTTGCGTTTCTCCTGCTTTGCAGGGTGGGAAGAGGAAATGTTGTGTGTACAAGCCGAACACCGAGCTCTGGGGCACCTTCCCCGCTGTAGCCCGTGCAGCCAGCTCTGCCCTGTGCCTGCCGGTGCCCCTTGCGGAACTGGTGTCTGGCATCTCCTCCTGCTCCGACGAAACCCTCCGAGCCGTGGGTGCTGTGGCCCCTGAGCGCCTCTGCGAAATGGAAACCACAGGGTCTCATTTTCCCCTGGAATCTCTTGTTTCCTGGGTCGTTTTGGACCAGAGAGAGGGGGCAGGACCTGCTCCGTGGTCTGCTCCGTGCCCGCAGTCCCAGCTGGCTCCAGCACTGGAGGGGTCTAATCCCGGCACATCAGCATGGCCCAGGTGCTGCCGGCTCTGCTGAGTCCCGCTCTGGAGCCCGGCAAGGCCACCGGAGAGCCCAGATGGCAGCAGAGGTGTGTCTTGGCTTCTCCAGAAGATGCTATAAAATGTTTGGCAGCCTTTCCTGAAAGGTGTTTCCAGGCCCAGCTGGATGCGCCGTCTGGATGGGAGGCAAATATGTGAGGTCTGAAGGAGTGTCTCCGTAGGAGTGTGTGTGTCGGGGAGAAATCGGCTTTATCCCACCTCCCCCGCCGCGCTGCCGGTTCTCTGCCTCCCAGCTTCATCTTGGCACCGCACGGGAGCGTGGCGCCGATCTGCGAGCATCCAGCGAGCTCTTTGTTTGGGGGGGCCAGCCCAGCTTCCCGACAGTCCGGCTGGCAGGCTGCCAGCCAGCTGCGGGACGGGAAGGGTCAGGGGGAAGCTGCCTGCGCCGGCCAGACACACCAGTGTCTGGCCCCAGTGCTTGGGTGAGCGTTTCCCCGCTCCTGCAGCAGCTGGGAGCGATGCTTCGGCTGCACTCCCGTCCTGCTCCGGCGAAAGCGGCTCCTGCTCCACTTCTCCCACCGCCGGCAGCTCTGCCCCCCTGCCCACAGCCCGGGGAGGAGGGGGGTGAGCATCGGCCCCACATGGCGCACAGGGAGCCAGGCTGCCGTGTCTGTCCCTGCCGGTTCCGTGGCAGCCCAGAGGTTTGATCTGCTCGCCAGAGAGGTGGCGGTGACCTTTTCATTTTAGTGACAGCATCCAACCGTCTGCGGTGAGCAAGTCGAGCTCCGGGGAGGTGAATCCCTGGGAAGGGCAGCTTCGGCTGCATGTTTGTAGGCTGCAACAGGAGCCCCCCTTAAGGCTCTTTGCTCCCCAAATGGGCAGAGGCAGCTCCTGACAGCCATCGGTGCAGGGCTGGATCCCTGCCGAGAGGATGGAGGGAGGTCAGGGCATTTCTCTGCATGTCTGCTTCCCCCCCGTCATGAAAATGGGGCGTCTTTCGGGCCTCTCAGATCTGAAAGTCAGCAAAGCCGCTGTGTCGGGGCAGGCCAGGCAGCTGGGTGCTGTTTCCTTCCCTGTTGGAGCCATCGAGTCAGCCGTTGGGTTTCAGGCTCTGCAGAAGCCGCTTCTGCTTCTGGGTGACTTGGGTGGGAGCAGGGGGGCCAGCTAGGACTGGGGACCAGGACCAGTAATCCCCAGGCTGGGGGGGGAGCACATCTGAGCTGTGGCTGTGTGCTGTGTTAGCTTCCCTCCTGGGAGAGCTGGAAGCTCCAGTCTTAAAGCTGTATAGAGCTATATTAAATAAATAAATAAATAAATAAAAAAGAAAACCGGGACTTTTCGGCTGCTGGGTGTGATGGGAAGGGATGCTGATGTCAGTGTCTGGCAAACAGAAATAAGGATGCTTGTGTTTTGCCAGCCTCCACCCTCCACACTCTGGTTTCATTATGGTCTTCTGGGTGTATTCCTTCCCAGAGGTGGCTAAATGTCCCCTGACGCGGAAGCGCTCCTGTACGGGTGTAGCTCATAAAATCCTCGGGGCTCTCCGGCAGGCAGCTGGCCACGGGTCGGCTGCCCCATGGTATGGGATTTGGGCGCACTGGTAGCCCACAGGGAATTCGAAGTAAATCCGCGTCACCCCAGCCCCTGCTGAAAGAGAACCAAGATCAGCAGATGCATCAGACGCTGTTTGTGTGTTTCAGCTCATGGCAATACCCCTTTTTGCTATTACTGGGTACGCTGGGGGGTCTCCTGAGCAAGGCGGAGGCCCTGTTACAAAGCTGCTGCATCTCCTGAAGCAGGCGGGTCACGGTGAGGGTCTGTTGCTGAACCCGGCTGCTGCGCACACCAGCTTTCCCCTGTGTCTAAACCTGTTTTTTCTTGTTTTGTACCCAGATTCGCTACAAGGAGGAGTTTGAGAAGAACAAGGGGAAAGGCTTCAGCGTGGTGGCGGACACCCCGGAGCTGCAGAGAATCAAAAAGACTCAGGATCAGATCAGCAACGTGAGTAGCTTCTAATCTCGGCGTGTGATATTGCCGTGACCTTCCTCCCGCCGGAGGAGGCTGGGGGGGCTCTGCCCGTGCCGCCAGGAGCGGACCCGCACTCTGACGGCCGCTAACGAGCACATGAGGCTGCAGCATCTTGAAAGCCTGGCAGCGTTCATTCTCCAGCCCATTTGCCTGGGGATCTTGGGACCCTCTTGCACCTCTCCCGGCTCCTCCGTGCTGGCAGCCGCATCCGGAGGGGTATCTGAGTCCTTCACTTCTGCAGTGCTCAAGTCCATGAGTGAGAAGCAAGGAGGGGAGCAGCAGAGAGCAGCATTTGGTGGGGACAGATGTGGACCAGGGACAGTCCCATCCGCCCCTGGTTGTCACCGTAACCCACAGCGTGGGCAGCCCTGCGGGGTCCGGGCTCGCTGGGGCCAACCCCGCACTGCTGCCCCTGAGGGACTCCAGTCCCTCCTGCGCTCTCTGTGGCTTGTGTTTGCGTGTGGAAGCCCCGGCCGAAGGCACACCTCTTCCTCCTGTCCCTTTGCAGCTGTGACTGTCCTCTGCCAGGCTCCTCTTGCCTTCACCCCTCCTGACTCCTGCAAAGCCCTTTCCAGCCATCCGGCTGTCGGGAGCATTTGCCGCAGCTGCTGCTGCCGCTGTTGGTTTGTGCCGAGGCTGCCCGCGGTCCCCAGGGTCCCACCACCTGCTGTCACCAGCCCCGAGGGTGGGACAGGCAACGTCATCTGCTTTCCTACCTACAGCCCTCATCTCGGGGTGGCCGCTGCACCAGAGCAGCCATGCAGGGAGCTCCTCAAGGTCCCTTGGCCGTGCACAGCTTCCCTCCTGCCTCGACGCTGAGATGGAGGGGTTCCCGGGGGCTGAGCGCGGCAGCATCCCTGTCCTCCCTCGACCTTCTGGAAGGGGAGCTCTGCCCTGTGTCTGCAGGAGACCCAGCTCTTCCATTTCTGAAAATTATATTAAAACTGTGCCCGAGTTCAGTGGCAGCCAGCCTGGCAGCTTGCGTTTCACCCAGCAGCCTCCATCCAGGTGCCGGTGGTGGGTACGTGGCAGACGTGGAGGTCTGTGTGTTGCCATGGTGAAGGAGGAGGATGCACGCTCGCACGTATGGCTGCGGCACCGGCTGCGTCAGACGTGGGCTATCTCTGCCCCCTGCCCAAACTCGCTCCTGCGCTCCCGGGCGTTGTGGCGTGAGAGCCCGCAACAGCATCTGCCCTCAGCAGAACGCAGGGAGTTAATTAACCTTTAGCCGCTAGTGAAAGTCGTGCTGTTCCTTATCAAACGTCCAGAAGCTGTTGCAAAACCCAGCCCAGCAGCAGGCAGGACTGGGAAGGCTGGTTTCTCCCTGACCGGTAAACCTGCCCCTGGAGCGCAGCTTTGCATGAGAAAACTCTTGGGCGTCCGCTCAACTGGCGGCTTCCGTGAGCTTCTCCCAGCTCCGAGCTCTGCGGCGCCCTGAGCTGCTCTGGCTTTTCCATCCTTAAGCATCCCTACCCTGGGGACAAAGCCCCTGGTGGGGGGGGGAGGCTGGTGTCTGCTCCCCACGGGTGTCCAGGGGAGGAGGGTCTGGGCTTGCAGGAATGCAGGGAGAGGGAGAACCATGCCGCAGCCGGAGCTCGCACACACGCGCAGGAGCGCGCAGGCATACACAAACAAGAATGCCCAGCAGGGCGGGAGGAGGTTGTTTATTCCCTCTTCTTCTGATCCCATTGTGCAGTTCTCCAGCAAGTAGCGATCTCTCCTGGGGGAGCTGTGGGTTATCTGCACACCAAACCCCAGGACCGAGGGCTGGGGAAGGCTTCCCGCTTGGGAAACGGACCCGGCTGGAAGATTTTTCCCTTGGGGGCAGCTTCTCAGTGGGGTCTGAGCTGGCAGGAGATGAGCACGGCTTCCCTGCCGTGGAGCGGAGCTGTGGTCTTTGTTACAGAAAGCACCACTCTTTTTTGAGAGAATCTGTGGCGGTTTGGGGGTATTAAAGAAGGCAGCAGAGAGATACTAGCCCGTGTCCCTCTGCTCAGCCCCTTTCTTGGCCGTGGTAGCAGTTTTCTGCAGCTTCCCCGTGGGCATCTGGCTGCCAGCCTGGGGTTGCAGTGACCCACTTCGTAAAGACGCAGGAGCAAACGCAGTCCCTGCGGAAAGCCCAGCTCACCAGGCAGGGTTTCGCTCCCAAGGGTGCAGCTGGGTCGGCGCACGTTGCAGCAAAGGGGGCTGCCCAGCACGGCACCGCTCGCTGGGCTGCGAACGCCTCCGCAGCGCAGGGGTGTCCCAAACCACCCTCGGCGGAGGGTGCCGATACGGTCCTGCACGTGGGGGAAACCCTCCTGGCAACAGAGCTGTGCAAAGCCTGAGCCCCTGAGCACTGGGAAACACTGTCCTGAGGTTGTCCCCACTCGGGCTCTGTCCCCGCTCGGGCTCCCCGCAGCGCCGGGGGGAGCAGGGTGCTCCCCTCGGGGCGTTCTTCTTCCCGGAGGGCGGCTCTGCCTCTGCAGGCAGCCTGCCACGGTGCCCTTCAGTAAATAACTGTTTAACCAGCAGACAAATGGGCTCCAGGTGCTTTCCCATGGCAATGCATTCATTAACACAAGTGGCTATTAATTTTTACACCCACGCCCGGGCGGCTGGGTTAACCCTTCCCTCCTGCCCGCTGGCTGGGGGCGAAGGCTCCGTCCGATGCAGCCGGTGTGTTGGGTGGTATCTGCTTTGAGACTCCTTCAAAGAAAAATCCAGAGGCGCTCTCACCCTTCGGTGGAAGAGATCTGGGGGCAGATGTGGGAGCGGTACCTCCGTGGCACCCGCCGTACCCGGCCGTGGGCTGGGGAGTTGCACAGCACGCTCGGCATCTGCGGGGGGAACTTCCTAAAGGTGCTTTTGCTCCGTGCTCCTGCAGCCTGGGGGCTTGGGAGCCTGGTCTGGAACCTCACCTATGCCTGAAAAAATTGCATATCCCACCCATAGGACACTTAAACCTCCTCCTTTCTGTGCCACAAATGGATCTGAGCAAATGTCCCTGGGGAGGTGGGTTGGGAAGAAGCCCCCTGGGACCGCTGGGGAAGCTGTGGGGTGGCTGATGCCCTTGGTGGCAAAAATAAATGAGCTGGGCTGAGGGGAAGGACGTTGCTGGTGTTGAAGGGCTGCAGGAGCCGCTGCCATTGCTGGGGTCCGGGCTCAGCCTCGTGGCCGGCGCTGCAGAGCTGTCCGGGCTGCGCTCTGACCTCTCCTTCCTCTCCTGTCGCTGTAGATAAAGTACCATGAAGAGTTCGAGAGGAGCAGGATGGGCCCGAGTCCCAGCGAGGGCGCTGAGCTGGAGCGCAGGAACTCCCAGGAGAGCACCAATTACCGGAGACCTGTAGAGCAGCAGCAGCAGCCGTCTCATCACGTCCAACCCAGCAACCCAGGTAAGGTGGGGGGCTGCGGGGACGGGCTCCTGCTCTGGGCGTTTCAGGTGGCTCTTCTTTGCGAGGGGCTTTGTGTGTCCCCCGAGTCCCAGCTCTGGCTAACAGACCCGTCTTCCCCCCCCCCCCCAGTCTACCAGCAGCAGCAGCCATCGTCTCAGTCCTACGGCTACAAGGAGCCCGCGGCACCAGCCTCTACGCAGCGCAGCGCTCCTTCTGGAGGGGGGGTGAGTACAGCCCAAGGGCTCGCAGCCCCCACCCTGACACCAGCCCCCCGGTTTCCACCCCCCCAGGGTCAGGGTTTGCTCCGCTTGCTCCACACCCCTGTGCAGGGGAAGAGCAGTTTTGAAGGGGCTGGTGGGCGTGATGCTGGGTGCCTGGTTTCTGCTTGCCACGGTTATCGCTGGCACCAGCATCCCTCTGTCAGGTGGAAACCTCCTCGATCCAACACAGCTCTTGTGTGGGGCTCGGTGGGGGTCCTTGCCCTGGGACCCCCCCCCAGACGGCAGCTCTGTCCATCTGGGGCAGGACACGGGAAGGGTCCGTGCCCGCTGACCCCTCTCTCCCCACAGAAGCGCTTCCGTGCCGTCTATGATTACAACGCGGCTGATGAAGACGAGGTCTCCTTCCAGGATGGCGACACCATCATCAACGTGCAGCAGATCGACGACGGATGGATGTATGGCACGGTGGAGCGCACGGGAGACACGGGCATGCTCCCCGCCAACTACGTGGAGGCCATCTGAGCCGCGGGAAGGGACGGGGCGCGTGGCTGACAGCCGAGCCCCCAGCCCACGCCAGCCCCCGTGTGTGTGTGTGCGCGTGTCTCTCTCTGCCCCAGCATCCCTTATCCCGTGTGCTCTGCCGGAGCCGCATCCTGACATCTCAGTTACTCTGTGTTTCTGCAGCCGCCTCCGGTTTCTCTTGCCAATTTAGCTTTGTTCTAGCTCTGTCGGGACTGAGGGGCTGTCTGCAAGGGATGGTGGGGACTCGAGAGACCAAATGGCCGCAGCTTTCCTTCTCCTTCAGTCTCCCTCCTCTCTAGCCCTCCCGAGCGTTCCGGCATTTTGTGCCTGGGGGAAGCATCTGGAGTTGCCGGGACCTGGCAAAGGGAGGAGGAGACCATCTGTTAGGACCAAATTCCCCCCGGCTCTGGCAGGGATGGGCAGAGGGCAGCGATGTCTGCGCGGATGAGGTGAGGGATGCTCGTCCCCGGGCTGCCCTGGGCTGAGGGGAGGCTGGGCTGGCAGCCTCCACCCTGCACCGCTCTGGCTCTGGCTCGTCCCACTGCTTCTCCCAGCTCCTCTGTGCGGTGTTTCCATTCGGTCTTTGCTCCCTTCAGTCCTCAAAACAGAAAAACATTTCGCAGTTAAAATCTTAAAATCTTTCTTTCTCCTTGGGATTCAGAGCGGCTGCTCTGGACAGCCCTGGAATCAGCTCTTGCTGCTTCTGCCTTGGGGTCCGGCTGCCTTGTTCCGCCTCCCCCGTCCCTCCGGGGCAGAGCCGGGGCTGCGCTGCCGCGGGTAAAGGAGTAGCCGGAGCCTTGCCTCGCCTGGAGGCTGCTGCTCCCACTCGAGGGCTGGAGATGGGCCGGGCTCCCCACTCCTCCACACTAGGGGGGAGCACTGCGACACCGAGACCTCACGTCCCCCCTGCAGCTCTGGCTTTCTGTCTTTGGGCCAGGGTCTGGGGGTCCCCCTGGGCCCCACGTGCCAGGGAAGCCTCTTCATCTTAGCAGTGGTCACTCCCCAAGTTCACCCAGAATCTTCCTGCTTTTCTCTTGCTGCTTGCAGGGCTTTTGGGACCCTCCTGAGCCCTCCACCTGCTGGGTAGATGGTCTGGGGAGCTGGCAGGATCAGCCCCCATCCCCGTGCCTATTCTGAGCCACGTGTGAAAGATCCTCCCCCCTCTGCCATCGTGCTGGGGACTGTCCTGGGTGACCGTCCCCTCCGGCAGCTCGGTTTTGAGTGGCAGAGACCGGAGTTTGGCACCCCGAGCCACCCTGCACCTCTCGTTGGTCCCCAGCAGTGGTGGCTTTCGGGGCCACCACTGACTTGGGATCATGTCATGGACCAAAATCTCAAAGCACGTCCCTGTCCCCTTCTCTTTTGGGCTCCGAAGGTCCTGGAGCTGGACAGGGGCAGGTATAACTGGAAGTCTGTGCGGGGAGGGCAGGAGCAGGATGCTTTTCTCCTGGCTCAGAGAAGCTGAACGTTGGGGCAGTGGTGATGCCTTCATGCTGCCTCTGGCATTCCCACTGCCCCATGCCTGCTCACAGCCCCGGCTCCGCCCGGACCGTGGACACCAGGCAGCCGGAGGGGACCATCCCCTTGCCACGCTGCTCCACAGGGCCAGGATGCTTCCAAGGGGAAGCTGCAGTCTTTGCTATTCCCAAGGGAAGAGAGGGAATCTAGGGACCAAAATGGCTGAGTTGAGACATTCCTTGGCTCTCTTGGGGGACACATCCTTCGGAGACACGTCCTTGGGGACAATTCCTTGGGGACAGTCTCGCAGAGGGGGAGAGGGTCCCACCGCAGTCCCCTTTCTCAAAGCACACAGGGCTGGTTCAGGGATGGTGCCGGGGTTGGGGTGACCGGAGTCAGGGGCTGCTGGAGCAAACGCTGTTCTGGCGGGGAGGGGGGTCCTGGCAGGGCAGAGACCCGCTGGGAGGGCGTGAGCTGGGAAGAGGGGAGCATTTTGCTCCTGGCTCATTCCTCAGCCAGCTGGAACAGGAAGGGGGGAGTGTGACGGGGACTCCTGGCACCATCATCACCTCGGGGTGAAAAAGGGACCCCAGAAGCAGCCAGGATGGGCTTTACGGGATGGGAATCCCGGTTGGTGCTAAAACGAGCGAGCACAAGAGCAGGGGAGAGGGGGCGGCTGGGCGGGGGGGTGTCTGCGTCCGCCTGCTAATCCTCTTCTTAATCACCTTCGTGTCTGGGAATGGGGGGGAGTACCAATGTGAATAAACCGTTTTTTAATGGACCAAATAACACAGGCAATTATGTTTTGGTATACAGACCTTTTTTTAATGCTACCTTGAAACCATTGTCCTAATTCTACCTTCCCGTGCCCTGCCCCTTCTCCCCTGCCCTGGGAAACAAACCTCTTACTGCTTGATTTCTGCCTTTTCTCTCGACTTATGCACTTTTTTGCCTTTTTTCATAGCTGAAAAGCACCTAAACCTGTATTTAAAATAAATAAATAAATAAAATAGGAAAAAAAAAAAAAGAAAAATTAAAAGCTAAATTGCTTCTCATCACGTGTAAAATAGACCTCGTCCATCCCAGCTTCCCTGGTTGCGTCTCAGTGCTGAGCTTAGAACGTGTTTTCTTCCGGATCCGTTGCTTGATTGGGGTTTGTCCTTGTGTACTCCTTCCCGTCGGGTTGAGCACCCACCAATAAAAAACATTATTTGGCCTTTTTAACTGAACCATCGAATGGAACAAACCAACTGTTTCTCGTCCCAGTTTACTCAAATTAAAAATAAAAGTATAATTTTTACCTGCCGATAGTGCTGCGTTTGATTGCGGTTGCTTTTCTGGCCATTTTCCTGCTCCCTTGGGACCCAGCGGGGATCGTGGGGCTGGGGGAGGCTGCTGGAGCAGGGTCCTCATCTCTGCCTGGATCCTCTGGAGTAGGAACCACTGGTAGCCCTGGGAACCAACCTGGGATGCAGCTTCTGGGCTTGTCCTTTGCTCTCAGCATGGCTTGGAGCCAAGGGATGCACTTGAAGCATTCGGACCCCCACTGCAGCGCGTCTGGCTAATGTGCTGCAGCCACCGGGCGTCATGGAGCCCCGGGAAATGAGCCTCAAAATTCAGCTGTGAGCCAGGTTGGGGAATCCCTCGCAGAGCACAGGGTGGGGGTGCAGGCGATGCCTCCCCGCCTGCTGACCCGCTTTGGGGTCTTGTTGTTGGAGGCCAGATGCCGGTTACAACACGGCTCTGGGGTCTGCTGGGGTTCAGGTGCCGGTGGCTGCTCCGTAGACCAGACCTACCCAGGAAGACGGTCAGCTTTGCTGTGGGCAGCGCAGGATGGGCACCGGGTCCCGGCTTCACCCGACCTCGCGGGGAACACAGCACCATGACAGCCGAGTCCTCCTGCCCCCAGCCAGCCCTTGTGCTCACGGAGCAGCTGGCGATGGCTTAGCTTGGCCGCTGCAGCCTCTCGAGGTGGGATTTTCAGCAACTACAGCATTTAGCAGTGGGAAAAGAAAATCTTGGAGGTGTGTGGAAAAGATGTTATTCTCCTCTACAGCACTAGCCAAAAAAAAAAAAAAAAAAAAGGCTCGATGGCTGTTGCTGCTCACTTAAAACCGTGCTGCTTTAAACCATACTGAAGCAGGTGATGTGCCACTGAAAGCAAAGGATGCTGCAGCACCCCGGGAGTACGACTCCAAAAAGTGAGAGTTCGGAGCGGTCCTGACAGATCAACACGGCTTTGCGATGGCCAAAGCTCATTTTTGCTTCTTTCCCCATAGGGTGGGCCCTTTCCCAGCCGCAAAATGGTGTGGGGGGGTCGCATCACCGTAAGCACCCCCATAAACTGGGCAGCACTTTGGGTAGGAAGAAGCAGGGGCAAAGCAACCCTCCGGCTGGCAGACGGTGCCTCCCGGGAGCCCCGTTCACAGGTCTGGGCGAGGCTGAAGCTCCATCTGACTGCCTGTGTTTATCCCTTTATTTTCCGCCTGCCTGCTGGAAAGCGGCTCCGTCAGCTCCGGCATCATCTCTGCATCCTGAGCAGAGCGAGCCGTGCTCCGGCTGGGAGGGGAGGA
Source organism: Burhinus oedicnemus (assembly GCA_008921705.1). NCBI lineage: Eukaryota > Metazoa > Chordata > Aves > Charadriiformes > Burhinidae > Burhinus > Burhinus oedicnemus. The sequence goes on from VFFE01008394.1 coordinate 2,968,471, forward strand.
CGCAGGGGCTGGCGAGCCAAGCGGTGGCTCTCTGCCGAGCATCCCCTTTCCACGCCGCGGGGAGCCCAGCAGCTCCTGCCCCATCGGCTCCTCGCTCGCCATGCTGGATATTTTCATCCTGATGTTTTTTGCCATCATCGGCCTGGTGATCCTCTCCTACATCATTTACATGCTCTAGAGTGATGCTGGGGAAGATGCGGCTCAGCATCAGCCTTGCAATCGAAGCATCGTCCAGGTGAGCCGCCTGCTCCTCATCCCACCAGGCTTTAATTTCTGGGAAGAAACGTGTTTGGGGAGGCGGGGGGGAGAGGGGGTAGTTTTGTTTTTAATGCTGTTGTCTTTGGCTGCTGCTCCCGCTGCCTGGCTGAGGCTGCCACGCTGACAGCACCAGCGCAGCTGTTTCCTGCTCGGGGCTGGAAGCAGAGCACCGGGATTTATTTTATAAATCAGGCCACCTCGCCCGCCGAAACGTGCACGGGCTATTGTGCGGCTGCTGCGTTCTCCCTGCTGGGTCTATCAGCCCCTTCCTCTCCCTTGGGAAAAGCTGCTCTCTGCCTTCTATAGCGCTGCAGCACGAGCTTGTGGCTTTTGTTCCCATGAGGGAGAGAAATAAAACAGCTGAAGGGAGAAGCAAGAAGGGATCCTGGTTGCATCATTTTAAAGGAGGCAAAAGAGGGGGGTCCCCCCTCCGCCGGGTGAGGTGGGACTGCTGCCGCTGCTCGCACAGGCTGCCGGTCCCACCTGTCACCATCTCTGGGTCTCCCGCAGCTCATGGGCCCAGCTCAGACAAGCATCTCCTTTCTCTTCCACAGCCGCCGCCTGGTCCGTCTCCCTCGGAGCCTTCTGGAAAAGCGTTAACCCTCTGCGAGCAACTGGCTGTCCAACGCGGCGCAAGGAGCTGTGTTGGGTGGGCGCCGGCGCTGAGGGGGGGCTGAGCAGTGGGGCGAAGGAGGGAAATGGGGTGGCAGGGGAGAGGGTGGCGAGGTGACGTCCCGCTGCCGAGATGTGGGTTGTTCCTGGTGACGCACGCCGTGTCCCGGGGGGATGCGAAGGGTCCTGCCCCCACCACATGGCTTAGACCCTTGGGATGAGCGCTTCCGAGGTCGGTCATTTGGGTTTAATTTTAGAAAAGCCCTTATATTTTTAATGAAAAATGTTGAAGGAAATGAAATAAAGAGAGGAATGACACAGGAGCATAAGCGCATCTGCTGGTGTTGACTCTGCCGAAGCACATCCCCCTGCATCAACCGCGGCGCTGGGGCACACATGGTTCCGGGAGCAAACCCTGCTTCTGCGGAGAGATGTAGGGCACTCGGTGAGCCGTGAGAAGGATCAGACACTGGCAAACCATGACAAGACACCCCTGTGTCCCCCAGCATGAGCAGCAGCTGCTGCGGAGGGGTCCCTGCTCCAGGCACTGTAGGACCCGGCTCTCCCCAGCCTGGAGGGTGCCCACGCGTCTGAGCCGTGGCTCACCCTCACACAGGTCCCCTCACCGGTGGTCAGGGGAGCTCCGGGAAGACTCAGTTCTTCTCAGCAGAGAAAAAAGAACATTTTTAATATGATGGAAATTTCTGTGGGATGGAAAGAACATTTCAGAGCTTAATTTCCCCCGGCTTGGAGAGGTCTGTGAAGGTATTTGGGGCATCACGAGGATTTTTCCTGTCCTTTTATGAAGCCCTGCATCAATCCCTGCCCTTACACCGTCAGTCACATGCAATGCTCTTTGCAGACTGAAAGTTTCATCTTCCTAGAAGACAAAATTTTCATATGCCTGGTCTCTCCCAGGAGCACATCTTTTTTAAGCAATAAACACCTGAAATATCTGTAATGGGAAGAACTGCTCGTGCCCCGTTAGTTAACCGTGGCACCATCACATGAGTGGGTGCGAGAGTATGGGATCCAGGGAGCGCTGGGGCGGCGCAGGCACTGCTGGGGTACGCGGGAACGGGTTGATAAGGCTTTCAGAAGACAGTGTTTACAGAAAGAAAAGGGATTTCAGAGTCTGGGAATGCTGGATGTGGTTAGTGTTGCCAGCTGAATACTTGACACTGCAATTTCCTGTTAGTAAAACTCCTGAGAGAAACCCAAAGTTGGTGACTTTGCTCCTGAGCGTGTTCCCAGTGCATCAGCCTCAGCCCGAGCTACCCAGGGCGGTCCCTCATCGCCGAGCCCTGGAGATGTGGAAAAGCTTCTCCTTGCTCCACCACCAAATATAGTCGGAAATCAGAAGCTTGAAATATTCTGGGAGGAATTTCTTCGAGCATAAGTCATGTTCTCAATAACCTCCGCTTCGTGAGTCTGTATCTGATGTCAACATCTGCAGTGATTAAGAGAGAGTGAGTAACGAGGAATGCGTGGAATGGAAACTCAGCTGAGTGTGAAACCAGGAACAATAATTTTCTCTCACTCTGAACGTTCCTCTCCCCTTGCAGGGCCTTAAAAACCTGCCAGTTATGCGTACCAATCCCGTCCTCCATGCCCCAAATCAGCCAGCTCCGCGCTGGAAGGTGAGGGGACCCGGCCCAGCAGCCGAGGACTGCAAAGGGATCGAAACCACCAGGCAGGAGAGGTGTTTGCAGACAGACAAACAGCCACAGCGGACAGGGATAGCTCTTCGGCAGATGGGCTCCGCAGCTCAGGTTGCGGGCAGGGTGCAGCCCTGCTCTGAAAAGGGTTATGCTGGCACAGGGGGAATTTTGCTTCTCATCCGGGGAGGGTTTTATCGACTGCCCATTGCAGCAGTTAAAATTTGGCAGCAGAAGAAAAAGCACCATTTTCTCAAGTCTCACTGTCCCAGCTCAGCTGGTGCACGGTGCTGCCTGGGGCACCCACCTGGATGCCATTAGCCCAGCGGTGTTTAATTGCGAGGGCCGATCGGAGGGTGATATTGGAAAAGGAAGCTGCGAGGCCGGTGTCATTTTCCAGTTCAAACGAAACTGGTTGGGGAAGTACTGCTCCGCTGGGTTAGAGCTTTGATCCTCTGGGGATCATGTATGAACGCTGTGAAAACTAACGCCAAACACTCGCTGAGCTATTGTGTATGTAAGAAAAAGAGCAGTTAATAATAATTAATAACGCCATCAATATTTCACACTTGGCAGCCGCATAAAACTTGCATTCCTGGAGGATCTGCTGCGAGAGCAAGCTAGCGCCGGCAGAGCTGATGTTTCATCTTTGTCGACGGCTGCCAGTGAATCAAAGAACTTACTTTTCCTGTATCGCTGCGCTCGCATAATGGCATCCCTTGTGATGGGCTGTAATTTATTGCCGCTGTGTCCTCGGTCCCGGGAGCTGGGACAGGCGCTGGCAGAGGAGCTGTGCCGACCCTGGGGCGCTTTGTGTCGCAGCAAGGCGAAGCAGCGTTAGGCACCAGCGATGCAATGGACCGAGGAGGCGCGGTGGTTCAGGAGTCCACTGCATTACTCTGCATTCCATCTGTTGAGATTATGGATCGGTAGCGATTCCTGCGTACAAAGGGAGGGACCAGCTAACGACCTGGGCTGTAGCGTTCCGCCTCAGCGGCTTCTTGGCCACGTTTCCCTGGTGCTGTATGCGCTGCAAGTCTGTTCTCTCCTGGTATTTTGAGTTCATTAGTGCTCAGTTTGGAGGCATTCAGTTCACATTTCAGACAAAGACTCTCGCATTTTGCTTACTTCAGAAATAACACGTAGTTGCATCACAGTCATAGAATTGTGGCGTGCTCTTAAATCTAACCTTCAAACAGCCAGAAAAAAGGGCTGTTAGAAGGAATCGCTAGTGAACACTCCTCTCGGGGAAGGTTTCACCTCTGCCACCTACTGGCACGCTGCAAAGGTCCTCAGCAAATTTATATCCCATATCCACTCCTTAATGGAGTCAAATCCTGTCTGTGATTGTATATTGAACAAACGTCGCAAGAATTTTTAACTTGCAAACTTCCAAGAAATCATTACAGAGCAGTTGTCAGCTCATTACTGATGACATCAAGTAGGGGCAGCTGAGATAAATTGGTTCTATTTAGCTGTTTCCAGCAGCTGAAGACTGGCTCTCAAAGCTGAACGTGGGTCCCTGTCAGCTAAAATCTGGTCCTGAAGAAACACTAAAACATTTGGAAAGTGATTCAGGCCGAGAAGGTGGCTATTTAATAACATGAAGCAAACAGCCATGTTCTAAACAACGCACGGTGAAGTAAGTGCCTTTTATTATGCATTACATGTTTTTGGTTTGAAGGCAATATAGCAGAAAATCAAAACCTTTTATAAGTAGTAAATATTTATATACTTTAATGAAACAGTGATCTTAGCCTACATGCATTTAACGTGTGTCTTCAACTTAGCAAAGTCCTACAAAGGCAAATACAGTTTAACATTCAGTTATTACACCAGGCAGGGAGAGGGATTTGAAGGTTCTTCTGCTTGATGGTTAAAAGGCACCTGTAGGTTTGCAGGGGGGTGAATTGCTTTGCTTGATCAAAGCAGTTAAATTGCTTTCAGGAATCACCTCTTTCTGCTAAAACCGAATGTACAATCTATGGAGAACGTAAGAGTTAGCGAGAGAGACCCTGGCAAACTGGAAAAATGTAGCTGTGCTTCTCTAATTACGTCTGTCTCTTTCTCCTCCAATTCCCAAGAGAAAACAAAATTAAAAGATGAAAATGTTTTCGGTTCTGAACTAAGATAACATTCTTCAATTTGTGTATGCACATCAAATATGAAAACCATGCCATTTTTATTGTGTATGCAAACATACACAGTGGGAAAAGAATGCAGTTTATGTTCCCAAACCAGAGGCCCCCAGCCTGCTTCCTCCCTGTGTCTTAACGTGGCCTCAGAGGAGCAAAACGCGCAGAACTCCCCTGCGAATGCCGAGGTCCCCGATGGTTCCATGAGCTCATTCAACTGGTCTGACACGTATGTCACTTGCTTCTCCCGCAGCCAATCCAGCTCTTACTGGAATGGAAATTTAAGAAATAATTGGATACGGCTTTGCAAATGTTTGGAAAAAAAAAAAAAATTTTTTTGGAAAAATCCAGCAGGACTAGAGCAAGAGCCTGTAAAATTCAGAGCATCAAACGGTGTTGCTGTTGCTTCTCATGGTCAGGTACAGGATTTCTTTATGGAAGTTTGCTTGTGCATTTACAAGGTGAAACAAATTCAAAAAGCTGCTGTCCTCTTCATCGCGATCCCCTATCAGGGCAAAGAAAAACATTTTAAAATTATTAGTGAAACTAAATGACTTCTTTGAAGCTAAATCTTACTCATTCGGAGTTTTCAGCAGAGGCTGAATCAGCAGCCTCCACTTAGATTTATGAGGCATCAGCTACTGCACCTGATGGCAGGACAGCTGTGAAATAACATAGGAGACTCTCTCCAAAATTCCTTCACCAGCTTGTCCAAAGATGGACAAGAACAATTGTGCGTTAAGACAAAAATCTGTCCTAACTGAGCAGGCCGTTCATCTTTACAGCTTGCCATCGTAATCAGTCTCGAGGTTTTATCAAGGCTGACAAGCTGTGGACAGGGAGCAACTGCAGCTGGTTGAGCTGAGCAGGCTGGCTGGCAGCTGCTCGGAGCCTGTGTTTAGACACAGCCCAAAAGGACCTCAGGCCTAACGCTCTGGTGGCATGTGTTTTAAAAGACTGTTGGTTTCACCATCCAGGGCACTAGCAACCTCTTAGACAAGAGAGATTGGTTCAAATAAATGTCTCTCCCAATTATGGCACTTGATTGATTATTTTATCTTATCAAAAAACTTCAGGCACTGCGGTATTGCCCTGCCTGGCGAGGGAGGGAAGGACAGGCTGCGATGCCACATCAACTGTGTTGCCTGATGTCTTCCTCAGTGCTAGCTCCCGGTGAAAGAGCTCGTCCTGGCTCACAGACCCGCAGGCTTACCGGACAGTACTGCCTGTAGCATGTCCATGATCATGTGAGCAAAGGCGTTTTCCACACACTGCAGAAAGTTGTTTCTCTCCCCTGGAGTGCTGAAAACTTTGCAGACCTTCTGCATCATTTTTACGGCCCAGTCCATGCAGTACAGGTCCTTCTCACAGACCTGGGACACACAGGAAATATTAGAAACACACCTTTTATGGTGAGTACAGTGCTATAAAAGGCAAGATTAAATCTTAGAATTGACTCTTGATTCTAATGAACGACTGGGTCGGTTGCAGCCATGGCCTGGAAAATTAGGGTTTCTTATAAGGGGACATAGAGGTTGTTCTTATTGTTGGCATGCTAACGGAGGAACTGCTCAACCTTTCCCTAGTGGTACTTCTCCTTGAGGACAGGCTTGCTAGCTTGTGGAGATGGGCTGGACAGGGACCAGAGGGTGGAAGAGTACAGAGCCTCTTGCTGGACTTACTTCCTGTTTGTAGGAGTAGATGGCTAAACAGCTTTCAAGTCTGAGAAAGCAAATCTGGGGGTAAAGAGGCAAAAGGCCTGAGCCTACTCTGTTCAGTCATACTCACCAAAGCCAGGAAGACCATGAGCCTGGCTAACTCGAGGGTTCTTCCGTTCACAGCTTTACTGGCCATGAAAGTGAAGCAAATGCTGTTTCCACTCAGAATAAGAAGCCGAGCATTGTTCTCCATGAGCCACTCCCGGGGAACAACTTTGTAATAAAATAGAGAGAATTTTAGTGATCTTTGAACAAAAAGAAAGAAGTGCCACAAAAACTATTCTGGAAGACGTGAATTTATGAACTGTTGGCTTTGGTAGCTAACCAAAATTTGTAAGGGGATGCCCTCTGGGATACAATTGCAGCAATGAAGTCATATAAGCAATTTCTACCAGCAATACGGTTAGAGCTCTCCACAATAGCTTCTGTGATATCATCTCACCCAAAACTAACTTTCAGTGTAGCCATTAACATTGTTCAGTAGAATTTTGGCTTGAACAAACATTATGTTTTCAGCTTACACAGCTCGGAAAACGTTTCCTTAATAATGGCTAGACAAGACTTGAATTTTAAAGGTCTGCATGGATTCTTAAAATATTTCACAATGAGGAAAGACAGCCTGAATTTGTAAGCAGTGCTGGGTTTCTCCCATCCCCAGCTACTGCCTGGCTTCCAAAGTGTAATGACTTTTCCAGTTACACCACAGCTAGTGAGAGGAATATTGCAGTCGGTTTCCCAAGGCACCTGTGTGTCCGAGACATGTTTATTGCCAGATTTGGAGGACATGAGCATATAATCCTATGGATTAATGATAAAGGCAAAAACACACCTGACAGCTCATCCACAAGACTGATAACATCATCTGCTGTCCATTCTCTAGCTTCTGTATCATACAGCAGTTTAATTGCATCTGCTAGACCTTTCAGACTGGTCTCATCTGTTGGTCCTTCTATCATTTTCTGCCAAACCACATGTCCTGAGCAATATATTAATCACAACTGCTATTAAGTGACAAAGTATTTTTTTTTTTAAACAAGGAAGGTGATAAACTGGGCCTTACAGCAGAGTCAGAGAAGGGGAATTCAGGTAACACAACTCAGTCTTTGTGACAGAGAGATTTTTTCCATCTGTCATTTCAGTAGGGACAGTGGTAGTTACAGCATGAATCAAAGGGTGATTTAAAGAAACCGGGGTCTAATAATTAAGTGAGAAAGCATGCTTTTCTTCAGGGAAACAGATGCTTCTTTGAGGTGCATTCGAGCTAACTCTACCCAAAGCAGGGGAGAATAGAGGAACAGAGGTGCAATTTCTTCACTTGAATTGTAGCTTTTTAAAAATATATATATGGATGTATATATACATACACACATATATATAATTTATGTATTTTATAGATGTTAGTGGGGTCTGGTTAAGCAGAACAATTTTTTCTAGGCAATACAATTACATTTTATTTGCATAAAGCTTGGTTTTCAGAAATGCTGCATCCTTCAAGGAAATCTCATTCTCAGGGAACAAACTTTGAAAATTAACCCCCCAGACTACTCACCATCAAGAGAGGACACTGGCCCAAAGATGATATACAGCAGGCGAGCTTGATTGACCATGGGCCACGGCTTTAAAATACGAGTCAACCAAAATGCAGAATCACTTCGATGAATCCAGTGGTTCAACAAGACACTACGACAGTATAACCTTATCCGCAGCTCTAGTTTTCGGGCACTTCCTGGGGTAAAAGAATGTAGATATTATAAATCCATTAAGCCTCACGCAATACAGATGATCACTTTTTTTTATAGGAAGAGAAAGAGGGTTTTCTTAAAGCTGCCCAAGAACATCCAAGGGGATTTAATTAAATTCTCAGCTCTTACTTCCAGAGTTTGGCTCTTTTGGATATGTTGCACTAATTCAGGTCATAGAATCTATCGACGCACCCTCTGGTACCTTTCTGCAGCAGCTCATGCATGTCTTCGAGGGCCCTCAGCTCTGGGTTTTGGTTACTCTGATCTTTTCTCTCTGATGGCATCAGTAAGTGGAAATAGGAGGAAGTATGTATATGGCTGTGTATGAAGTGTTTCACAGAAATACCCAGTTAGGTGCTGGGTAACATGAGAATTTCTTGAGAGGCACGTGCAACGTCAGTGTTGTGTTTCAGAAATATTAAACCTAACTTTTTACTGCATCACTTTATTTCTGTGTTGGCTCCTTTCCCATTGGTTTCACTGGCATTGGTGTACGGCAGGAAAGATTCAAGTCCATGTTACTGTTTACGTATATACATAACTCGTACATTGGTTTGATAGTGGAATGATTCAAAAAAACCTAAATGCCTCTCAAGACAACTCTCTTCCCTACAAGCTATGTGTCAAAGACAAAAGCACTTTCCTTTGCTTTTGGTGAAGAAAAATAGCTGTACCTATCTACGTGAAGGCCAAGTATTTGCTTTAGAATGCCTGCTTTCTGTGTAATATTGGACCTAACAACGTACATCAGAGTCAGGAAAGGGTTGGTGCTACAAGGCTTAGCTGAGCTAAAACATTCTCAATTCTAGACACATTTTGTTTGCAGTAATCAAGATCCATTTTCTGACTTCTCCATCATAGCACATTTTGATTTTGTAGGACTTTTGTCTCCTTTGATGATTACCCGGTTTGCTGCTGACAACTGTCTGTACTTTACGGGGTAAATTGCTCAGCTCACAGAGGAAGTTAAAAACCCGGTGGCACTCTAGTTCATCCCAGCCTGCTGTTAGGATCTGATGATTACAAAAGAAAGGGGATAAAAATGAATAGAATGAGCCATAGATTCAGATCACAATGCCATTTCTCACATTAGATAAATACAATCTGTCCTGCAATTTATCAGAAGAACAGAAAGGGAAGGTGTTGTACCTGGAGTGTGGTGCCATGCTTGCACAGCATCTCCCTGGTGAGTGTAGGGAAACTATTATCTGCTACAGAGGTGCTGTACATCATGGCAGAGGTAGTACTTAAGCTTAATGCAGCCCAGAATCAAAAGCTGCTAATGGCATTCCACATTCAGGGCCAAGATCTTACTTTTGAACCTTAGGTGGAAAAGTACACAAAGGTATTTGCTACAAAGATGAATGTCCCAGCACAAATAATTATCTGTAGCTCTTAACCACATAATTTTTTTTTTTTGTACTATCAAATACTTTAATGCTGCATATCTATACAGCACCTTTATGCACAAGTTTCTAAGACTTAAACGCATTTAAAATATGCCCAGAATGCCTGTTCTTCTAAGAGATAATTTGTTTCTGTATCTTTTTAAACAAAGTTAATCTCCAGTAAAGCCTCCATTATGGCAATTCTAACACTTCACAATCAAACATCTCAAGTAGCGTTAAAAAGGTCCCACCCTCAGCGTTCTACTGTGTATTTGCAATCACAGTAGTCATTACAGTAAATAAGCTGTGGATTGCTGCACTAATTCATTTGACACTGAATTTTTAAAAATTAATTTTAAGCTACCACAAGCAAACAAAAATAATCTGGTATATGATGTGTATAGCCATTTACTTTTAAACTAAACCACCTCTGCTCTTGATTTGTAAATTTGAAGCTGTGTAATAAAATGCTCCCCTTCTCCCATACCTTCTTAGATAATAAATGGCTAATCAAAATCTAAACTGGTTGGTAGTGAAATCCAGACCAAAGAATTCTCAAGATTCAAATCAGCAACTTTAACAATGAGAAAGGAAATTCAGAGAACTGTGTGAATAAATACCTTCCCCCCGCTATAGCCCACAGCTCAAAACCATCTTATATCTTGCAAAAACACAGATTAATTTAGAAAACTACCATAATTTTCTCTTACATTTGTGATACTTGCCTTCTCTCCATAAAGATACTGTACCTGTAAAAATACTCCGTAGCACTGTAATCCTAAACAATGCAAAGGACTTGAACAACCATTAAGTTTAAAACAGGAAACCTGCAAGTGCAAAACACTAGTAATTTATCTTAGCTGACCATAAGCTAATTCCTGTGATTGAAAATTCTCTGTACTAGTGTACATCAATACTGATTACAGAGATTCAGAAGGATTTCCTTCCTTTATGGTATAAGGAAAGAAGTTATAGTACCTATGTTATGGCTTAGCATTATGTTCAAAACTGTGGTCAAAAGTAAGCTAAGAAGAGCAACCCTGTTTTCAGGAGAGTAAAATTTCTATGAAGAGTTGTGCAAAATTTGTAGTAGTCCACAAATGGAAGAAAAGTTGAAAACCGCTGATCTTGGAATATGAAATCTGAGTAGAACAGCCTTGTGTTCAATATGCTGGCTTAGGCTTTTCTATTATTATTAAAAAGAGACTGATTTCAAATCAATGAATTCATTACACAGCAGCAATAAACTCCAGCAAAGGGACAGAAAAAGGCGTAATTCAACTAACAGTTGCCTTGTAGAAATGGTAGTGTAAGTGCAAGGCACAATTTGAAACACTAGTGAAAACAACCTGAACTTACTTCAGAGAGAATCTTGTGTATGTACTTTAGCCTGTCTTTTGTAGGCAATAGAAGCGTGCATCTTTTAAGCAACAGTCCTGTGAACAAAACAAATACATACAAGACTATGAGTATATATACATGGCACATACGTTACTGCGTCGGCTTAAGCGTTCACATCCCAAGCATGCACACGCTAGTGAGAAAAAGCTGCTTCTGCGAGGCCAAAAGAGCAGCACAAACCAGTCATCCGTGCTTTGGAGAAGGGGTGTGCGCTTTTGTAGCAGGGACATCTTTTACTAAAGAAATGTTGCCAGGAGTATGTAAGCTTCCTATGCCATAACTTGTTTATTGTGTTGTCTTAAAGTCCCTGTTAGTCACAGTTGGAGCCCTGTTAAAATTACTATATTGGTTTTAGAATTACAGCCGTTAAAAATATTGGAAATAAATGTTACTTGTTGCACCTCTTTTAACAGTATCCTGGGGAATGCTGGTTTTCCCCTTACATCATGGAAAGCCGAGCTTCCAAAATTTTTTCAAGATAGCCACATGCTCTGAAAAGAAAATATTCTAAACTGTGTTAATGTAAAACATAGCTAAGAGGTAAAATTATTTTCCTATACAGGACTGAAATGGTATGTGTTTGGGATGTCAAAGTCTGGAGTTCATTATAGTGTGGAACAGCTGTTTGTTAAGCAGCATTTTTTTCCACACTACTTAGAGAAAATGGGTATTTTCTAAGCTTATTCTTCCAAAACTTCTACTAGAATAATACATATATATATCGTTTGTTAATTAATCAAGAAATCCACAGAAAATCATGTACTTGGGGGGGGGGGGGGGAA
>VFFE01008394.1:2980184-2998100 GCA_008921705.1 Burhinus oedicnemus
TTTTGGGGGGGGGGGGGGGGGAACTGCATTTCTGAATTGTCAGTCTCCCAAAAACTACGTAACTTCTCCAATGTCAAAAAGTACTTTATGCATTTACTGTGGTTCTAAATTGACTCTTTCCTTATTTAGAAGTGTGTTAGCATTCCTACATGGCAGACGTAATTTATTCATCAGCCTAGGACATGGTCCAAAGCTCAGTCAAGTCAATTTTCTGTTGACTAGATTAGACTTCGGAGAGAACTCCCTGAAGAATAGTTGAAACTGTTAAGACAGTGTAGCTGCAAACCAGAATACAGCCATCGGTGTGGGGAAAAATTATGTCGAGTAAAAAAGGTTAAGCAAAAGGTGTTGTTCCTGTTTTTGTACAGCAGGACGGTGCCATGATGATTTGTAACTCAAGTCCATTTTAAACAATGACTGCAATTCTGACCTCATTACAAGTACTAGAAGATTTTACCATGGACTTGAGTGGAGCCAGACCCCTCAGAGTTTCAGTGAGATTTATGAAATACGTAGCCCCTGTTCAGGGTCTCTAAACAGGAATGATTTTTTTCCCATTGAGTCCAGTCTTTCCTGCTGTAAAGTAAATATTGATTTTGCAACTGACCTCTTAACAAAAATGTTCTCTTCAGCTTTCCACTGATGACACAGATATTGCCAATGGTCTTTATATTTTGGATATGTCATGGTTTTACTACTAGGCCTACTACAGTAATGGGTTCACACTTACATTTAAATAGGAATTTTCCACTTTGTACGTGGTTACTACAAAGCCCAAACTAATTTTGTTTTTGTTTTTTTTTTTTTTTGAAAGAATTGTAGGGCTTCAAGCTTCATTTTAAAAATAAAACACTAAGATTATTTTAAAACACCTCAAAACCCATATGGATTGCTTACAATAGGAGGTCTTTGGTCTAAAAGACTTTAACAGCATTCCTTTACCTTGTGTGTGCCTTTATTTAATGTTTTAAGTTCAAACCATACTTATAATTCTGCATCTAACCATGGTGGCATTTTATTTCTCTGACAAATAAACAATCTTTTTTATCAGCTAGGTAACAGTAAATTGATAGGGGTCAAATTAGGATTTAATTTCTCTGCTTCTCTGATGGAAGAACACTGATAGTGGGTGGGTGAAGAAAATTTTCAGTGTTCAAGATGCATAAGAAGGCATGCTGCATTTCTGAGTGAGAGGCTGAATGACTTAGAATCAATGTGTTTTAAAGATTAACAGAAAAGTTATAAAGCAAACAATTTTGAATTTAAGGATGTACAGCGCTCCACATTACCATCGAACTCACGTTATGTTGATCTAGATTTCTATTATGCTATGCCAAAAGAGGTCTGAGCAGCTGAAAGAAAGAACAAGTGAATCTTTTCACCCAGACGGGGTTCGCTTAGCTCACAGTATACTGTGACACCAAAAGTGCAGATATTTTCACATTGCCCTTAAGTGAAGAGTGAGAGGAAAATGTGTCCTTCATGCCCATTTCAGTCTTTGAACTCTGATACAAAGCTGCCAAGGAGAACGCTAGTCACTGACAACTGTGATAACATTTTTGTGATGAGCATACTTCTTTTCTAAGAAGTGGAATGTGATCTGCAGTACATCTCAAGTATACTATCAAGTAGGCTTTCTGATGGCAACTGTTGGTCACTTCAGAATTAGGCTGGGTTTAAGTACTGCGGCTACGTTTCCCAGACTGAGGAATGCGAGCTACTCCAAAGTGATACATGAAGGCAGTCTGAACAGCCAAATTCCTTCAGCTAGTGTGGGGCCTGGGAGTCTTGGTTTCTGCTGCAGTTTCCAGTGGTGGTGTCCAAACAAACTAAATTTGGAAACACCTACTACTGAGAACTGATCCTCTGCCCAAGCCCTGCTTCCCATTTAATATGAAAAAAATAAACACAGAGGAGGCAGAGACATACATTATTTTTTCCATAACTAAGAGGTTTTGGAATCATTTCAGGTAATTCCTCCCACCTCCCCCCACCACTTAATGGTATTTGAGTGGGCTATTTGGCATGGGGAGGAACTTCACTTTCAGAGAGAGCTGCGTGAATGATTTGGGCCATATCGTCAGCATTTTACCGATCAATGCCTATAACAGAAGAAACCTTTTAACTGAGTTTGGTTCTCCTCTAATTGTTACCATTTGCATTAAAGGATCACCTAGAGATTTGTAGTGCTCTAAAATATAGGATCCTTCTCTCTTGCCGGGTAGCTCAAGGTTATGAAAGTCTTGCAATAAGAGCCTTCGGTTTCCTGATGGGGTTGAGATGTAATTAACAAGGTGGTTGCTGATGGTTTTCGACACCATGCTCAGCATGCTGATATCCTTCACTGAAAAAGCAAAACCCAGTATACTTGTGAATCTTTACTGCAAGAAAGATGCTGATCACTAGTCAGTAATATTATATTACTTCAAAAATAGGCCAAGAAATAAGATTTACAAATAAAACAAAATTTAATTACTGTTTATCTCCTTTGCCAACAAACTGTAGTAATTAGAAATGGATAGATCTAAGGAATACTTCTCACACATAATAGGCAAAACCCACTTCAAATAGTTTGTAATTATCATTTAAATTTGGGTCACTTGATTCTTCTGACAAAAAAGCTGAACATTCAGAGAATAAGTCACATAAAATGACTTCAACTAGCTAAAAGGTAAAACATTTTAAATAATAATGGCTTTTTCTAAAATGAAAACTTTTGTGGTAATTTTCAGATACTGGAAGTAATACCTTTCTTATCAGATTCTCACCTGAGAGATAATTCAATACCATTTGAAAGATCTCTAATGGAAGCGTTTTAAAATATCCAAGTGTTGACAGAGATTGGGAATCTGTGTCCAAGGTGTTGCAGAGCTGTCTGGAGCGACGGTTGCTGCGTCTGTATTTCTGGTTAGGAATTGAGGTGTAGCTGGTCCTTGCAGTGGATGTCATCGTTCCGTTAGTCCCATAAATTCAACCTGTTTTCAGAGGAGGAAAATACTATACCCAAAAGTAGGCTAAGAGGAAATTACTCCATTGCAGACACAGCAATGGAGTGTGAAAATCTTATAATATATGTAGGATAATTTTTTGTTTGAATTTAGTACAATGACATTTACTAAATAACTTTCTAATTCCATGTCTCAGAAAATGGAGTACTCAGCTGATCTTAGAGGAGGAAAAGAAAAGCACTGAGGGACATCATATGAGTGCGACATCAGAAAGTTAGCAAGATAGTTCTAAATGGAAACTCTTGAGGAAGTATATGGGATGGTACAAGCTACAGTAATTAACAACATTCTCTTACTTTGTTACACTAGTTATTCAATGGAATATGAAAAAGTTATAAGGATGTTATTGAAATTATTTTCATGTTACTTAGTTGCTTTAGAGTGATAATTTCTTCTACACATGCTTGCATATGACCAAAAAAAAAAGATTAAAAGTAACAAAGTGATGGTTCAAACCATATTTTCCTGCAGCATTTGATACATGGCTTAATTTCATATAATGACTATACGTGTGATATACAAATAAATGATACAGTGTTGCTATGTGAAAAAAATTCAGTGAGCCAAGCTTTCCCCAAATCACAAGAGTCTGAAAAGCAATGAGCTTAAAAAGATCAATAAATGTGTTCTTTTGATTTGCCTTCTGGTTTCTGAGTCTCTAGAATAGGTAGACTTCACATTGTCAGGCAACAATGACAGTTAATGACTCACTACCTCTTTATTTTTTTTCAACTGAGATTTTTCACACTGTTTCTTGATTCCAGCAGCTGAGGCTTCACGGAAATTGCCAAAGAGAATGAGTGCTGCAGTATAATTACAAGAGCTGGCAGCACTAGTAGTAACGTAACTGGAACCCGTCCAAGCTGCAGTGCAACATCCCAGTTACCATCAGTGGGAAATACACTCAGAGAATAGACCTCATTGTTTCAAAGATTAAAAATTTACAAAAATTACAGAAAACAAGTTCCAAACATCCTTCATATTTATTACTAAAGCATGCAAGCCAGACCTCTCTAATATGCCACTGAACAAAATTACCACATCCACAATGGAAGCACTGTTTTTGTACTGACAACTGAAAGAATATGGGGCATTTCATTAACAGTGTTACAAATGGGTTTGGCTGACTTGTGCTTGTGCGCTGGATAGAGTTTGCATTGTACGTTTAAGGAAGTTGTACTTCACTGGAAGCATTTTCAATTTAGCTATGGTATAATTCTAGCTAGCCAAAGAAGCTTATAGCTTGAACTTTCACAAGCCTCACGAGCAAATGTAACTGCTCCTAAAATTAGTCTTTCATCAGGCTTTTACACTACTCAAGCATGAGACAGAAAATTGAAGTAACAGCTTTAAGAACAATCAAGAAACCAGCTATAGATAGACATACAGTTACATGAAAAAATGTTTATCTTCTGAAAGCAAAGTCTGAAGTCAGTGGAAATGTTACACACACAACTGTGGATTCAAGGCAACTTAAATTCCTTGTGTACAATATACACAGCAGCTCCACTCCTGTTTAAAAAACAGGGCACCACTGAACTTCGTTTAAGACAGGCTAAATCTGATAGGTATTTCTCATTCACACTTTAGAAAAAAAGTTGCAATCCTATGATACTTTCTTTTCCTCCCCCACTCCCCTTACTGTCTTTAGCAGGACTGTGCTGTAAGGATTCATGGCATCTTTAAGTGTTTTTTGAAAAATCTTACCTTGGGTCTGCAATTGTGTTATATGGAAGAAAAAAATACTTCGCCACAAGAGAGGTTTCCAGAAGTACTCAGCCAATTCTAGTCTGTTTCTGTTCAACTTGATTGAAGTTGAATTGACTACCACTATTTTAATTTAGAGCAGAGCTAGATAAAATTAATGTAAATAAAAATGAGTACAAGCAGCGAGTTTCAAAGCCAAAGCTTAGAGACTTTACTGAAAGCTCCCATTTGCTTCCTCTTTGACTTAACATGTTTTTTATTTCTTAGGGAGTTCAGCCAGAGCGGGGCAATGGTCTGTGCATCTCCATCTGCTGCTGGGATACCACTTGTTTAGAGAACTGCTTAATCCAGACTGGAAAATTGAAAGGTAAATGTTAAATATTTAACAAGCTAAACTCATAATATTAGCCAAGAAGGGTCATCTTATTTGTTGCTATAAGCTAATTTGTTTACAAGGCAGAAAGCACCAACTTTAAACCGGCCCTAGAATGTTTCTTGTCCTTAAGCAGTTGCTAAACTCCTGCTAATGGATGCACTTTTGTCCTGATATTTCTGAGCCCTGTGTTAGCATTTGGCAAACATTTATTGCAAAAGGTTGTTTACTCTGCAGATTGGTTTGGAACATTTCCGTTTCCCTGCCTCGTCACAAAGTGCATAAAACGAATTGCTTCAAATATTAACTCGATGGGGGGGGGGGGTTTCTTTGTGTTCCCCCCCCCCGATTTTCTCTTTTTCCTTGTCAGCACAAATAAAAACTTACGAGTCCAAGTGAGGGATGACAAAGCTTAGAGCACCACGTGCAGCCATGGAGTTACGTTAGTACTTGTTACCCCTAGGCCTACACTCACAATTTACAAAAAACATGTTTCTATTTATGCTGAAGGCTCTATACCAGACTGGTAGCACAAACCAGTCCCGTAAGCATCTAAATCGGTGAATAACTGTGAGCAGAAAGCAAATCTCGGGGAATCCTGACCCCAGTGCTGATGGCGAGTGGCATTTCTTTGTTGTGAGGGAGGGCTGGCTCAGGCTCGTCCCTTCGGGGTCTGGTCAGAGGGGAAACGCCAGCACCAGCTTTTTTTCTTCAGCCCAGGCTGGTTGTGCTCCTCAGACTGCAGTAATTGAGCGAATAGGTAATATCTGGCTTTTTACCTGCGCTTTTGGGTCGGATTTAGCTGGCCTACGACAGACCTTTAGGCCAAACGACCGGCTAGGCCGCGTTCTCCTCAGCCCTCCGCAGCCCCTCTCGCCCGCAGCGTGCCAAAATCGGGGTTGGGGGTCTGAAAATGGGGGACCTGCGCCCCCAAACCTACACACGGGTGACAGAGAAGGTCTCGCGGTCGACACCTACTTACAGACAACAGTTTATGAGCTCTTTTTTACCTCAGGGAAACTCCCTCCCTACCAACAGCCCCCCGGCTGGGGTGCCTGCCAGGCTGCCTGTGAGGGGAGCTGTGGGGCGAGCAGACCCCGCTGCCTCCGGTGAGCACCAAACACCGTGCCCCTGGGGGGAATATATATATATTTTTAATTATTATTATTTAATTTATTTTTTTTTTTAAAGCATGATTTAAGTCGAATGTCACTGCTTACTGGGGTTAAAAGGGGAGTCTGGGCAGAGTAACGTGGGCAGGTGCACGCAGGCAGGCACACCTGTGTTTGTGTATTTTGCTCAGGAGCAGGAATATTTGCAAACACGGGAAAAAAAACAGTTCAGTTTCAGGGCCTGGCTGTGAATGGGGCCGAGGTGTCGGAGGGAAGAAATTACTACAGGCAACAGAAGTGTTTTATTCTAGTGGTGTTTCATTAGTATTACTGATAATTCCGCCCCTCTCCGTGGGTTTTGTGCTAATTTGTCTGTAATAATTATTTTCCCGCCTTTTCGCCCGCCGGCCCTTTCAGTGCGGGGGGGGGGGGGGTGCCTCGCGCACGGCTTCCCCCGCCCTCCTGTTGAATATTTAATCAGCCCCCTGCCTGTCACGAGCCCGACGCGGCCACACCCCCTCATGAATAATTAACGTCGGCGGCCGCTGGGCCGCCATTTTGGAGAGCGGCGAGGGCGGGAAGCGGCTGCGCGGCCCCGGCGGTGCGTGGTGGGCCGGCCGCCGCCTCCAGCCGCCTCCCGGCCGGGCGAGGTGGGATATCGGGGCTTCCAGGGGCCGTTTGGCGTCCTCAGGAGCAGTTTGTTGTCCTCCGGCCAGGGATGCCATGCCCTGCCGTGGGGCGGTTGCTGTGGGAGCATGAGGTGCAGCGGGGCCTGTGTGCGCATATCCCAGGGTGGGGTCCTGCAGGGAGCATCGCTCCGGGTTGTGAGTGTTACAGAGCTGTAGGTCTTCTGTGTTGGTTACCACCATGACCAGACCTCAGTGGACAGCCGGCCTGTGTGGTGGCACAACCCCCATGTCCTGCAAAGCTGTTCCTGCCTGAGACCAGGCCCACCAAACCCCATCTTCAGCCTGCTGAGGAAAAACGTGACCCCAGTCAGCAGTGCCCGGCCCCGGCGTTTGCTAATGTCAGAGCAGAAGTTCGCTGCGCAGCTCTGAACGGCTCTTGCAACATGATGCTGCGGGACAAGCTTACACAGGACCGTGAAGCCTGCATACAAATTAATTATGCTGCAGTGGAAAGATGTCACCACACAAAGCGTGCCATAACGTATGTCTCGGAGCAAAGCTGTAGCATTGTAAAACAAAAATGTGGCACAATACCAGCTGCAAACGTTGTTAGCGGAGATTGTGCTACAAAGAGTAGTTACAAATTGCCGTGCAGCCGTTACATGCTATTGCGTTATACTGTAAAACAGCATTGTTTCACTGTGCTGCGATCTCGGGAAAACCCAGGCAAGCTGCCATTCTTTGTTAGAGCAGTAAACAGCTCGTATTCACTAACAAACTGGGTTTTAAAATAACTATTTCTTTTTACAAATTCTGCTTCCGGAGTAGCTGACTGTAAATAACTGGTTCTCTTGGGGATAGTAACTGAGCCTCTCGGGAGAGGTTTCCTTGCTGCTCCGAAGGCAGTTCCCATACGATGGCAGCAGAGGGCTGCAGCTGGTTTAAAGGATTTTTCCCCAGTAGGTTTTTTTCCCAAAGACAGTTGTTCGTTTATTTGTTTGTTTTTTCTGGAAGTTTATTGAAGGAAGAACTTGCCTTAGCAAAACTGACATAGAAACAAAACAAAAATCAACCCCGAATACAATGATATAGCATTATCTGATAATTGCTGCTAAAAATAAGGAGAGTGGGAATGCCATGACTACATAACCATGATTGTGGTATTTTTGCTGAAAAGGTAAATTAGACAAGTGTGCAGAAATAATGCGCCTCCAAGGCATTTCTGCGTAGTCTGACTATACAGTTGAGCAGCACCAGCTAGGTAGAGCCTAAGGACTTGCGTGGTCCCTGTTTCTTTTTCCATGTGGGAGCTAGCTCGCAGCCCCTGGCTGAGTATCTCTTCATTCAGTTGCATTCTGCCTTTCGAAATCCTTCAGCAATTCTGTCACACACAGGGACGTATCGTTCTCCTCATCTCCATCGCCGTTTTCCCGTTTTGCGCCTCTGTGTTCCAGCACAAGTTGCATTTCAGGAATGTCAGAATAAAGAATTTCACGCTGCTGTCCGTGTTCATTTACACCAATATTGCCAGATACCAGTACTTGGGGAAAGAATATAATAAAATGGGGCAGATATGGAGTATCTTTCTCCTGGAACTTGACAGTGGTTTTCAGGGTTTCCCGAGTCTGAAGCTACATCCAGGCTCCCATGTTTAATATGCAGAGGTGGACCTACGTAAATACGTCTTAACTACATAACGATTGGCATAATTAATGATAGCACCAGTGACACCGAGTTCTGCAATTTAATTGCGTTGTGAGGTAAAAGTATTATCTTGTGTTTGGTTTAAATTGGTTGAATGAGTCACAGGGTTGTGTTTGGTTTTTTTTTTTTCATTTGAGGCTCTGTAATCTAGTCAATGTTTGTAAACTGTTTTGAGATGACAGGATGAACGCTAATAAGGAAAAAAGTACAATTGAGTTGTTATAAACTATGGTGATGGTTCTGCTAGAGTGCTAACTGCTTATTCTATGCATGAGTGGCCTTGTCTTGTGTACCTAATTTATCTTTGCCCTGCCTACACCAAACGTGTGAGCAACTTTATGTAACTCGGGTAAAAATACCAGTTGTGTCTGTGGTGCTCTGCTACTGTCAGTGGCAGAAACAGTGGCAACGTTTAAATGACAAGAGCGGGACTGCGATGGAGTCAGCTTTTCAAATACCTAGGGCTTAGACGGCAGACAGTTGCTAGTGAGATTTTTGCAAAGAGCCCAAGCACGTTAGGCATTTAAACCCCATAGGAAGGCAGGAGGTGGCTGTAAACACACCGAAGCTGCGTTTAAGCATGTCATTAAATTCCTCTGCAATGGCCGTGTAGGCAAGATCTGGATCTTTTGTGCTATAAAAACAGCACAGTTTTCAGTCATTATTTCATTTATCACATGCATGATTTTCAGGAAGAACATAGGAGAGCCCTGTGATAGGCGCAGCACCTATACTTAAGTGTAGGACTAGGTGCAAATAGGAAGTAAGAGCGGTCAGATTGGGATACCTTAACAGAAAAGCGAGGAACCTTTTGCATATCAGGATGGGGAACTGGAGAAGCCCCTTCCAGTCCCTTCCAGCCCAAGTGGTGCCAGGGTCGGGGAAGGGGCTCTGTGGTCTGTCCTGCCCGGACAAACTGCATCTGGTTTTGCACGGGAAGGGTTGTGTCTCGCTCCCCTCCGTCCTGCCCAAGCAAGCCTTCCTGCATTTTCCTTTCCAGGGGTGGGAGGTGTGCACCAAGCCAGTGTGCTCAGCCTCCCCAAACTGGCCTTCTATATTCCTTATTTAAGGTGTTCTTTTTACCTTTATTTTAGAATATGCATTCTTTATGTCTTCAGACATTCCCTACCACCACAAGGGCTCGATGTAAATAACTAGAAAGCTATTGAGCGAGGGGCAGAAAGCTGCCGTTCTTTGAGCTGGGGCATTAAAAGAAAATACTAAATGTGGTGGGAGTCAAAAGAGAACGCTGGAAAAATTGCACCACTAGGGCCAGCACTAATAAGAACAGCATCTAGTGTGCTCTAAACATTACAAAATAGAAATACTACTAATAATAAACTGCAGAAGAAAGACATAATGCTTCCAAGTTTCATGTCACTTCATATGCAGTCAGGCAGTAAAATTTCTTCAGTACTTACTCTGTTTAAATCAAATTTTTCCTCATTTGCCAAATGTTTATTCTCTCCCGAGGTTTTATTGAAACTCGGAGATGTTATTAAGGAGCTTAGATGCAGCCTTTCATTTATACTTGAATAAAGCAGTTTAAGACTTGTTACAAAATGATAAAAGTATACTATTAGTGGGGGATTGTTGACTCATCCAGCACAGGCTCTGCTATGCGCCGTGCAGGGATATGGAGCGAATTACGGCACTGTTTAGTCTCATCCTTCTTAATGAATTCTCAGGATAAAATCGCCATGTCCTCCTTGGCTGGTGTTTCTATTTAAGGACTGCTGGCAGTGCGGAAGGGCTGATGAATGGCACAGGGCTAAGAAGGAGCAGGAATGTTTACACCCGGCGTCCTGGCCCACACCTCGGAAATGGTTTGATCTACTCAGAAGCTGATTGGAATTTTGATAACGCAAAGTCCAATTTTCATGCTTGTGGAACTGTGCAGTGATACGGATGAGACACAGCTGAAGGAATTAAAAAAAAAAGAGATGAAAAATTTAGGAAAAAATAGGTAAACAGAGAAAAAATTAAGAAGTAATCACTTAATACACTGAAGGACTGAGGTTAATCCATGGCCCGGCTGCTCTGATCCTCACCGCAGTGCTGTGACTCTGCATCATCCATGTCCTCACTGCAATATCAGACCGAAGTGATGTCCTGTCCAAACACAGGACTGCAGAAAACCATGGGAGGATCTTCACTAATACACAGAATTTCCAGATGTTCTCGTTCCTCATAGGGTCATAGGTGTCTTGGTTTGGGGCATGGGGGCAGAAACGGATGTAATGCCAGGATTTGCTGTTTTCTCCTTGCCTCCTCCATCTCATTTTGGACAGTGATCATGGCTGAGACAAAATAACAAGGCTCTGTCCTACTGTGCCTTTCAACCAAGGATCTGAAAAGGCTTTGCCCGCATTAAATCAGAGCTGTGCGATGTGCCCTGTGGAGGAGGTAAGCCTTATCAAAACACGCTGAAGCAGGAGGAGCCGAGGGACTTCCTCAAGGTTGTTTGGAAGATCCCGGAGGCAGAATCTGGAGTCCTAGCTCTTGCTTCCTGCCTCTGACGGCGGCACTAAACTTTTGGATGGAGGAAATGCAAGACTGAAAGAGGCAAGGCAAGGAAGCGGGTGGATGAGCTGCATGCAAAGGTGGTGCAGGTTTGTGCCCTGGGTGTGTTGTTCATCCTTCATCAGATATTAAAGGTTTACCTTGCATCAGAGTTGTTCCTCTGCAGTTGCCAAATCCTAGCTGAGGATCTGGCCTCTAGGTTTTCCAGTCTGCTCCTTCCTTATAAATATTCCTTATTTTTTTCCTGGCTTCAGTTTTTCTCCATCTTCCAGTTTTGCAAAGAAATGGAAACCAGCACAAAAAAAGAAGTGGATTACTAAGAATTCATTAGCATCTCAAATCAAGTTCCTCTGGTTTTCTGAAGAGCTGAGCGAACCTGTCAGAGTGGAACTGGTGCTCTTCCTTTCTGCTTCTTTTTAAGATGCAATGTTCAGCCCTAAACAGATGGGAACCTGTCAGCACAACATGGAGATAATTACCCGTTCGAGCCATGGGAAGCTTCATAACAGATAGGAAGTTATGGCAGCCAATACCACTCTGCTTTATGATCTTACCGGTTTTCTCAGGCTGAGCATATTGGTAGGCCCTATTATTCCTTTAAAGAAACACCAAGAAAAACCTTGTTTCTGTAGGGATGTGAGTTCTCTTCAAAGTTGCGGAGCCGAAGCGGCTGTCCTCTCTGGGGAGGGAATATAATCTGGCCTGCAACAGAGGCATGGATATATCAAGAACATGCAACAACAAGGCATAGCATAAATGTCAAAGAAATTAACCTGATGATTGCTTCAAGCTTCTGTCTTACTCTTCACTGCTGGGCATTGAGAGTCCCGTGTTCCCGGTGCCGAAGCTCGTGGCACAGGCTGTTTCTTGGAGATTCACGTACAAACTCGTGCGTCTCTATTGCTGTCAGACCCCTCCAGGCATCCCTCGCTTGCTTTGCCAGCAGCGGGAGCTATCGGAGATCTTCATTTCTGTGTGGACAGTCAGGCACGGCGAGTTATCCCCACCTCTGTCAGCTGGAAAGGGTGAAGGAGTTCAGAAATTCTCTTTTTCTTATTCTTCTGTAGGTCTGTAGGCTGGCAGGGTTAAAAATCCTTCTGCAGCGAAGCGGAGTCATGGAAATAACCCTCAAGAGCAGGCACCAGGAGGCCAGTAGGTACTTGCATGTGGCTTGTCACAGAGCATGAAACCCGCTATTATTCTTAAAAGAATAGGAGACCTGCTCTCTTCCGTACTTTAAAAGGGAAAACAAATATAAAAGGCTTTCTTTTTTCTTTATCACAGCAATCTGAAATTTTATTAGTTACGTATTTTGTGCAGAGGAAAAGGGCTTTACATGCATTCTGCCAGCACGTGCTGAAGCTTTTGTCAGGTTTTAAAAAAAGTAACAAAACCACCTGTCATTTTTATAACTTCAGTTCAAATTGAGGAGGGGATCAACAGAATTTAGCTCAATTTTCCTGTGAAAAAGGAAAATTGCTGCCTGCTCTAACCTACTTGCTAAACAAGTAGGATTTGTTGTGTAAAAAGGAAAAGAGCAATAAACCCCAGCCTTTGGAAATTTTTCAGTCTGTGAGTTGGGCTCACAGGTTCTTCCTCATCCTTTTGTAATGAGAAAATTGTGGGAGGAGATGAAGGTTATTGCAGAGATCCTCTATCAGTAGCTGAATGGAAATGTGCAGGTGTTTTCTGCTTCCTTAGATCCAGCCTGTTAGTCGAGCCTTTTTTGGGAGCTTTGCTGATAATTATCACGCTACAGGATGCCACCCTCTAATCTTCCCTTCTCTGCCGTTTGGGAGAGTAGTGCGGAGCTCAAGATAGTAATTTGTGGTGGCAGAAATGTCGCTTGAGCCATTTGAAACCCGGCTGGCAGAAGCGCACTGGCGTGCAGGGCAGAAAGTACATCTGCAGGGGTTGGTGAGGCAGGCGACTGCCCGCGGCTGGTGGCGGCATCGTCGCTGCGATTTTAGCATCGCCTTTGGATCCGTCATTTTATAATTCAGTCTGATTAAGGGCTGAAAAGAAAAGAGTTACGCTCCAAGCTTTCTATGGAACTACCTGCCTGGAATACCGCTAGCCCTTGCTGCAGGTGCCAGCTGAATTTTGTCCTGGCGAGCACCCGGCAGGTCCGGCCGCAGGTTGTACGGATGTTGAAGGCAGTGGCCGGCTCTCTGGGGAGCCCTTGGTGATGGGGCGGCAGATGCAGCCTCCTGGGAGAGGTGGAGGAGCAGCCACTAAGGCAAAGAGCTGGTGTGTCCGATAGAGAAGGGTGTGTTTGAAAATACATTTCCCTTTGCTGAATGCAACAACAACAACAACAATCTGGTTTTCGCATCCATGGGTCAGAAATGTATTTTAGGCAAACTAATAAAATTGTCTGACGAAGATGATAAAAACCCCAACATGATAAATCAGCTTCATGGCTTCCCTCAAACCTGTTCCAGGATTTGTATGAGCTCCGCTTTGGGCGAGTGCTGCTGTCTCCACCCCAGCCGTGGCGAGTGGGAGCTCTAGGTATTCTGGTCAGATGGGTTCCCTACAGCAGCACCCGTTCCTCGTCTCTAACGCTGTCTGGAGAAGATTTCTAAATTCTTTTAGTGAGCGTAAGAGAGGAAAAAACAGCTTCTGCAATGGACGCGTGTATGATGCTGGCAGTCACCTAAGCAAGTAATTCCACCACCCCCCTTGAAAACACCTTTCCCTTGAGCGTCTGTAAGTATTTTACAAATGTTAGCAAATTTACAGTTTTTTGGTGAGAAAGGAAATTATTCCCATTCTTCCTTTCTAGGTGAGGCAACCCAAGGCATAAAGACATTTAATATACAACCAGGCGAGGACTTCAGGAGCCCTAATTCCCTGCTCCCAGTCGTAACCACAGCTTAATTCCACAGCACTTGTAAAATGAAGATTCAGAGCTGTGCATCTAGTTGAGATTTTATTCCACCACCCACAGGCCCTTTCGTAGCAATCTGCTCCCTCCTTGCTTTCAGTGCTATTAATTACGGTTCAGCATGCTGTTGTACCTGAGGTTGCACTTGCATTTCCAGGGTATAAACCCTTGTTTATTTGCATAATGGCTAAAGCATTTTTTCCCCTTGTTTCTGGGATGTTGTTCAGGAGAGCTGACATTTTTGCATATTTATATATTATAAAGTATTTGCTTGTGTGTGTATAAATACAGAATACATATATGTATTGTAATTATATATCTGTTACATCTCTACTCAGGAAAATAGAACAAGGCATTCATAGAGTAGAATTCTTTTACCATGTTTGAATTAACTTACAGCTGCTTGTGTTGCATTAGCACAGTTTCTCCCAACCTGGAAAAGACTCCTGGGGAAGAGGGGGTGAACAGGGTGTGAGGGGCTTGGGAGGGTGAAAGGGAAAAATGAGAAGAAGCTGATATATTACTTCTTTTTCTAATATTGCAATGTGGTCATAGCCATTGAAAGGAGGTACAAAAGATGGTGACATTCACTTCAGAGGGCAGCAGGGACAAAGTTATGCTTAGAAAATTACGCCTTTAGCTCATCAAGCAGAATCAAGGCCAAGAACAGTACACGGACCTGCTATAAAACACCCCCGGGCTGGGGAGTTTACAATTTAAATAGCCCCAGGCAAAACACGGTGTCTTATTGTTCACATATTACAGATGAGCAGCTGAGATACCAGGAGATCTTTCGCTGTCGGAGACTTGCACCTCCTGGACCGTAACCCAGTACCTGACTGCAGCTCCGTCCCGCCTCTCGGTGTGTCTCTAACGGGGCTCATACTCTCCTCTTGGAGGGGATGAGAAGCAGGACTGAATTTCCCCAATTTCTGTGCTGCCTCCGCTATTTCTACAGGGTACAGCAGTGTGCAAGGTAAGTGCGTGGGAAGGGTTACGGGTAAGTCCTTGTTCTGGCTGTGCCCGTATCAGCTCCTCAAGGTGTAACACACATGGAAGCAGTGCTGTCAAACCTCCCACGGGAATGAATCTGTTTATATCCGTAGTTAATTGCAAGATGGGCCTTTTCCTACAGTTCATCATCTCCTTTCGGTTACTGCATCATGCCAATTTGTTCATACTTTTCATGTACAATAGCGAAGGAAGCCTAAACCTGGAGGTGCTACCCAGAGGTCTCAGATAATGACCTTTAGAGCGATTTACATTTTTTAAATGATCTGGTGCTAGTGCAGAGATCAAAATGCTAAACCTGACTACTGCCAAGAAGTCAAGTAGGCCAAGCAAACTTCATTGTTCAAGCTGAGAAGCCTGCAACAACAAAAAAAAAATCTAAGCAAGCTGAGCAGAATAAAATTAGAAGAAAATTATAGTCTTGATTCAAACCTCAATTACATTAGTTTTTATCCTAGCTATGTCCTGGGAACACCTCCTGATCTGATGTGTTATTACTAAGACAGAAAAGGATGTCTCTAAAAAAAAAATCCTTGTATTCTTATAGTGTCAATTAAAAGAATACAAGATGAAAATAATTCCCATCCTACTTAGAAGTTCACATAACATGACAAATAATCCTTTGCATATTTTATTTTGAAAACAAAGCAGTCCAAAAGGAAGAAATTTTTTTTTTACTATTAAGACTGTATTCCATGCAGATAATCCATAGTAAATACATTGCATTAAAAGACAGTTAAAGTGCCTTTAGTCCCCCAAAATAGTCCAACTGTGCTGTAAATTCAAGTATGTGGAAAGTAGGCCTTTAGTTATTAAGAGAATATTTTTTAATCTGGGTCCTGCTCCCCTTGATGTCAAAAATGGGGGGGTTAGCCCCCAGCTTCTGTAGGAGCAGAATCAACCCCGCGTTGGTCTCTGATAAACCCTGTGCTGTGTTTTCCCAACTGCTGAATGCAGACGAGTGGCCAAGGAGCAGATTCGTGATGTCATTTTCTGCCCAAACAACACACTCAGCCACCAACTGCCAGGGCATGGTGCTTGGAAAGACAAACGAGGAGCCGTAGCAGTTGTTTGTGTTTCGCATCCTCTGTTAACCAGCTGAGCAAGGGACTGAGCACAGCTAACAGCCCCGGCCCGTTTTATAGCTATAAAATATACAGGTCAATATACATGTACATTACGCAGTCTGCTTTGAAGCAAGCCCAAATGCTGGGTTCATCAGAATCCAGAGGAAAACCTCAGGACGTGGCTAGAGAAGCCACATGATTAAAAGCAAAATCAAACTTTCTTTATGTCAGAGTCACCACCATCAGGTTCTTGCTTCGGCACTCGAGACTAGCAAGATTAACCGGCATCTTGAAGTCAGAGTTACACAAGAAAGAAGTATCGATCCTGATGCGTTTGACTTGGTGCAGCCAGCATTATACTTGAGCCCAGACTCTCCTATTCTCTTCAACATTAGAGCAGAACATGTTGATGGTGAAGACATTTTTCTCTTTCTTCTAGGCACTGGCAACATTACCCTTGGGCTTTCTGGAATTTAATAGGCAACCTCTCCTCTTCCACTACAAAGCCACGTACGAAGAACATTCAGAAAAGATTGCTCCCTGCTGACTTGCAAGCTTCCCAGGTGTGACCTTCAAGTGTCCAGAGCTAGACCTCATGTCAAAAGGTAGGACAGAATATTTATTTTTTTTCCTCCTCCTTGAGACACAGCATGTAAGCACCTTGCTTCTCCAGGCTAGGCAGGGGGAGATGCTGGTTGAATCCAGACCTTCAGCTCACAGCACGCATATAACTATGGACAGTAACTTCTCCATCTACTCTACCACACGGTCTTAGAGATGATGAATTGAAGCTGTTAATGCTCTACCTGACAATACTCCAGACCGTATTCCTCATAGAAGGTAGACCAAACATCTGTTGCACAGCCACAGAATAGCCTGGTACAAACCAGGCTGTTTCTTTCCCTCCAGGGAGAAAAAAAGCATTTTTTTTTTACTTCAGGCACTCAGAACTTGGCATCTCCCCTGAAATACAGGTGTTTTACATATCTCAACTGCTTCTGTGCTATGGCACTTGGATGTTCGTATTCTCCACCTGAGTATCTGATCCTCTTCTGAATCCTTCCAAGATCCTGGCTGCAGTAATGCAGCAGTGATTTATACAGCTCAACTGCGCTCTATTTAAAGTCTGTTTTCTTTTAAATTTGCGGCATTTCAGAATTGCTGGATGTTACCTAGCATTTCTAGGGGTTGTAGGGGAAGAGGAGTACCCAAAATCTTGCTGTTATTGTGTATGCATGTTCAGAAAAACAGAAAGGAAAAAAAAAAAAAAGGCCATTATTTGAAAAGAGTTAAATCTAGAGAAGATTCCTTACCAGCTCATAACCATTTCAAAGGGGATCAGATCCTGGGCAAAAACTAGATGACAGCATCCCTTTGAATTCTTTCTACTTCAGGGAAACAGGGGGAAAAAAACACCTTCCAGTTGAAAGCTTTATTTGGGAATAAAGTTTATCTTCAAAATATGTCTGAAGAGAGACTGTCTGGGCCAGAAGAACTTGGCACGACTCAGTCTGACTTACCCTGTTTGAGCATTTTGGTGCCTTTATGCCATAATAAGATGCAGCAAAAGTCTCCCTAGTGGCTATGTATGAGAAAGTATAATCTGGGGTCTAAATGCCACAAAGCATCCATATTTATCTTTAATGGCTATATAAATTCAGCAGATGAGAAGGAAAACATTAATTAGACAGGCCCTGCCTTTGGCAGTAATCACCACCAGTGACAGCTGAACCAGCCAGTGGATAAAATATGCACGAAACATGATTATCAGAATAAATAACTGAGGATCAAGAGAAAATTAAAAAAAAAAAAAAGGGAAAAAAAAGCCCCACACAACCAACACATTTTTTTTGGTGGGGGAATAAAACTTTACCTTTCACTGGACTTTGGAC
>VFFE01008394.1:2998120-3018237 GCA_008921705.1 Burhinus oedicnemus
GTTTTGGGCCCAATCCTGTGGCTGGTGTCTGTGGCAGTAGGGTAGAGTATTTCTGCAGGTGAGTCTTGAATTCTGATTGCACAGAAGGAGTAGAAAACCCTGAGAGGTCTAGTGTCGAAGCCCTTAGTTAGGGTTAGATTCTGGAATCACGATACATGTACAAATCCAGACCAGGGGCCTATCACAGACACAAAAATAAAATAAAAAAATAGAAAAAATGCCACTGACTTGAGTAGGCTCTAAAAATGAGGATGTTAACAAAGTGATTTTTAGATTTTCAATAGTATCAAGGCACATATGCCTTTGTTCCTTATTTATGTGAAATGCCCATGAATAAGCTTGGATTTACTTCAGGATTTAGCCCGTGGGAGGACACTGCTTTCACTAGTGCTCTGTCCCCATCCTCTTTCATCAAAACCTACTCTGTTCCTGCTGGATTAGTGGCCATGCCACAAGGATGAATTTTGAAGGAATCTAAGATTTTTTTTTTTTAATTTATTTTTTTTTTCCCCCACTCTGTCTGCTTTGGGGTAAGGGTCATTAGTTAGTAATTTAGCAAAGTAATTAGATGCCAAAAAATGCATCAGAGCCATTGGCTCGCAAACATCCTGAAGGCGAATCCTCCGCAGGGCTTTGCCCTTAAAATAGATCGGGTTTCCCTTTCTCTGGAGCAGGGGGTGGAAGCTGCTGCCTTGAAGGGAGAGGAGGGCAGGGAGTTGAAGCCATGGGTGGTGGAAGACCAACTGCAGGATGAAAAGACAAGGGCACAAGGCTTCTTAACCATGAAGACAATAATTTTGTCTTCAAATTGGGGCTGCCCGCCCCTAAAGAAGGTAAAAGGGAGAACGGAGAAAGGGACAGAGCTGAGGGAGGGGGGATAGGAGAGGGAGATGAGCCCTGCGGAGCCAACCTTACCTCTCCTGGGCCACTGACAGCACCTGCCCCCAGCCACCCAGCCTGTCCCTGGAGAGGGGAAGAGGCACCCAGCCCGACCTTCCCGAGTGCAGGCAGAGCCAGTGTGCAGCAAAAACCAACCGTTTTGCTGTCCTCAAGAGCCTGCTGCTCGAGGCAACTGCCTGTTTTGCCTGTCCCGAGATTTATCCCCACCTTCCTTGCTGCCCCTGTTAAGACTCCCGGTGGAGGAGGGAAGAGGTCAGCCACACACAAACAGAGGGGTGAAAAAAACCCAACCACAAAACAAAAAACCCATGCCAAACCAAAACTTTGACTGTACTTTTTTCTCCTGCCACATCCAGGGCTTCAGTGCCGGGCTGCCGGCAGAGTCCAATGTCACAACTGACTGCGGCTGCTTCAGGCTCTGCTATCCCCTGCGGAATCCAGGCGAGTCCCGGCCTCGCATCGCCCTGACTCATTCTTTTCAAATGCTTCATTGGGTCTTTTTTTTTCCTCTACTTGCTGTTTCTTTTCCAAGAGGGGAAAGACTTTGCAATAGGATAACAGGAGACTCCAACACTTGAGACATGGGAGGTTCGAGACACGGGGGGAAGCGCTCAGCACTGTTCTGCTTCGACAAAGCCCTCCTTCTCCTGGCTGGCTGGCTCCACCTCTGAGTACGTTGCATGGTTGGTGTGATTTCGGAATTTCATGGCAGGCCAGTGATGTGGTCTTCGCTGTGGACAGAAACAAAGACCCATCAGAAGCTATGACAGAGCCTTTCACGCCAAGCCTGTGGGGAAATAGGAAACTCGGTCCTGAAACAAACACAATGCTGTCTCTGTGAAAGTTTGACTTTCTATGAATAAAAATAGATTTTAAAAAAATCTCTTCATGCTTAAAAGAGTTCATTACAATGCATCGATCTCACTGAGCTGACCCATTAATAACGTTAAAATGGGGAGCGGGGAGGAAATGGAAATTTTAAGTGAAATCTCACATCAGCCTCAGAACAAGGGTGGCCCGTGCAGCCATGGATGGCCACGGGCTCCCCATCCGACAAAGTATATGTCAACTCTGTGTCTCCTCTCTACCTGCAAAACAGGGACAACTGCGTTGCCCCTTCTCAGCCAGGTGTAGATAAATGCATCAAACATCGCCAAGTGCTCAGGTACTAAACTGGTAGAGGCCGTGAAGATCAATTCTCTGAAGCCTGTCTCTTCAAACAGGACAGATGGAGGAAAGACAAGTGCTCTAGGAAAAAGCCAGCAAGTGATAAGGAAAGGCTGAGGGCTAAGCGTTGCTCGCTCCCTCCGCAGCAGCTCCTATGCCAGGATTCAGCCCACTTCTGACTGCCTCAGGATCCTACACCAAGCGGTCTTCTGGCTTTTAGCAGCAGATGGAGATTGTTGGACCCCCTATCTTTCCGAGAATTAAAATCTTCCATTTAGAGCATTCACACCACCACTCTACACAGTAGCTGATGGCATGACATCTATCAGTGAAGTCTGACAATTTTAGTCAACAAAATCCAGCTGGGCAATTCAAAAAGCAGCAATCTCAATTATGTCACAGCTCCGACTGAGCCCTCCGACCAGGCTGCGTGTCGACTGCTCATGCAAAGCAGGTGCATGGGGAAAAAAAAGGCAATGTGTGACAGGGAGCAAAATAAACCAGTGTGGGAGGGAGGGAGCCTAAGTTTAAAACATCTTCAACTGGAGGTTGGGAGATTAGCTGTGACTGTAGGACCGTGAAAAGAAATTCAGCTATGAAGTCTGTCAAAGATCTTCTCTCCTCTTTGCTCCCTGCTCTTCTCTAGAAGGTTAGGCTTTGTGCTGATAGCAGAGGAACAGAAAACCCAGCAGGGATGAGGTTCTCCACTCACCTCAATGAAGAACAGGGCAGCGTTGGAGGTGGGGTGGCTGTTGATGTAAATTCCGGCAAGGATAATAGCGGCAATGAGCAACACAGCCAGAACGATCCCCACGATAGTACCTGTGTGAATCGGGGCGCCTGCTTTCTTGGAAGGCAGGCTGCTTCCCATACCTGCAAAAAAAGGAGCCAGTTGAGTCTCAAACTGCGCTGAGACCTCAGTAAAAGAAAGGAGAGACAAGAAAAGCAAGGCAAGACTTTTCCGAGCTCTGCACGTACGACCGAGCAACTCAGCCTGCTACTGTCGGGCTCGACAAGAGGGGAAGATGCACCAGAGAGCTCCAGCATCCCCTTTGGATGATGGCAGTAGCTGGTTTGAAAGAAGATTAAACCACCACCATGCAGTAACCCCCCCAGTCCATATTCTTTATATATTGGCTGCTCACTCTGATCGAAAGCCATTAGCCATGTGCTGAGCTGGGTCCTCAGTGCGTCTTTCCCACAGCCCTCCAGCTTGCCCTGGGCTCTGAATACACAACTGCACAGAGCTACAGAGGGTGCATGTGGCATATATTAACAGTGACATTACCAGCCATTTGGGGAGCAATTTGGCTGAAACTGGGAAGATCGGGCATTTCAAAGGCCCCCACATGTGCAAAGGAACTGATCCCGCACCCAGTTTAGCCAGTTTAACTTCCCTGAGCTGCTTTCAGGTAAGAGGGGTGGGATCGTGGTTTGCATATGACCGCAGTTCTTGCAAACCTGACATCGGGCAAAGAGGGCTCCGTTCCTTCCCATACTCTGGAATTAGTAAGAGCATTACAGCAACAGTTTGGTTCCCTGCCCTCGGGGCTGCCGAACACTTGGACTGAGAAAAGGCTTCACGGGAACAGAGATGAAAAAGGCAGAGCTGGGCTCAGGACACTTTTAAGTTTGGATTTTACAGTGTTCTTTGGCACAGCCGGGGAAATTCAAAAGAAAAAATGACTTTGTGTCTATGCAAAAACTGCAAAGAAAGGAAATGACAGGGAAAGAAAAAAACCTCATCATCTTAGTTTGCACAGCAGGGCGAAGTGGGGAAAGTAGACAAGCAGCAGCAGGATAAAACAGATTGGTCCTGACTCTCACTTTTCACTACCTGAGATGAGGGTAAGGACAACAGGAGTCTTACCCTGATTACATCCCTCCAGTCGCGGTTTCCCCTGTCCACCCCGCTGACTGATCGCAACTCCCCGGTGCATTGGATTTCAGTGTAACGTGTTTTCACTTGGAACGAATGTGAGCGGGCGGAGAGAAGATTAAGGGCTTACCTTCGCTTCCTGCATACTGATTGAGCTTCGTATCATCTGAAAGAAGAAAACAAAAAGGTAAAAAAATAGTTAGGAGCCTTTTGTGATACTCTGCATGCTTCCCACCCACTTTCATCCCTCTGGAATGGGGCCACCGGCAGAACACCCCTCTTGCACAGCATATACGTGGCCAGTGACAGTTTTAAACCTCTGAGTTTGGTGGTAGCATGTGGATTATGGTTTATTGTCTTCCCTCACAAAGGCGGCACCTGGAGCACAAACATCTGAGGAAACCGGCCTTTAAATATGCTCAGTGCGCAAAGCGGAACGACAAGCGAATGCTGGACGGGGCCCCAGCCCTTGTGGGTGCCTACGTTCAGACTATGGCATTTGTGGCAATACACTGCTAATACATCCCGAATAAATCACTGGGATGTTACGCTGTAGATGTCTTGCAGGGGGGACCCAAAATCCAATTCCGTTCTTCCTCTCGTTCTGGAAGCACCAGGACGTACCGTGCGAGGCTTTAGGTCTTGACGCTCACCAGCCTCATGAGTCCAGCTGAAATCCTGGTCCAGAATTCCTACTGCTTGGCTTCCAGGTTTGCCGACCCCCGACCAGCGAGGCAGCCACGTTCACAAACATCTCCGTGAGCGGAGCCAGCGAGCTGGGCTGGCTGGGGAGGACGCAGAGGGGTGGGTCCCCTCCTTTGCTTTGCTTGTGCCTTCGCTGTGCTTCTCCAGATAAAGTTCGCTGCCTGATGCAGCTGGCTGTTTGTTTCCTTCCAAGATTACAAATTAACTTCATGCTTGACTATGTCACAGAAAGCCTCTTGTGCTTTTTCCAAGAACTGGCGATGAGTTGGAAAATAATCTCAGTGGTGGTGTCACACTCCCCCTTCCTTTAATTGCTCCTTTCAAAGTCAACTCTGCCAGCCAGGCGCTCCGTTCCTCCCCCCAGCTCCTTCCCATTGCTGAAGGACAATTACTAATGTTCCTTTCTATTTATTCTAATTAGCAGTTTGCGTTAGGGACTATTAAGCAGCAAAATTGAAGTGATACCTGCCGCTAGGAGCTGAGGAGCCAGCCCTGTGTTAATAGGATTATCAAGCTTTAGAACATGGGTGTCTCGAGGGAAACTCGGGTCCTTGTGTGGAGCCTTCCTATGCTGGAACGAGCACCGTTCCCGAGCAGAGGGCAGTCACAAGCCCACGCCGCACTACTGCCCGTCTGCGAGCACTGGCAGCCCGCAGCCACCAGCCAGGACCAAGCCCACCAAAAGCACGAGTCCCTCCCTAGAGCATTAACCTCTGGTACGGTACTGGGGAGCCTGTCCTGGGGACTCGTTGCTTGTTGACCTTCACGAATGCATAAAAAGGCTGCGAGGCACCTGTAAAACTCTTCCCACCAGAGGGTTTCATGTCTCCCCTTGCCACATCACTCCCAGTCTTAGGCTCCTTTCCACTGCCTCCTGTTCCCACCCCCTGCCCTGTGCTCCAAGGACGGGTTTGTTAGTGTATTGATTTGGATATCAATTGGCTTTACGAGGCATCGGAGCGAAAGACCTCTCCAGGGATAAGCAGCGAGGATGGGGGGTCCCTGCCACAGCCGCTCGCCCCACCTGCCCCTACCTTCTGTAGTGAGGCTGTCAATGAAGAGCGAGGACGTGGAGGTGGTGACATCCTCATCCAGCAGTGAGAAAGAGCTGTCAGGAGGTGCCGAATAGCGGTCACCTTCTGCTAAATCCTCGCAGGTCTTCTCATCCGACTGGAAAGAAAATGAAGAACAGCTACTTTTCCTAGCTCTTCCAGCAGCAGTGCCAGGGAGCCAGTGGTGAGGACTGTGCCACCCAGGCTCAGGGCTGCCGAGCCCTTGGGGTTTAAACCCTGGAGTGGAAGCGGGGGACATGGTCCAGAAGTGCCAGAAGAAGTATGGGGGGGTGGGGTGACCTGGAGGTTGGAGAAGAGAAGGAAAAGTTTGGCAACCACTTAAGTAGGACAAATGACAATGATCTGGCACAGTCCTACAGTCTGACCCTCTTGCATCACTGGATGACCTTACATAGGTCCTGTGACCCCTTTTCCCTCACTGAACCCTCTTGGTTAACCGGGAACAAAGCTGAGTTTTCAGTGGGGAAAAAAAAAAAAACCCAACTAAAAAACCCAAGCAGAAACAGATGTTTTGTTAGAGCTGATCTTTCTGAGACAAAGAAACTAGTTCATCCAATGTGGAGATAATTGTGCTAAAAAGAAAAAAAAAAAAAAAAAAAAAATCACAAGGGCTAATTTCTTCATGCTTGAGAGTGAGTAAGAGTCATGCTTCAGAAGGTGAAGAAAAAAATATCCCAGTGTTCTCAGATTGCATCACTTGGTAGCTTATGGAGGTCTCTGCATCTTTACTGACCACCCAGCACCGACCAGCGCAGAAACAAGGCACCAGCAAGGAAGGCAAAGACAGGGAATGCTGGATTAGATGGACCACCCTTTAACTATCCCAATACAGACATCCTCTACCAAGTGGCTCAGTGGTCCTGCTGTAACGGGAAGGGGATAAGGGATATCTAACGGAATACTCAGCCTGTGCCAGAACAGCATGGGCCAAGTAGAGCCGTGTGTGAATTTTTTGAGCTGGGATATGGCCATCTTTCCAAGCAGAGGACCTAAGAGAAGTGATTCCTCTCTCATTCTCACCTTCTGGCCACAGCCGTAGGACAGCCACTCCTCACGGTATCGGTCAAAGCCGCTGGAACATCTGCAGAGAAAAACAGTATTAGCCTGGGGCAGATGAATTCCTGGGGCAGATGAATTCCTGAGAGACACAGCAACAACAACGCTCGTTTGCCCGCTCCATGGGGGTGGCATTGCTAATGATTTCTAAGCTGCCTAAGAGCCCCAAACGCTGCCCCGATGGGTGCTGTATACAGATACTTGGGCAAACAAATAGCTGAGGACTGGAAAGATTAGATACAAGTTGGGTCTCCAAAGTCATGGGGTTTCCAGTACAGCTGTGCTGGAAGGACCCAAATGTTCCTCCTCACAGAGGAGGAAAAGGGTCAACACTGCTTCTCCAAGGAAAACGGAGAGCAGAGAAATAGGAAAAATATATAGAGACTGAGTTTGAATTTCCATTCCCTGGACTCTGTGCCAGGGCAAGGCCATGATCTGCACGAGGGTTTTTTTTTTTTCCAGCAACATCTGCACAGGAAAAACACATTAAAGAAATTATGAACAGCATCAGGAAAACACCAGCTAGAGAAATCTCTACAGAAACAGAGGGAACGAAATAGCACTCTGACCTTTGCAAAGTCTCTGGGGATACCAAGATATGAATCAGGGGTTCAGCTCATACAAGCACTAATTTACCCAACTACCAACCAGTAAAAGCGGAGAAGCCACAAAGAACTTCAGGTCCTGCTGAGTCGCTGAGATCTTTGCTTAAAGTACAGTTTCTGTAACAATTATGGGCTCAGCAAAAGCAAAAATAGAAACTCCACTGTCCAGAAGAGAGCTAAGAGGCCACGGGTTAAATCACTGAGCTGGACTCAGGATGTAAGTTCCAACCCTGGAAGCCACCCTACCAACTGCCCCGGGGAAGATCACATCGGCTTTGCAAAACCAACCTGGTTAAAAGCCAACAAGATAGCAGTAGGCTTGCTCTAGCTTGCTATTTCCACCACGCTTGCCACTTGTACTTTCCATTTGTAACCTAAGCTCTTCAGGACCGAGCTGCCGATATGCAGTTACGGCTGCAGGAAGCACGGCTTTTAGCCAACACATCAAGAAGTCACCGTACTACAAGCGATAAGAGCAAACATCAGCAACAACGACTTGGATTTTGGAAGATGGGGTTTGCAAACACCGTGAATTTGGAATAAGCAGAATGACAAAGTTCTTGAACCCTGGGGTTTCAGCCCAAACAAGATCCAGACTAAGCCACCGTATCCTGGGTTTGGTTTTGCTACCAAAGCCACATCTGGTTTCACGCATCTCTCTCAGCTGCAAGAACATAATATTCTCTGATCTGAAGCCACCGCTGAGGAACTGTCACTGAAAAATGATGTTCCCCTGGCTTGGGGTGTATTCCAGCCCACTGAAAGGCAGTGAATCAACACTGATTTATAGCGTCACTTTGCTGATGTCTCAGGATCTTTCCCTGTCCCAGCTGCCCTGCTCATTCCTTGCTGAAATTGCTGCATGTAAGGAAAGGCTGCGATGGACACAACCTGGCAACATGTGCTGGCAGCCCAGAAAGCCACCCACACACTGGGCTGCATCCCCAGCAGCGTGGCCAGCAGGGCCAGGGAGGGGATTCTGCCCCTCTGCTCCACTCTGGGGAGACCCCCCTGCAGTGCTGCCTCCAGCGCTGGGGACACCAACAGCAGAAGGACACGGACCTGTTGGAGCGGGGCCAGAGGAGGCCACGGAGATGCTCTGAGGGCTGGAGCCCCTCTGCTGTGAGGACAGGCTGGGAGAGTTGGGGTTGTTCAGCCTGGAGAAGAGAAGGCTCCGGGGAGACGTTTGAGCCCCTTCCAGTCCCTAAAGGGGCTCCAGGAAAGCTGGGGAGGGACTCTGGATCAGGGAGTGGAGCCATAGGACAAGGGGTAATGGCTTTAAGCTAAAAAAAGGGTAGATTTAGACTAGATATAAGTAAGAAATGCTTTACACTGAGGGTGGTGAGACACTAGCTGAGGTTGCCCAGAGAGGTGGTGGATGCCCCATCCCTGGAAACATTCCAGGCCAGGTTGGATGGGGCTCTGAGCAACCTGGTCTGGTTGGAGATGTCCCTGCTCATGGCAGGGGGTTGGAGTAGATGGCCTTTAAAGGTCCCTTCCCATCCAAACTATTCTATGATTCCAAGTCTTGAGCGTAGCGAGAGCAGGGCTACAGAAAGGAGGAAGAAGGTGCCCTGCGAGTGATGCTGAGTGAGCTCTTGCAGGAGGCGGCTGGGGAAGGGACCAGCCATCGTGCCTTCCTGGGAGAGCCGGGCATCTCCCAAGCACGGCTGTCCCCGTGCCACGTGTGAGGATCTGTGTTATTGGGTCCTCTCCCCTGCCACTAGCTCTAAATAAATATTTCAGCAAAATCTCATTAAACTCTCTCATGCTCCGTATTGAGCTGCTTGAGCTGAAGGAGAGCACGGAGCAGGACTGCTGCATGGCTGGGACGGCAGCGGGGCCAGCCCTGGCCCCCCAAATCCTCCATTTACCCCCAAAACAGCAGCAAGTGCCCCCCCACCCTTGCTGCATCCTGTACCCAACAAGGAGAGCATGTGCCCCGCAGCCAAGGGGCTGAGGAGCATCCCGGGCTCTCTGACCGACCTGCTGTCCTTCAGACTTGAGCGTGTCCCAGCGTCCCTGCCCTGCACCTCTCTTCTGCCTGAAATCACAGCCCAAGTCAGGACAAGCTTCCCCCACGTTTAATCTCACTGACAAAAATGTGAGTCTTGCTTTCGGTCTCAACTCGTTCCAGCTGCTGCATTGAAACATCAGGACCAGGAACCCCAGCCTCGGGAAACATCTTTTCAACGGCTCGTAACCGGAGACCAGATCACCGCTTAACCACGGCTATGAGACTACGAGAGCAGCACCCTCACTAAACCAAAAAGCAACAACAACAACAAAAAAAAACAACAAAAAAAGGGGAAAAAAAAAATAAAAAACCAGCAACACCGATACAGGCATCAGACCTGGAGTTGCACTTGCTCCCCCAGCTATAGAAACATTAGCAGAAGAGGTGGGAAGGAAACTCAGCCCAGCTACCTCTGCAGGACATGACACCAGCTGCAGTTGAAGGTCAGCTCCGAGGTCACACACATTTCACAGCTCTGATGCTGGAGACAAGCTGTAAAAGAGAGAGGAGAGACGTACCAGCGATACGCCAGCATCTGCACCGGTAGAACCTGAGCACCGACAGAGGAGTCCCTAACCCAACCGCTCCCTGCAACGGTCCTGCAGGACCTTCCCGGCAGGAGTGGACTCCCAGTCCACCTGTAAGTGTCCTCCCATTCTGTTTAGCTGGGAATTAAAACACATCTGAGACTTATGCCATTTCCTGTCGAACAGAGGGTGTTTCTCAGAAGGAAGGAAGCAACACAACCAGTTTAACTCGCTGTTGCTATGTCCACAGTAAGTAGATCTGCAAGAATATCGCCACACTGGGAAGGACCAGCTGCTTGTAGAGGACCATCATTTGCTTGTCATCCTGTCTAGAAAAGATGGCCAAGAAAAGGCTTCTCCGCAAAAAAAGTCAAAGCAGCCAGCAGTTTTAACAAGCCCCTCGGGAGCCCCTGACAGCCGGCGATGACAGAGCCGAGAGCTGATGCGGTGCTGTGAAACGCCAAGTGGTGAAGGCGGAACGCCAGAGGTTCACGTCCTGCGTGGGTGCGCGGGGCCCTGAAAGGCAGCAGCATCCCCAGCCGCCTGGGCTGCCTGGGGCACCTCCGCCCTGACCCACGCTCTCCATCACCTCTCCAGCCACGGGCTCCCTGTTCTGCCCCTCGCGCTTGGGCAAACTCACCCCTAGGCTGCCCAGGCTTTTCTGGTGTCCTCCAGTCCTGACCTCCTCTGCTCTCCCATCCGGAGCTTCTCCCAAGCTTCCTTCAATGTGGAGGCAGAGAGCAAGCAAGGACCTCTGGAGAACAGGCAGAGGCTAACCCGGTTCATCCACTTCTGACCCGAATAAGGCTAAAAATTAAACCCCCCAGAAGAAAAAGTGGAGTCTAGGTCTCTAGCGCTGCGGCTCCTCTGAAGATAGTGCTCTCGGCTACCTTAGCTGCTGGGGAAAAACAAAATAGCAAGCCTTACGGAGAAAAAATAGAATTATTGCAGAATGCTTATTTATGATCTGCTTTGCAGTAACCCTGCCTGCTGTTAAAATTGTCATAAAATACCCTGGGGAGACCGTTTAAATGCATAACCTTGGTATCTTCGTGACAGATTTACTCTCCGCTCTGTATTTACAGACTGCATGACGACTTTCCCTCGTGCGCATGTGTCCCTGGATCCGAACACTAAAAATGTATCTATTTAACAGGATCCTCAAGAAATTTCATCTGAGAGTGGAGGCGTAGAAAATGTCTTGTAGACAGACCTGAAGTGAACCAGTGTCCAGCAAAATTAGCTGCGGCTTACGGAGCAAAGAGAAGGAGTTTCAGCGGCTGGAGAGGTGGGAAGAGCTGTCAGTGCAGGAAATAAGGAATCAAAGTACCAGGGCAAGAGGGGATCTACGGGTGAGCAACAAGAGCAAGCGGGGTAAGGTGTAATTGCCTGCAGACCCCTCCTTTATCGGCTTCTCCCACGCCAGCTGAGCTTTGCTGCATCCCAGGCTCCCGTCTCAGCTACGGCACAGCCGGGCTGGCACGCGCGTGGGGTTTGCTGGTGGCTGAGCTTGGCTCCAAGCTGATAAATCCAGGCAGGGCTGTACGTACGGGACACTCAGTGCCAGCCACGCACGGACCTTCTCACAAAGGCAGAATGACTGGGGGACCCCAGAGCAGGGGCAAGCTGTACCCTGGCCGATAGCCCACCCTCTCTCCGTGGCTCCATGGCACAGAAGGATCCCAGCCATCGGGTGATGGGTGGCAGCCACGCACCCTCCCAGCACCCATTGAACCTGCCTTGGCTTCCCCCTTTGGCTGTAAATAGGAGGCTCTTGTAGTTGCTGAGTGAAGCCACGGGAGGAAAACACGCTCCAGGGCAGCAAGCCAGCCCATCCGACTTACTGGGCAGTGGGGTGAACTCCACGGCTGACATGTTGGTGATCTTGCTGGTGTCCAGCTCCACGCGATGATACTCGTAGATGGTCCGACGGCGGGACTCTAAAATACAGAGCCTTGGCTTTAGGCTGGGCACAAGCCCACCCTGCACGCCCTTCCCCATCCTGCAAAGGGGTCTACCCCACGCGTGAATCCCAGCCTGTGGGGCTGTTGCTGGCTCCCAGTTGAAAGGCAAATGTGGCCCCAGGTCTTGGGGTCGTTCCTGTGGGAGAGGACAGCGTATGGCGGCTGCCAGGCTGCAGGAGAAGCAATACAGGAGGTGCTGGGAGGCAGGAGGGATGTCAGGGCACAGATCTCCTCTTCCCTCTTTTGCTAGGAGGAGCTTGGAGCTCCCTGTCCCCCTCTCCCCGACCAAAGACTCCGAGATGGCTGTCGTCCAGTCCTGCATCACTCTAAACAAACACGAAGCTGCACAACACATTGCTCGTCAGTGACTCACGGGGCTGCGAGCCTCCCCCATGTGCCTGGAGCTCCGCACCGCTCCCCGGGCTCCCGCTCTGCAGCCGCCTTCCCCCCAAAGCCTCCTCCTTCCCCCATCCCTCACGCCTTGCCCCCTTCCTTCTCTTTCCCCTTCATCCCAGGGGCTATCCTGGGTTCAGGCTCCTCCCAGATTTTCTCCTAGCGTCTGCCACTAATTGACGTGGGGACACCAGCCAAGATGCTTCTCTGGCATCATGCTTATCTGCGAGGATAATCAAACCTCTCCTTCCAGCATGGCCACAGCGCCTCGCTGCTCAGCTCCGCACTTGGAGACCAGTGGATGAGCAGGAGAACATGCTCTCCCCTCTTACCCCCTCCTCTCCTTCCCTTCAGCCTTGTTTCTTCACCTCATTAGGTTTTTTCGTGCCCAGTTCTTGCATTTTTTCTCCCCCGGCTTCCCCTCGCACTCCCGGGGCAGGCAGGAGGTACAGGCAGGGCTCAGCAAGCCCATGGGGATGGAGGCCACTGGCCAGGGGCAGGCTGGTGGGGCGGGGAGGCACCATCCAGCCTGGCCGAGGTTTTACACAAACTGTTGTAAACGGGTAATAAATGAGGGCCAGATGGCAGGCTCCATTAATAACAAGGAAAAGCAGCCGCGCTGGGTGCAGCGCGGGCAGGCAGGAGCGAGGTTGGGCTCCCCATGACAAGAGGGGACGGGAGAGGCTGGAAGAGCCTTTTGGGTGAGCTCACCCCATGCCTGCAGCTCACGGCACACGCGGAATAAGCAATGAGCATGCAGACATGTACGTAGCTGTCCCCATGTCCTGCCAAGACAGGTGCAGATCCCAGCCCTGCAGCACCCGTGCCATGCTACACATTCAAGGACAGCCCGGAGCAGGAGCGGTGCGGCTTGTAGGCTCCCCGGAACCCCCCCCACCTATAGGAACGAGGCACCCAGCGCCCCCCAAGCCTCTCGTCCATCTGCAGTCTCGTTTGCAACTGTTCTTCCCCTCCTCCTCATCGGCTGGAAACCAGGGAAGCGATAGCTCGGCTGCTCACAGCGAGTCTGAACACACTGGGAGAGAAGCACGAAGCCTTTTGCCTGCAGCACGTCCCCAAAGCACACAGCGTCCTGACCCGTGCGGCCACCCAGAGCACAAGGCTGCGCGATGGCCTTGGCCATGGAGAGATGCACCCTGAGAGAGACGCACCCCAGGAGGGATGCACCCGGGGACGTGGGACACAAGGGGCATCCCTGCAGCTGAGTCCTGCACACCTCCTCACCCTCCCGTGCTCCCCCACCATGAATCCAAGCAGCACATCCTCATGTCTTGAAATGCCCAAAAGACAAGGATGTCTCATCTCTCCTTCCCTGCCTGCCCCCTCTCCCAGCTGGGACGCCAGGGGAGCCTTGGCATCCCTGCCTGATCAGCTGCTTCCCTGCTCCAACAGCCGCCTCCCCCAATTCCTCAGGCGCAGCGACTCACCAGGCACATCGGGAGATGGGTTGAGGATCATGAAGGCATCGGAGAGGCCAGCTTTTACGGGGTGCTGGGTGGCACTGATCTGTAGGACCGGCACGGGGATCTGCAGCCGGGGAGAGAGGGTGTGATGGACCCCAGCCCTGCTCCGGGCTCCTGGTGCTGCTGCAGAGGTCTCCAGTGCTTTGGAATGCAGTCCGGGAATGCCCGGACTCAGCGTGTGAACAGTTGTAACAACAAACCTCCTCCCAGACCCACAGGGATCCCCCGCAGGGACCCTCCTGTCGCGCCCTCCCCAGCAGAAACCTCCCTCACCTCCTTGTACCCAAAGACGATTCTCCCGGTGCTGTGCAGGGCCGCCTGGAAGGTGAAGCTGCCCATGTCCTCCTTCCCCTGCAGATAGACCTTGTCCCACTGCACCACAAAAACCGTCCCTGGGGGAGAGACCAGAGCGGATCAGTCCTCTCATCTCTCGCTGCCCCACATCGCAACAGCCTGACCGGTCGCCTTCTGTCCGTGAAGCTCCAAGTCACCTCATCCCCCGATCTCCAGCACATCACTCTTGAGCAGACCCACGAACGAGCCCCTGCCAAACATCCCAGCCACCCCTACCCACAGCCCCCTCCGGGTGCTGAACAGCCCCTGCTGCCCTGGGCTCCCCCTCCCCACACCCTCACCCGGCTCCAGCCCCTCTGCGTGCTCCAGAGAGCCGAGCTTTGCCCAGTTTTACGAGGAAGGAGTGGGCAGCCGGGCTGCCTGCAGCTCTGCGCCTACGGCAGTGCCGTGGCTTGCACGGGGACCGGCCAGAGCAGGGCTCACCGTTGTCCAAGTACTGGACGGTGGAGTTGCGGGAGTAGCTGGGGTTGAAGTTGGCCATGAGGGGCGCGACATACTGCGTGGCCGTGAGCATCCGGTGGATGACGTCCCCCATGAAGATAAAACCTGAGTGAGCAGAGGAGGGTGAAGCAGCGCACGCTCCCCTCCACCGCCCCGGGATGCTCCCTCCCTCTTTCTGAACTCCCACCACCCTTCCCTGGCTCACCCATCCCTTTTATTTTACCCCCAGAACCCCCTCCTGGCTTTCCTCCAAGCCTGTGGGACCCCCCTGCATCCCCTCAACTGCTGCAGAAACCGAGGCACCGGCAGCGCCCAAGTCCCTGAGCACCGGCAGCAGGGCAGGGGTCAGGCTTGGGGTGGAGGGAGAAAGCTAGAAGGGCTGCAACCACTTCTCTGTCTGAGTTCCCCGGGCTCTGGGATGTGGGGTGAGGCCAGAGCCCACACCAGAGCCATGTCCAGCCCTCCCACCGTGGGAACGCTGACCGAGCGTGGGCACCCCGTCCCATCCCAACTCACCGCCCGTCGCTATCGTGACCTGCCGCAGGAGGTGGCCGTAGAAGGGGAAGTCAAAGGAGAGGACGATTCTCTGCGGGAGGGAGATGGGGTGAGAACCGCGCTCAGCCCTTGGAAAAACGCCTGTCGGGGATGCGGGGGGACGGGTCCGTGCTCACCCACACCGGCTCTG
Source organism: Burhinus oedicnemus (assembly GCA_008921705.1). NCBI lineage: Eukaryota > Metazoa > Chordata > Aves > Charadriiformes > Burhinidae > Burhinus > Burhinus oedicnemus. Next base: position 3,013,371 of record VFFE01008394.1, read on the forward strand.
CCCTAGCTTGGAGCAAGGTCTTGGGGCTGGTGCATGGAGGGGTGGGAGAGGGATGGGAGCCGGGGTCCTGCAGGTGCCTGGTCCCCATGGCTCATCCCCTTCTGGCCGGCAGGACCAGCCCTGGACTGGGGCTGGGGGCAACCAAACGCTTCCCAAGCCTTGGTCTGCACCCGGCTGCCACAGGGATGTGGAGGGGCTGCTGCTGCCACGGGTGAGGTGCCACCATTGGGAAATCCCTGCTGGGAGAGGAGACGCGGGGGACACCCCAGGCTGCAGAACAGCCCCCCGGGCTCACCGAGGCCTGCCGGTGCGTGTTGGAGAGGATCCCATGGATCTTCACTTGGCTCCTGTTGGCTGCTGCCATGTCGACCCACAGCCCGCTCAGACGGGCGTCCCCCGGCCCGTAGATCCGCGACACGTAGTAGCTGTGGTTGTCCTCCTGCAGCCGGGGAGGGATGGGGTGACATGGGACAGCGTTACCCAGCTTGCTCCAGGGAGATGCAGAACCCCAGGCGCGGCTCAGAGCAGCCAGGACCCAATCTCAGCATAAAGCAGCAATAAAACCAGCAGAGAAAAACCCCGTGCGAAGCCAGCAAAGGGTGCTGAGCAGTGGGAGAAGGTGCAGAGAAGACCCACGAGACCAACTGAGGACGTGCTGGCTGGCAAGAGAGAGACGTGACCCACGAGAGACTGCAGCGTAGCAGATGCAGCCTTCCCGGGAAGGAAATATCCTGCTCTAGAGCCAGGGGCTGGAAGTTACAGCTAAAGTGACTCCTAGAAGTGAAGCAAACAACCGGAGACATGGAAGCCCAGAGGAAATGATTAACCTTGGAACAGGCAGCTCGGGGAAGGCGGCCGAGCCACCGCTGCCAGCCAAACAGGACGGGGGACATTGAGGGACTGCGGGGCTCTGCCGGGGCATGGGCTGCTCTCCCGGGTGACATCCCTGGAGAGCGGGATGGGGCACGGCTCTGTGTGAGCGACCAGACCCCCCCCTTGCTATTCTCACCCAGAGCAAGGACAGGGACCCCGGGCATCCCCCCCACCCTTCCCAAGCCACCAGCAGCACCCTAGGCTCCCCAAGCCCCCTCTCCCCGGCACACCGGAGCGTGGGCCACGCAGCAGCTCTGCCAAGAGCCATCTCAGACTGGTCAGGGACCTGTCAGAGGATGCACATCCCCGCCGGTGACCTGCACATGTGGCTCTGCGGCATCTCCCTGGGGACACCGGCAGAGCAGGCGATTTCCTGGGGTGCAGCCAGCCCCGTGCAGCCCGTGCCCTGGCCACGCTGGCCACATGGTGCCTCGCCGATGGGCTCTGGCATGTGGCCGGCTGGGGACCCAGCTGGGAGCCATCGCCTGTCAGGGAGGCCGTTTGCGCCAGGTGGGGGGACAAGAAGCGTCTTAATTTTCCTTGGGAAAGCACTGCTCTGCTGCTCTGTGCCAGAGCCTGGTGTGCCGCCACGGTCACCGCTCGTCCCCGTCTGCTGCGCTTCTGTCGCTCAGCCCCCTCTGAACCCTGGCCCCCCCTCGTCCCCAGCGTCTTCACCCCAGACCCCGGCTGTCCCCGGGACCTGCTCCCAGACCTGCTCCTTGCACACGAACCCGGGTGCCGGAGGCAGGGAAGCAACCACCAGCCCAGGATTTAATGGGTCGGAGGGGGTAAAAAAGAGAAAGCAAAGCCCCCTCCCGCCCTTGAACAGCCCCACAGAGCTACTGCAGGTCTGCGGGAGTCATAAGGAATAAAATGCTATTAGAAAAATCCTTTAACATGTCATTTTTTCTGCTTCAGCAAAGTTCAGGGAGAGCCGTTGCACTCCTCTGCCTCCTGTGTAAGCCCTGACTCCAGGGAAAGCTTTCCCAGTTCTTCCCTTACAGCCCCTTCTTGCCCAGAGGGACTGATGCAGCTCAGAGTCCTCCTTTCCCTGTGGATGGGGAAACTGAGGCACAGGGAAGGCTGTGCTGATACCTGCTGCATCCCAGCACACACCTCCCCATGCAAAGGCTTTGGAAGACCCCTGGGATGCAGGGATGGGCCACCGCTGGGTGACAAATGACAAAACTTCCAGTGCCCTTGTGTCCGTCCCCCACCCCGCGCGCCTTCCCAATGTTTTCCAAATAAACCAGGAGGGAAATTAGCAGGGCCGAGAGTGTGGAGGAGCTGGCTGCCGAGCTCCTGACCTCATCGGTGACTCATTAGGATGTCCTAATCCGTCACCTTGCTTTGGTTACAGCAGGAATTAAGAGACGGGAGGTTTTGGACACACAAATAAGTGGGGAGCGCAGCCGCCGTGGGGCAGAGCTCGGGAAGGGACAGCGGTGCTGCCCGGTATCACACCCCTCTTCATCCTTTGGGTCCAGAGCTGCCCCTCTGCACCCCAAACTTGGAACATTTTGGGGGGAGAGAGGGGAAATCCCTCCAGATCCCGGGCTGGCACCTCCCCAGCTCGGATCACACCTTCTGGGAGTCAGACACGGCGAGATGCAGTGACACGCAGAGGAGCAGCATCCCTGACCTTGAACGTGGCCCCGCTCTGAGGGAGGGAACGACACACTCCTCACCCCCCAACAATGCCGAGCCCCAGGAAATTGCTGCCTTTTCCTCCTGGGAACCACAAGCGCCATCGCACCCTCCCTGTGGCTTCCTGGCATCTCCAAATGCCGTGGTGGCTATTGGTGGTTTTGGGCTGGTTTGGGGTTTGGTTTTTGTTTGTTTGGTTTTGTTTTGTTTTTTTGAACACTTCCACATCAGGGACTCTTCTGACTTCTGGCCTCTCTCCATCTCTCCATCCCCGATGGCTAACGAGCAAGGCCAAGCTGGAGCTCGAGTGGAGTGGAAACTGCCACAGCTGTTCCTCCCCTGCGCACTGAACAACGGGGGCACTAATTCCACCGAATCCACAACCAGCTGCCAGCAAAAATGCCAGGACAAGTTACCACCGCTGGCACAACGTCCTCCAGAAACCGGCCACGGCCACGCATACCCCAGCCCCATCCCAGAGATCTCAGAGCCAGGCAAACTTCCCGGAGGGACCCACAGCCCCGCCACAAATAACCAGGAGCTAATTGAGGGCGGGTAATTAGGCACAGCTGGGATATGAGAACCAAGCGAGATGTCCCAGGAGGTGACACTGCTGCTACAGGAGTTCGTTAGCAGCGGCACAGGCTGCTGCCTTCCCCAGCCGGAGACACTCCTCTTCCTGCACAGCCCCCTTGCCCCGGCACGGCCTCAAGCCCTCTTGGCCCCGATACCCTCGGCAGCATCATCCCCGCTGCACGCGTGGCATCGCGGCAAGCAGAGCATCCCCTGCGTTTCAGACCAGGGATGGCCCCCGGGACCCGGCAGGGCTCGCGGGCAGGGATGGCCGCAGGACTCAGAGCAATCCCCAGGGCATGGCTGCCTCTGCGCTGGGTTGTAATTACCCTCTGGGCTGCCGGGATCCGGCCCCACACCTTAAATCAGAGCCAGCGTCTCCACCAGCTCCCTGCCCAGCCTGGAAATAGCTCTTGGCATCAAGTGCTGGCCGGATCCTGCCTCGGGGCAGGCGGAGGGCAGCCAACGGCAGCAGTGGGGACCCCGACTCACCACGATCCGCGTCTCGTTGGCCGGCAGCGTGTCGATGGCCAGGCTGCCCCCCACCAGGTCCTGGCTGATGCGGGTCCCCTCGGTCCCCGGCGAGGTCTCCCGAGCTCTCCGCTGCCCTTCGCCTGCCGCTGGGCTCCCAGGGGGGCGTCCTGGGGGGGGGCACAGGGATGGGTCAGCAGGATCCCACACCGGGAGGGCACCTGCCTGCGGGCCAGGATCAGCCCTCTGCCCCAGTAGGGCAGCTTCTGCTTAGGTGACACGAGTTTTGGGGGGTCTCAGCCCTGATAAGCACCATCACTGTGATGACACAGGCTCAGGAAAGGGCTTCTCGGGTCAGGGATGGCTACAGGGATGGGTGACAGACACGCACGGCCAGGGGAAGAGACCTGTGCTGGGGGGTGAAAGAAGGCAAAATACCTACAACCCCTCCCTCCCCAGCTCGGCTCACACCCCGCACACGCCACTGCGAGGCCCCGGCGATGGGGGAGATGCAGCTTCAGCAACGGGGCACCAGAATGGCCATGTCCTCGATGTCCCCAGCCATCAGTCCCCCCCTCTAGGCTGGTTTGGGGTCCAGGTGCCAGGGCAGACTTCAAGCATCCACCTCCAAAAGAAACGTGTCCCTTGTCCCCTCCTGCCGCATGTCTCCCTGCCGGGCTCCAGCCCTGGGAGGGAGCGGAGGCCAGAAACACAGTGCAGCATCTGGGGTGGGGTGGGGGGGGGATATGAAAAAGCCATTTGGGACCGAATCTGCAGAGATTCATGAGATTTCCCAGCAGCTCGGTGGAGGCGGTGCGGATGGCACACGCTCGCCCACGGGCAGGGACAGAGCCAGGACGTCTGTCCCCAGTGAGCGGGACAGCAAAGTCACCTGGCGGGGCCGCAGGCTGCTCCCCTCACCCTTGGGAGAGGGCTCCCGCCTTCACCCCTGGGGAGGGGGAGCTAATTGCTGCCTAATGAGCTCCTGGTCCCCTCCTGAGCTGTCCCGTGGGGCTGGTTTCTGTCCCGTGCGGCCGCTTTCTGTCCCCAGCGCCTCCAGGAGGGGAAACTGAGGCAGGGGGGAGGGAGCAGGGCTGAGCTGGCAGGAGCCGGCAGGATATAGCCCACTGCCGAGGGAGGGGGCAAGGGGCTCTGCATTTGGGGGCACACTAACCTTCCGTGGGGGCACTGGGGGGCCCAGCCCCTCGCCGCTGCTGGGAGGTCCGAGGTGCCCGAGGGAGCAGAGCCTGTCCCGCAGGCAGGGCTCGAATGAGCCCCCCACGCAGGCTCCGGCATCCCCCCC
>VFFE01008394.1:3050302-3094036 GCA_008921705.1 Burhinus oedicnemus
CCAAAAAAAAAAAAAAAAACCAACCCAAAACCCCTCAAAAACCATGACACCATGGGCCAGCCATGAACAATACAGAGTAAAATTAAAAAAGGAAAAAGAAATTACAAAGACATTTAGAAAATAGGAATTTGTTGAAGTTTTTTGTTTTAAATAACCATTATGACAGCATGTTACGCTTGCCCCATCCTTTTCAGGAATGGTCACAGAATGGGGATAAAAAGTGCTGCTGTGTGTCTCGAAAGACCCGAAAAGCCTAATTTTCAGTTGCGTTGGATCTCGTCAGGGTCTGGACAGCAGGAGTCCCGCAGGGCGTTTCCCTGGAGAGGTCCCATTGTCTCTGCACCCACCTGCTTGCAAAGCCCAAGTGCACGTGGAGGCCAGGGCAGCTCTCGGGGGACGGTGCGGAGGCAGATCCAGGACACGGCAAAGCCCACGGAACGCACAGCCCAGGCTTCGCTCTGCGGCCGGGGGACACGGCTCCTGGAGAGGCACCTCGCTGGTTCTCCAGGGAGGGCAAGGAAAGGGCCGATGTCAAGCCAACAGCTGGACTGGTCCAGCGCAGAGGCTGGAAAAGCTGCGTTTGGCCCAAGTCAGGAGCTCGCAAATTGATCCGAGATTCAGTCAGGGCTTGAACCTTTCAGCAGAGCCACCATTCCGCACCGCTCACCCCTCAAAACAACAGTGCAGAGATACTCCTCTCACTGACGGGCCCCGAGTCTCAGTGCTTGATGCCCTCTGTGGCTACTGGATCAAGCCCCGGGCCAGCAACTCGCCCAGCACCTGGCACTGCTCCAGCCCCCCAGGAACAGCATTCCCAAACACAGCCCACACCCGGGACACTGCCACGCACAAGAGGAAGGTTTTTTTTTTTTGCTCTACAAAAGGTATTCCTCTCGTAAGACACGGCTTGGAAAATGGTGTTTATTGGTATTTATAAATACAAACATAAGGAAGAGTCCATTTGAAGACGGATAATTGACTTAAAAGGACACTGTCAAGTAGTTTGAGCTACCTTAATGCTGTCACCCTGTTTGGGGGGGAAAAAAAAAAAAATGCTTTGGGTTCTGTATTCTTGAGTTTTCCCTTGAAAACTCTGCTCTTTTACAAAGAAACCAGTCAGCCAACTACACCCTGGCTTGCAAATCCAGTTTAGCTCTCCCCTGCCACAGTACAAACTAAACCAAGTGCTCTTCCCAGAGCTGTGCAAATACTGGGACTGCTGGGTGCTGCCCCGGGCACACCCGCCCCTCCAGAGTCAGTCCGGTACCACGGGAAGCACCGTTATCTTCTGCCACCCTGAAAAATCGGAGAAAGGAGTCCTGCAAACGAAGTATAGGACCATGCTCGATGAGGAGCGAGAGAATCTGCAGCGCTAAAGAGGATTTGAATAAATATAACGGATTAAAAGCATTCTACAGGAAAGGAATTGACAGTATCCTTTTAAACACACCATACTGGATTTCCTCCCAGCAGACTGTGCAAGACTTTGTTAAGCACACAGAGATGGGGCGGGGAAATTTAAGTTGTAGATGAAGAGGGTACACTGTCGATGGTACTAAGCGCCCCTTCTGCCTGCCTGAATAGCTCGGACGGCGGTAAGAGGGTGGGAAGCAACACCCTGTCCTCAAAGCAAACCCCCCGTGAAAAAAAAAAAACCCCAAACAAACCAAAACACAACATGAGCCCCTCCCTGGGACCCCCAAAACAGCCATTCCTCACGCTGCACCCTGCTCTTCCCCCACCGCAAGATTCTTCAGCACAGAGGCTGCTGGCAGCCCGGAGGACGGAGGCTCCTCTCCGTCTCGCTCAGCTGGGAACCATCCGTAAACATGCGCTCCTTCCCATTCTGGGGTGCAGACAGAAGGAAGAGCGCAATTACTTACACGCCAGCTCGTCTTCCACAAACCTGTTAAGAGTTTGACCAAGTTCTGCCCCATTAAACCCTTGGCATCCGCCCATCTGTTCACATGTTTCAAACTGGGCATGTGGAACCGCCAGCATCAAGGAACTGGGAGTTCGGAGCTGGCCTGTCTACACTCCTCTGAAGCACCTGGGCTAATCTTGCCTGAAATGCCTCAAAACCAGCTGCCACCAACACATCCCCTGACAGCCAGCGAGGACTGGCACGCAGCAAACCCCCACTGCACCCGGCTGGTTCCTTCTCTGGGGCAAGACACTTACCTGCGGAAGATGCAAAAGTCAGCAAAATCACCCAGCGCTCACACCTCAGTGTACAAAACCGTGACAATAGTGGAGGGCGTATTTTCAGGCCTGCTGTTCCTCCCACTGCCTTTAGTGAGTCACTATTTCTTGATCAGGGCAACAAGGAAAAAGATTCTACTTTGCTTTTCCTTGGGGGTAGGATGAAGGGTCAGAGGGAAAGGACAGGAGGAGCAGCGAACTTACAGTCACTGGGACAGAGACTGTAACTTTTTCCCTATATCAAGTGTTATATGCTTGTCACTGGGATAAAACCTGAAATGCAAAACAAATTCGGACACCCAATCGCTGATAAAAACAGGCCAAGAAGCCTACAAGAGCCTAGTCTGCAGCGCAGCTCGCTTTCCATTTAAAAATCTTCCCAACAGGTTATCACAGGCTCAGGCTTCTAATGGTAAAAAGTATTTTTTTAAATTTAAATTATTGATGGATAACTTTTGTTTGGTAAATCTCAAAAAATTACTGAATTAGAAATCTGTAAAAAAAAAAAAGCAGGATGTAGGGAGGGTAAAAAACCGAGCCTGACGTTACAGATTTCAAGCTATATCACAACAATCTAGGAAGCCTCTGAGCTGGATGCTACAGGACACAGAAGTAACAGATGAACCTTCGATGTGAGCATGCTCAGGGTGGTCACCAGGGAACGGGAAGTAGAGAAGCACAAGTAAATCATGTCTCACAACAGCTGCTCTTTCATTCCCTCACTGAAAAATGGACACAAAACTTGGGGTTTTCAGGTTTGGGGGCTTTTTTTTTTTGTTTTGTTTTTTTCTTCTGGACAACAGATGCAGGGTTAAAGCACGTTCCTTTCCTCTTCCCCTCTCCCCACTTCAAAGGATTTCAGTTGCTATTCCAACCTCGACAGCAGCAACAGTCACTCTGCGTTCGCAAAAACCTCCCCTCCTTACCGCAATGATTTCATCTGAGCATGCCCAGTAGGAATGGTTCAGAATTATACCGATCCACCTACAGCAAAAGCCAACACAGCTCCAGCTCCCATAGTGCCGAGTTCACCAGTCTGCTGGAACAGCTGGGGTGTGTATATGTATGTGTATGGGTGGCTACAGGGGCCTGGCACCACAGCCCTGCTCGCTGGCCCTTGCAAATGACACTGGTATCGCTTTCCTTGAAGATACTGGTGTCCACCGTAATTCTACAAGTGTAATTAAATACTCAGTTTGCAAGGATGACCACTTCCAGTGTCATAGGATGATGCAACATCTGCAGAAGCGTTGTCTGCTGCCCCCAACCGAAGGAGGTGGAGTCACAGGCGCGAAGTAGGCGTGGACTTTAATATTGGGTAAATGGGTCTGAAAAGACAAACACAGCACATAAAGTGACAAGGGTAGTGGCAGCGCAGGAGTCAGAGAGGCTCAAATAGGCCTGGTTTACTTGTCTTCAGACTACAGACTAACACACATGTAAGAACTGGAGTCTTGCAGTTCACCAGCGTGATCTCCCCCCAGACCGTGGATTAGGAAGTTCTTTCTCTTACCAGAACGCAGTTACAGGGAGTAAGAAAAAACAACGCTTTTTCCTCTCCCTTAATCCTGTGCTAGCCATGGGGAACACAACAATATCCAACTGCATGGATCTGTGTTCCCTTTGCAAATAAGATGTTATTGCTCCTCTTCTACAGATGGAGAAATAGGCCCGGGAGGGAATCACCGGGCCACAGAGTGCCTTAGATGACCACCAGCTAGTGACGGAGCGCCCTGGCCCGCTCACAAGGACATGCAGCCTCCCCTAGAACAGACTGGCTTTACTAGGGGAAGAGCTAGAGTTACTGACGTGGGAAGCGTCAGGACAAAGTGCACTACGATTGACACTGAGCGTATGAAGTAGTTGAGAGGAGGTGCCGTTCTACACACTTGCTGCGGCACTAACTCTTGGCCCCACGTTTAGAAGAGCACTGTTGCGTACGAGCGCTTGTAAAATGAGCACTTGCACGCTGGCTCTCCTCTGCTCCTTTCTGCTACTACCCAGCGAACACAGCAATCATCTCACTTCCCTACCAGCTAGCGTTCACCCCCAGCCAATCTTCTGAGTGCAGGACAGCTATTAATTTCATAGATGATGGTTCTCACAATACTTTTAAGAATGAGCACCAGTTCACGAGGAATCCAGGACCTCAGCCCTGCCTCCTCCCCACCAGATAAAGTGGTCAAGTCATAGCTTTAGCTTTTTTTTTTTACCCTGAGTCTCTTGATCCCTGCCCGCGTGATTTGCTGACAGTCGTACAGTTCTATCCTCTCCAAGCTGTGGCAGCTTTTCAGGTGCTCCAGGGAGGCGTCTGTGATCAAAGGGCAGTTGTCCAGCTCGATCACCTCCAAGCGGTCATGTGCGCAGGCGCCGTTTCCCAAGTGACGAATCCCATCATCCGTGATGAGCTCACAGTGGGACAAACTCTACATCCAAACAGAGCAAGTTAGCAGCCTTGGCAAGAAGAAGCCAACATCCTGCTGGGGGACACTGCGGGACAAATGAGAAGATGGCCCACATTTCCCAGGTTTGGACTGGTTTGCCATATTGGTGTTTTGGGACAGGTATTTACTCCCTCCTTGCACTGGAGCCACTGCTGCATTCCAGACTCCAGGCACTAGGCTCCATGGCCCTCCAATGACTCGTGTGCCTGCACGGGGAAGACTCCCCTAGCTGAAGCACAATGGGAAAGGCAGCTGCTGGAAGATGAGACCCATGCGGTCAGGAGAAACACAGGACACCACAGAAACAGCATAAATACATCTGCTGTTGAAGAAACCACCTTTGTAAAATCTGTGGCCTTACACATTATGGGAGGGATCCTGTCACTGGGTCTAAGAAGTGTAATGTCACCTACTTAGTGCACTTTTGGGGGGGAGGGCCTGCATCTTAAAAGTTCCAAGGAAGTGGGGCTTGAGCTGGAGATAGCATCAGCCTGGTGCTGTGTTGAGGGGCTCAGCATGCAGAAGGGATGGCTGCACAGGAGAACCCACCGACTGCATCCCCCCACCTCCCAGGACGGGTTTTCTCATGATGACAACAGAGCAGTACATACAGGGACACAGAGGAGACCAAGGCCAAACTCCCAGAAATTTAGACCAAGAGGAACATTGCTTTCCAGAGCCAGCAAGCTTCCCAGGTCTCAGTTGCCCAGCTCCATACTACAGGTGAGAAGGGCTGCAGCGTCCTCTCCCGCAGATGGGCCGACAGCCTGGTTTGCAGACAGATTCTGCTAGGCTTGCTGAGGACAGCCAGAGGCTGGTACCAGGAGAATCCAGCCGCCGTGGGTGCCTGGCATATGATTAATGCTAGCAGTAGGGGAGGGACAATAGGTTCTTCAGGGTCAAATTTCTAGCTGAATTCTTCCAAGCCTTCGCAACATGTCTATGAAGTCAAAGTGACAAATCCCCACAGGCAGCGCTTAAAATCCCTTTGTTTATAGAAAGAAAATGCTGAAAGTCTCACTTATAATACTCACAAGAACCTGAAGCCGCGGACAGTGTATGGAAAGCTGTATTAGTGTACTGTCTGTTATCTGGAAAAAAAAAAAAAAAGAAGCCCTTTCATGCTGGGTGCTTTGCACAAGGACTCTCCCCCCCCACCCCCGAAAGAAAAACTGCAAGTTTTTGCCTAATCCATGAGTGTTCCCCACAGTCACTCTCCTGAGCCCCTCAGGAACTCATCTCCTGTGTGACCAAATTTCAGATGTACAGATCATTCCACTGCCTTACAGAAATCAACTCATATCCTTAAAGGACTGTTAAGGCATAAGTATTGCTGTTTTTTTGAACTTCCTTAAGTAGCTCTTACGAAATAAGCTCACAACTAGCAGAAGCAAGTGAGCAGACCTCTTCAACACCCCAATGACTCCTAAATGTTTGTGTCCGAAGTACAAGAGGTGCTCAAATCCCCTTCTAACAGCCTGGTGGATTGCCGAATTGTTCCTCTTTATTCTTCAGAAAGAAAGAGACTCAACACAATGGCTTTCTAATCTAAAAGCATTCAGAGGGGAACTTGCTGCACTGCCTTTGTTCAAAGCAGTCAGTCCAAGGACATAGCCCAATTTTTCTTCTTCCTTTTTTGGGTTAACTTTAAATCACTTCCTGTCTGGACTACTGTAATTTCCTCTTGTGATCTCCTGAATTTCTGCCCTGTAAACATCAGGAAGTACAGAATACCGGGGTCATGCTGTTCTCATGGCAGGAAGCAAAAACTTATTATCTCCACTGTCTTTATCTGAATCAATTTCAAATCTATGCTTAGGATTAAAGATTTTTTCATGGGATCTTGAGTAAATTCAACTATTTCCCCTGTAAACGCTACCTCGAAACGGTTATCAGCTTACGGCACATACCCTACAGAACAGTGTGTACTCGCATACGAGAGCCCTTCTCAAAACTCACGCAGACAGCCACAGCACAGGGTTATGAGAGTCAACAGTAACAGACTCATTACATTGCATCCCACTGCCTTTGGGGAAGGCTCATGGTAGCACGGGCACCTCAGTTTTATTTCAAGTCATTGCCACGTCCTCTATAAAATCATTGCTGTTCAAACAATCTGGCTCTGTTTTTTCAAACCAGAGGTAACTTCCATTATTTCTAGCAATATACAAAGAACAAACCTTCCCTTGCCTTAAAAGATTTTACTCTGGGAATGGATCTTGTGACACAATTCACACACCTGTTACGTGACCTTCAGGACACATCCATCGCTATTAAAGGGGTTTTTTTAGTATTTACAGCAGCAGTCATTACTATGAAATATGAACAAACAATCAAACTACAAAACCAGTATTTTCTTATCCAAATACATCCAATCTTCTTGCTGCGGATTCTAAATCAAGTTCTCATTTGGAGACAATCTACTCTTTTTTTCACCATCTTTCCACACTGCTGTGACTGGTAGAAGCCAAACAGCCAGAAGCAGCACCTCCTACCTGGACGCACTCTTCCAGGTCCATTTTTTCAAGCTCATGGCAGTTCTAGGAACAAAGAGAAGACCAAATACACAAACTAAGTGCAAAGTTCAGACAGCAAATATAAACACAACTACAACAAAGTCAGTTCTTTTTAAAAATGGAGGTTTTTCTCCATGAAACATCATGACCAGAAGGAAAGTTTGCTGCTTCTTTACAAGCAGCACCAAGTATAGTAAAGGACATCTAGCAATTTTGCTTTAAAGGCACAGAGTTTTTTTTTTTTATTCCTAGAAGTAAAGGTAGTTAAATTCAGAGTCACTTGTACATAACACCAATTAATCTACAAAAACAAACAGTAAAGTTTAGAACTCCCAAGTATTTAACATTTCATGTAGTTTGGATGCACATCCTCCTAGATGTGGGGGCCAGAACAATGCCAAAGATTACATACAACCTAATTTTTGTAACTTGGCTTCCACTCAAACGTCGAGATCGAAAGCATTAAAAAAATCTACATTCAAGAGAAAGCTACTATTTGTTCATATCTATCATGGAAAGAAAGCAAAGATACTTGATGAACAAGTGGAAATGAGCACTTACCCTAGCTAGAGTGGTAAAGCCCACATCTGTTAGTTGAGAACACCTTGCAACTTCTAATATTCTGCACAGAAAGAATTTATAATAACCATGGTGGAGTCATTTTGCTTTTCAGAGTGTTTCATTAAAAGCTTCCAGCAACCCAGAAAAGTTTGACCCGGTTTAGGCTGTGCTCTCTGAGAGGATAATTTGCACAGAGCATCCACCCTCTATACCTGAGCGTAGGTCACAGGGAAAGAAAAGAAGTCAGGCTAAAAGGGAACTCCAAGGGTCATCCAGTCCATCCCCCGCTACGAGGCAGGGAGGTCTAATCCAACAAATGTTGCACTAAGGTGTTCTTAAAAACCTTCACTGCTGGACACTCCACAACTTCCGAGTCATCTCCTCTGCTTTCCACCCAAAATACAGACCTCATGGTGAAACAGGGTATAATACACGACAGCCTGGCAGATAAGCATGAGAGAGTAAATGTTTAATGCCACGGCAGGATAGTCTGAAGTCTTCTAAGAGGTGAACTGCTTGCTTCTGTGACAACAGACAACTTTCTGGCAGACAGCTACCGCAGCTCTACAGAGGTCTGCTTCACAATACGAACATATTTATCTACCTCTACAGAAGAGAAAGCAAACCTGCCTAAAGTGTGTTATGCATTTTACCGTATGGAGCTTCTACCATAAAGCTGCAGCTGAACATAAACATGGAAACTGTTTGGAACCGAAATCATGTTTCGCCTTCCTCTTTCAAAACAGGTTTCCATACACTTCTATGCTGCACTTTGTACCCATAATTCTTTAAATGAGCTTATCACAGTAAACAGTTGCAGGTTTCCCCCCCCCGCAAGACATGTATTTTATGCCATTTAAAACAGGCCACTCAGCTGTTACAGATGCCAGATAATAAAACTGTCTCCTCTTTCTGCACCTGGCCATTTTCTGAATTATCGTGAAGTCTTCCTGAAGAAACTTGTACTAATAAAAAGTCCTAAAAAATAATAAAAAAAGCAAGCACCTGCAGAGACATTGCTGGAAGCCCACTCTGTCACACAAGTTTATGTGTGTTTTCTGTTCTCAATACAGGAGTAACCTAACCTCAAGTGGTTTTCATAAAAGAACAAAAGTAGATACACAATGGTGTAAAAGGAGACGGCTACTAAGCTTGTCTATTGGCAGCGCACGCCACCACGGCATGGAGCTCTTTTACCACTCTTTTACTCACCCAAGTTTAGAAACCAGAAGTTTGGTTACAAATACGATCACCCCACAGCGAATGCCTGGGAAAAGCTCAGTGCTAAGAAGTGCACTTTCAGAAAGACCTTCGGAGTCTAAACCAGCTCAAGTACTACACGACCGTGACACCAGGATCCCTTGCTCAACACGCAACGGGTCGCTGGAGCTCGGGTAACTCTGCGGTGAGAACTTACCTCAGCCTCGGGCAGTTCTGTCCCAGGGCATTCAAGATGGCATCTGTAATGTTAGAGCAGCCTGAAGCACACAAGGATTGTAACTTGTGGCATCCTCTGCATATTGTAATGAGACCATCATCTGTTATTTGCTACAAGAAAAACAACAACAACATCACAAGCCATAACAACGTAGGTGGAGGTGCAAGGCACTGCATATTTTCCTTCTCAGACTTCCAACCAGGCACTTAACTGAGGCCAAGTTATGCTTCTTTCAACCCAAAAACGCATTCAAATATTTCACTGGAGCAGCTGAAACAGAATAAGCCACACTGAAGTGACTTGTAAACATTCGGAAAGTGATTCCACATGCACAGAAACGTTTCCCAGCTTGGGCCACATGAGCGATGGGGAAAGGCACGGTAGCAGCAGGCCCAGACTCGGTCTCCTGCCTTCCTTCGCAGCCGTTGCTTGCAAAGATCTTCTTGGCCAAAACTCAAGATGAGAGCACCTAACAGTCAGAGCTACCCACAAAATGAGCAGCAGGTTGTTTCCACAAATGGCCTTTCAAAAATACGCCTCAGTGGATTGGGACCAAAACCCAAACTGAGAGAGACAGGCTTATAGCCCAAATCACGTTAAATTCACTCCGTGGCACAGCAGCTCCATCAACCCGCCACGTCCCTGGCCACACAGGGCACATCCAGTCCTGTGTGCTCTGGCATGGGATGGCAGCAGTGCACAAAGCTGCTCCAGATGTTCCACCACATGAGCAAGAGCACACAGGGCTGGGAGCCAGCACGGCTGCGCCGAGGAGCCACACGGGATCAAGAGCAACATGGGTAGTGGGACGAGGGGAAAAGGGACAATAGGTGGCAGAGGCCACGCGTGCTAGAGGACCAGGTTAAACTTCACTCGCTTCTTAGGTTCTGTATTTTCAGCAGCAGCCAGACTCAATTCCCATGGAAAAGCACCAACCGAGGGACCGGCACTGCTTCTTTTAAAATAGCAAACAGCAAGTCTGTGGGCTGGTACGCCATGAAACAGAAACTGAGTAGAATTTGGTATTTTCAGTTCAGGCGATCAAGAACCTCATTAGTTTTCTTCTCCCTTCCGCCTGTTTGCCTCTCCCCTTCCTGCCTCTCCCCTGGAGGCCAGGGGCAGCTCTGGAGCTCAATGAAAGTCCAGCTTCTCCTTTGGCAAGTGCCCAGTCTCAGGTGGATGGGCACCAGTCTGGAGCCAGCCTAGGAACTGGTAAAGCTGCTCCTCGAAGACGGCTGGGGAAGGACAGCCCCACAGCCCCCAAAGCCTTGCCTGCTCCCGTGGAAAAGGAAGAGATTGTCCAGTTACTGCGTCAGACTAACTGCACGACGGTATGTACAAAGAGCCCATTCCAATTTCTTTTTTGGCATAAATATACATTTTTGGCACTGCAGAATAACTGGTTTAGAGCCCTTCTGTGCAGGGAAACCGCGCTTCTTGGTTCAATTTTACGAAGAGACCAGAGGAACCGCCCGGCTAGGTCACCACACAAACACCCCAGCCCCATGGAAAGAATTTTTCCAGCTAGTCCTGTAAATGAGCTTAGAGGCCCCGTGGGCAGGGCAGAGAGACAAACAATTCTGACAAAGTCAATGCTATGACACTGTTTCGGGGGCTTATTCAACATTACTGAAAGCTACCAAAAAAAAGCTGGTTTTCATCAACTATTTTTAAAAGTCTCGTAAATTTACAATTGCCCTGTCTGCACAGCCGATGACGTTTCTGGGATGGAGTACATTCTGCCTGGTTCTGCTTAGAGATGGCCGCTAAATGCACAGTGATGGCCGAGTTGGGAAATCATAGGAAGCTTTACTTACTAAGCATGTTTGAAGGTTTAAAGTCACCAGTTCGGGACAATGTGCACCAATGTATTTCAGGGCTTCATCCTCAAGCTGGAAAGAAAAATTTAGAGACTGAAGCAACCCGTTAGTACTTGAAGCAATCTTCAAAACAAAGCTTTGAGAACAATAAAGCATCTGTGGTTTGGATACCTGTGAAGGAGGAGGGCAACATACTGTATTTGCTGCAGTCTCAAAATCCACAGCAATAAGTGCATGACTGTTTTTTTGTTTTGGTTTGGTTTTTTTTAACCATCTCAGGAACAGAGTTCAAAGACTCACAACACTAAGTTACTGATTTAAAGAAAAGCTGATCTGGTCAAACATGCATAATTAACAACCAAGTAGTGAAATCAGAAACTATTTACAGGCATTAAGGAAATGCTTCACTAGTGAGGGCCTGTAAGTAACACTATTTCTTTATTGCAATACTGGAACTAAAAAAAAAAAGTCTTATTTCAGTGTGAGGAGCACAAACATATCCAGGTTGCTTTCTGATGATAAAAAAGCCTGCTATTCTTAAATCTATAAGAACAGATGGCAAGTAATTGATAACAAGGATGTATTGCCATCAATATTACTCATGACTCCATAAATTACTAGAAACTCAAGCTGTTTCTATGACCCGAATTCTCAGAATAGGCTGAGATTGTTATATCTTTAATCAAGTCATTTTTACAGCCATGTATACTCATCTCACATATTAAATATCCAACAGTAGCATCAATTTAGAAAAACTACTGACTGCAGCCCTTACAGCTGGGCTTTCTTGTGCACACAAGGGTTCTGCGCGCTGCTCCGTGCACATCACCTGCGCGTTACCGCTTTGCTCCCGATAACCACCTCCCAGGACTTTCTGTGTCCGTGCACAGGGGAAATACGCTTTTTGCAAAATAAAAACATCTAGCTGTTTATCTATACACAGCAGACGAAAATGGCACTTATTGACTCATACTTAGGGAATTCCTACCCCCAAGAAATAAAAAACTCAAATCCAAACCAAGTAAGCGCTGTTGCGGTTTGGATGCAAGGACCTAACAGGTCAGAGATCATTTTCCAGGTCTCCTCGAGGCTTTTAAACTCCTGGGAGTCTCTAGGTCACAGGTTTCAACTGCTGCAAGGTCAGTTTTACTCTTTTTTTTCAAGGCTAAGATTCTGAGATACACATTTGCTCCTTTCTAGCCTATCTGTCTGCATTAAAAAGACCCTAGCCTACTTAAGTAAAAAAAAAAAAAAATACGGATGAGTCCCCACATTCTTTGTGAAACAGCTCTGCAAGGAGCTGCTCCTCCTTGTCAGGGTTTGGGCCGGCCTGGCCACTGAGAGGAACGACAGATGCTCTCCCCCATGCCACTTAAAAGAGTAATGCGCAAGGTTGATGTTCCCCATGCCCCAGTTCGTAGTTGACGTAACTCCTTAGTAAAGTTGTAATACAGGGAATTATTTAACTTAAACTTTTCAATGATTCACCAGGTAAGACAGTAAAGAACGATTAAACAAAGTTAGTCTAAATAAGAAGTACAACAAGGCAGAAGAAACCCAAACCCTTTCAGCTATAGCACTGAGTGCACCATTTATGTATTCCAAAGTAGGAGCATCACAGTCTCTGCAGCCTCTTCAAAATACAGTGTTATAGCTCAAGAGCTATAGCATATACTTGAGGGAATAGTACTACGCTCCCGACTGGCTGCAGAGATGTCTTTTCAAGGAGTCACATACACTGTGATTCTCTTTGACTAACTAGAAGACCCAAACGACACGTAGAGGAAATTCTATCACCAGCGCAGATGAAAAGTACTGTCATGCTTTTAAAATTTTCTGAGCCTTCAGAAACAGACAGGTCTAGCCATGAATAACAGTTATCTCCTCTTTAAAAAAAGTTTGCTCAATGTGTTCCCAATGGGAAAAAAAGAAGAATGATTCTACAGCTAGAAATGCAATTTGTTCACTGTCCCACTATTCATGCCGAGCTCAAAGCTATTAAAGAATTTCAATAAAAGCAGTTAATCTCCAACAGACAGATTGTGAGTAATTTCAGTAACGTAACATTTCTGGAAATAGAAAAATCCACAATACCTCAACCCCGTACTTTCAGTTACAGCAGAAATACGCCAGCTGTTCCTATTCAATCTGAGCACTCTCCACAGAGCCGTACCTGCGTGCAGCCTTTCAGAAACAGGGCTTTGAGTCCACCACAGCCTCTCACCAGAGCCTGGATGCCATCCTTAGTCACTTGGTCACACCAGGAGATATTCAGCTGTTCCAGCAGTGGGCATCCCTCACTTTGGAGATGAAAGGAAAAGCATGTGGAAACTTGGTTTTGTTGTGGAAAGAAACCCTGCTTCAAGCCAGAATCTAGGAGATTCCCATTTTTGGAACCCACGTGAGCACAGATTACACCCGCACCCCACACCCCCAGGGAACACTTTTGTCAAACATCATCTCCAGATGTGAAGGGGTCTCCAGAGGCAGCACCAGCAGCTCTACAGTTGAGTATTAGTAGGGTAAAAGACAACTGATTTATCCCATTTTGGACACCTCCCAGCTGCTATATAAGCACAGACACTGTTTATGGGCTTTCTGGATCTGACTACAACCAAACCCAAAACAGGGTTGCCTTCTGCCACGCTGCTCCTCACTTTCCGGGTGTAACTTTGTATTTGCAAATAGCTGCCAGTAGCAGTAACACTCAAGTACAATTTGTAACTAGGAAGAGACATACATGCTATCATGTATTTAAGATAGCTGCAGCACAAATTTGACCATGTGAAATTAGAAACATGGATGAAGACCCGCAAGGGAAGGAAAAAACAGGCTCGAAGTATTTTAATGTAGCTACAAAAATAATTTAACTGTTCCATTTGTTCTTTCAAATCTGTGTTTTCTTCTGGTGTCTAGATTCAACCTCCAGTATTTTTTCCCCTGTAATACAGCTTTCCTGTATTTTCTTTCATTCCTCTGGTATATCACTTGAATTTTTTTTTTTTTTTTTTTTTAATAGCTTGGCCTCTATTGTTACCTTTAGTGGTTTTTTTTTTCCTCCTTTTCTCTGTCCCAATATCTTCCTACCAATGTCTGTCTGTCCCTTCCTTTTCTAGATTACTTGCAATTCCATTTAGCAGATTTAAGCAGTTATATGTCTCCTAAGCAGTTTAAAAAGACAGATAGTCACATGCTGGTGTTCACCTTCTAGCTATGTAAACAATTGCTAAGTACACAACGGTATACTTACAATGACGAGATGACTGTTAGTAAATGAGCATTTTAAAAAGGCAGACTAAGACCTTTGCCTCCCCCAAAATCCCCTCCTCTAAGAATTTAATAGAATATAGTTGTTGTTCTACTGCTAAATAACCACCAGGATGGATACAAACAAGGTTGAGGGCAGCTTCTACTGAGTCGCCCTCCTCCTCTGTCCGCAACCCAGGAGGCACAGCCTGTAAACGTTGAGCTCTGCTGGGGAATGCCTGAATTCTAATCAGAGTTACACCTTGGAATACGCCAGTCTCCTCTGAGACACTCAAGACACGGGGCAACGGTGGGTCACGCTATCTGGAACCAAGTGGCAAAAGTCAATGTTGTTGACTCCTACCTCAGTGCTTTCAGGGACAGGTTGGTTATTGAAGTGCAGGAAGCCAAATCAAGGTGCCTGAGTTTAGAGCAGAACTTACTGAGGCTGGTACACGTACTGAAAGAGAGCACACAAGACATGCTCAGGCAATAGATTTATTCAAAGTCATATATGTTTCATACGACAGGCATTATATTATCTACCACGTGCACAAGCCTGGCCTTCCCTTAAAATAGAGATGGAGAATATAACATGGTGCACACAGGAAAGGGGGTGGCAGGGCAAACATGAGAACGTTACTCACGCATCTGTGATCTTGGTACAGCCATTTAGGTTCAACACTTCAATATTTCTGCAGTTCTGTGCAAACGTCCTTTAAAGAAAAGGGAAAACAAAGTATTTTTCAGGCAACAGATTTCCAGATGTTTTACAGCATTTGTTTTATCTGTATCATCAGATACAATTTTACAAAACTGTCTCAAGCAAAATTAATAAGTAAATAAAATAATTTATGTTGCCCTGTATCTTGCCTGGGGATTTCCCAGCCTAAAGGCAAGAGTTTGTAATTCAGCACTAATTACTACTTAGCCTGTAGTAGCAGCTGGCATTATTTTAATGAGAATTTAGAAAAATGGCTACTGTGTGAAGCTAAAAAATGATAAATTAAAAAGGCTTGTATGCTACTGCCCTCGATGTTTTAAGTTAGACACGCAGCCTAAGGATCTCAGTTCCAAAGTGTTCATAAATTATTCCAATCCTCTGTGGTTATAGAAATGGAATTATTCTTTACCTCACACTTCAGAGCAGAAAGAAGCCATACCACTACCTTAATGCATTGTCTCCGACTCCTAGACAGCCACGCAGGCTTAATTTCCGCAAGAAACCCCCACATCTTTTAGAAATATTCTCAACCACTCGGCCCTGTCGGAGACAGAAAGAATTACATTAAAATCCAAAAGTGACATCAGCATTCAAAAAGTTGAACTCAAAATTTTGTGGATTAACAACAGTTTGTTATTCTAGGTAAAACAATGCTAAGAAAACAAAAAAATGCCATTATAATAATCTAAGGCAGGGAGAGGGAGAATTATTCAGCTTCTGAAGATGGAGAGACAAGGAGCAATGACCTAAAGCCAGAGTAAGCAAGCTCAGGCTAATGAATGAGGAATTTCCTCCAGTTCAGAGCTCCCGGACATCGATACAGACTACCCAAGAAGGATGAAAGAAGCAACGCCATTGCTACAACATGGGCAGTAAGATTTACAAATGAGTACAGTCAATGTACTGTAAGCGGATACATTTAAATTTCTATTCAAAACAGAGATGAGGCCCATGAGTTTTATTCTCACAGAAAAAGGGATTAAGAAAAAAATCTGTGTTCGAGAAATCTAGAAAAATGCTTTTTTAATTTCAGATCTGCGATCAATGGAAGCCTCCAAAGACCCCACTACAAGCTAGCATTTACCCAGCTATTTCTCACTTTGAATGAAGTGCGAAAACCATTGAGAGAATATTTGTATTGGTGTCCAGAAATTCAAAAGCTTTCCCCTCTACTTTAGTCTACGTGGTTGCTCGTCACAGAACAGGAACGTCACTCGGTTCTTCAAGTACTAGGTTGGTATTTAAGACCTCTATATTGATGAAGATATTCTTCTATAGTCTTTTTCTGGTCCAAAAAAAAGTAACAATCAAGCATCGGGCTCGGTACAACGTAATACCACAATCCAAAAAGGGACAGCAGCTTAACTAGATATCTGCACGAGGTCCTGGTGACATCTGGCCAGCGGCTTTTGGGGGCTATCGGAGCAGCTCTGGAGCCACAGCGTGCTGCCGCAGCGCTGCCCTGGCCGGCAGAGGGCCGAAGCTCCACCTGCACCACATAGAAGGGCTGGGAAATCGGAAACAGTCCTTGTGTTTTTGCGATTCATCTAGCAAGCCTATGAATTCCTACGCTTGAATTAGAGGATTCACACACGTTTATACGCAGAATTTGCACTAACTGATGGATTTCCCTTCCTTTAAAGCAAACAACATTCAGCACATCAGAAAGCCTGGCAGGTACTTTTAGGTTAGGTACGACATAATCAAACATTTTGTTTTAAAAGGGGAAGTCCGTGCTTACGCAGGAACATGTGTTTGATGTATAGAGTGGCATTAGAGAACAAAGAGACATTAAAACCATGCAAAAAGCACTCAAGAATGAGACAAGCCTAGTTTGTATTCACAGCACCGCTGCCTCTCTCCCTCCTCTGCAGACCAACGACAGCAGCAAGGCTGGGAGCTCTCTCCATGTTCCCCACGACCACCTCCATCGGGCACCACCGATAACTCTGCTCTATCTCTATGAATGTAAATAACTATATGGGTCCAGAGCTTTCAAGGCACGTGAAGAGATGAAGTATTTACTATCAAGAACAAAAAAAAAAAAATCACTCCATTTACTCCCTTCAAGAAGTCTCAGGCCACTCAGACCTCTGCACGCACGCAGAAGTCACAGTACCACAGGCCTGTTCCTTTAGCTGCTTAGATACACAGCTGGCAGAGAGATTATGTTAACTCTTTCCTCCACAAATAATGTGTGTATTTCCCACTGGTTCCCACAAGGTGTGAATCTTCAGTCATCATCTGGTTTCTGCCTCCGTCTAGAACAAGTTAAAATGATACACTCCTTATCTCCCTCCTCCAACACGTTTTAAAGAGGATAGAACATTCTCATAAGAAACTTAAGGGTGGGGGGTTTTTTTTGTCTCTTATCCTGATTAATGCAATTTGTATTTCAGAACAGCATGACAACAGCATCCATTGCTATCAGTGCTGAGTAGCCCACATCTAACAGATTCAGAACAGCTGCAATGAAGCATTTCCACAGCTGCACTTTTTTGGAATAATTTTGACCTCATCCCCCTGAACCACCTTCACTTACGTTTCAATTTTTGACATTAAAGATAGACAGGAAAGGACAGACATGTTGCAGGCCATGTTTCAAATGACATTTGGTCTTAATAGTCTCAGTCAGTGCCACATTAACACTTCTTTGAGTGAAAGGAAAAGTAGCCTAAATCCCGCTACACAGAAGCAGTAGTTTTCCACAAGAACACATCTATTCTGCTTATTTCTGTTTTCAGAACACACACAAAAATACTTCCCTTAAATTACTACCTTTAAGTCTTGATACAGATATATAATTCTGTCCATTTTCAAAAGCTGAATGGATTGTCAAGACTTTAAAGACTCCCTGAAGCTAAGAAGAACTGAAATTAATGATTTCTATCTCCAGGGAAGGTAAAAAGGGTTACGCTGGGAGTATTAATCCATTCTAGGCTGTAATTACATTTTAACAAGAAAAATGGGTTTGTATGTCACTTAATTATACCTCAATATCCCTCTGGAAATCAAACAGGTCAATTCGCTGCCAGTTACTGCCATCCAGGGCCAGAACATTCCATGCCTTTATCGGGGGAAAAAATGTAAATGTGTTGTTAATACGAAAAAAAAAAACCCGCCAGTGGGGACCTAGTTACAGTTTGTTCCTTTTAGAAACAACATTCTGTCTCAGATGTTAAATCAACAAGTAATTACAGCCAACAAGGAAAACTGTGCAGTTACCAGAATCGCTTGCTCGGACAAGAGTCCCCTCGCCTACACGGCACGCTCTTCACCAGTCCCCAGAGCCGGCAAGCCCGCGGTGCCCCAGCCACTTCTGCTCCCGCGGGAGGCGGAGATGCTGAGCCCAGGAGAGGAGCAGTGCTGGAGCGTGGGCATCTTCGCAGTCCTGGCTGGAATCTAATCCCCTCTGCAGCACCACCAGCTAAACCAACGCCTTTAGAGGACGCTAGCAGGACCAACATGAAGATGAAGGACACCAGGACGTGGGCGAGTCCCAGAGGAGACCCTACACCGGGCACCTACACTGACAAGAGAAGCGACACTAGTCTGAGGGCGTGGAGGACTCGGTGGCGCTGGGACGGAGGACTGTGCGGTGAGATCTTGTAAGCGGTGGGTGAGGCTGTCATCTTGCACCCCTTCTCTCTTGCTTCCAGCAGAAAGAGGTGTTCACGCCAGTTCCACAGCTTGGCACACGGGGTGCCGCGTCCCACAGATGGAGAAACTCGAAGCTTTGTAAGCTGTCCAGATAAAGCACCCAGCTCTTACCTGAGACCTACGCGCCACTGCCGGAGCAACAGTGTTTACTACTTCTGACTTAAAGTGTCTGTTTTGTTGGGTTTTTTTTAAACAAACAAAGAGTCTCATATGGCTTGTGCTACAAATGAGAACCAGGAACTGAACGTTAGTAATTCTGCCCTTAATGAATCAAAGGGGTTGTCACCACAGTACTATACTTGAAGTTCCAGTTACATAATCAAAGTAAACAACTAGATCTCCTAATAACCGAGTCCATCATTACGAAAGAGTGCATGTATACAGGCGTATTTTTATACTACATCTATTACATGCACTAAGCTACATCTCCATCACTGTATACGCTAGTTCTTGTGTAAGCCACGTGTAGATTTACAACAGCTGACAGAACTGTAAGCATTCATTTTCTGCATTTTAAATCTCATTGCTGATGTTTGTTTTAAGGCCTAGTTATCACCGTGAGAAAAGTAATAGCTCCAGCAGAAGAGAAATGCATCGGTGGATGCAAGTTATAACACAGCATATTGTAACACACAACATAGGGGACATTACACACAGCCTTTCCATAGCTCTGTGCAGATACTTTAGTCCTTCACAGGACACGCTGTGTCACATAACGACCAACATGTTCTCTGATGCCCTGTGGACTGTGTAAACAGGAGCAAGCGACAAAAATGGGGGTAACACCTTGACATTGGCAAGTATCTTTGACAGCCCATTTTGGTCAATATTGCTTTGCTGGAGCAGCGCATTCCAGCTGGAAGATCCTTCCCCAGAAGACCTATGTTATTCAGAGAACATGGGATGATAACCGTAATGCCTAGACATCACAGAGGATATTTTTTAATGCGATTAAAAACGTTTAAGCATGGTCTTTTTTTATTCTTACGTACTCTGAATAGTGAAACAAGTTACGGTTTCAATTCTGAACCCAATTCTGATCAGTTCTGTACCGGTGGCACACAGCACCGGCTCTGCCAGTACAGTGAACACACCACTACGAACACCCTCCTGCGTAACAGACTTCCCCTCTTGCTGTAGTAATGCTTCCTCTGTGTCTCTTACTACATACTGGCAGGATAAAGCATCTGAACAAGTCTGGTAGCTTTAGATAACCGGACCTGCAGTTGAAGGAATTTTCCCAAGTGAATAATCCAAGCTGGATTTCATTAGCTGAAGCCCACAAAACTATGAGCTACTGAAGGAAAACAACCCCACAACCCTAAACAAGCAGACACTTCCCCCCGCCCCCCATGCTCACATCAACTACATCCAAGTTGGAAAGTAAACGCTCATTGACTGCGTAGCATCTTTGTGAATCAAAATTTCTATATCTCCATCAAAAAACCACAAGATGCCATTTTAGACTTGTCCCGGTTTAGTATTTTCATCAGCGCAGGCTCCCGTACAAGCCCAGGCTGACTGGGCAGAGTCAGCCACCTCCCCTTCGGAACCTGCTCAGGGCCTGGGACACCGCCAAAATGATATTCAAGCTTTGAATCCCCCTTCACTGGTGCCATCAGAAGTTTCTGGTATTGTGGCGTTAATACGGGACACTAATTAACAATAGTTGAGTTGCACAAAGCTCCCTGGTACAAATCCTCCCGGTTTGACATGCTAGAGAAGGCTGGAGCGAGAGGATTGTCACCCAAATCCAATCGACTGTTAAAATCCACCAGCAAGGAGGAAGGTTCTTACCCTGGAAACTTGAGCACAACGACACAGAGTGACCACATCCAGGAAAGAGAAAATTCTGTAACAGAAATAAAAGATACCTTATTGGTTATCTACATTTAAAACAAAGAACATGGAAAACAAAGGAAAAATAAAAAAGGACTGGATACAGCAAAACTTCTTTGTAATTCAGTTGAAAGCTGAACTGTGAAAAGAAGCGCAGACCTAGCAGTTATCAAATGAAAGCAAAACACACATACTGAGCCACTGGGAAATATTAATCTCACACCTTGTAGTATTTACCGATAGTAAACAGAACAACTATTTATCAAAACAGACACTTGCAGGTATTGTGTAGCTTAACAGTCAAACGTCCAGTTGGTCAGGACATGGCAGAACAAACAGCCAGGCTGGGCTGTTCTGGCTCCTGTCGGACACGGGAGCATCACTGTGCCCAGCGCCTCTGCCCAACAAAACCAACATCTTCAGCAGCAGCTCTCCAGAGCAGGCGGTGTAATAATTAACAGTTAATAGATCAAAGAAATGCGACAGCCTGATGTCAGTGCGTGGATTATTTTTTTTTTCTTTCTCACGCAGCCGTGCTAAATATGAAGTGTCATTAACACAGAGGCAGGAGGAGTATTTTGCTCTGCAACCCTGCAAAGCAGCGTGCGCAGCCAGGCGATTTGTCGGATTGTGTCGGTGCAGTGCCTGGGAGAGACGTGTTTAGGATTAAGCCGATGCGGTCACTCCTCTGTGGTATGTCGTTCCTCTGCCAGGGCACACCCAAGCGTTCAGGCCAACACCCTGGTGTTGCTGTCCTATTTACTGGGATAAGGGAATTAGACAGTAATACTTTGCAATGCTATACTGGGCTAAGACATCCACGCTTTTATCTCAGGCATATACACCCCTATTTGTGAATGCAGGAAGTACCAAGCCCATTTAAAGCTCCCAAATCCATACCATTGTGTCAATATGGTTATTTCATGGTTTATAGTTATTCAGTCATAAGCCACAAGACAGAGAAGGCCAAGTGGGCAGCAGAAGGATAGTCAGGTCTCATTCTCTTTGCTAGCAATGATAAAACCATAGGATGAAATGTTTTTGCAAAGATAATACAAGTGTTGGACTACAAGAAAACAAATGCACATATGCTTTAAACTTGAAGACCATCAGAAAGAAGGCAAATGTTACCAGATGCAAGGGTTAAAGGTTTATATAGCATTTGTTTCAACGCTATACACTATTTTATAAAATACTCCTATCAGATAAAGGATGGTTGTCCAGGGGAAATTCCAAGAACAAACAAAACTACTGTTCCAAAAATCTCCAGACTTTCTCAAGAGAGCAGTTCATGCCCAGATCAGCAATCGTTTGGATCCCTGCAGCACTTGAGTCATCTCCCCACAAGACTGTGGGGTTGGGGGGGGCACACATCAGCTTTCCTGTACTCTCAGCAGACCTGCCTGTGCTGGAAGAGACTTACCAATGAGAACATCGCTGGCAGCATGTTCTTTCTGTATGACTTATAAACTTAAACACCCTGCACCACTGCATTACTGAGACTCTCAGACAAAACCAAGAAAGTTGGGTGATGAATTCACCTCCCCAGATAAGTACAAAGAATACATCTGAATAAATAGCACAGACACTGATAAAGCTGGGGGCAGAGGGGCTGACAACCATGAACTAGCATGGTGTGCATCACAGGTAAAGCACACTTTGTCCTAGCGATGATGGATTATATCCAGGCTTTTGCTACTGACACCAAGTTCTGTATGCACATGAGTGTGCCACACGCCTTCACAGACCCACATGTATTTGTATATCACTGTATACAAGCAGCAAATCCTGGGTTTTCAAATTTTAGGAGAGGACACAAGCAAGGCTGAGATGATGATACAACCATTGTATGATCAAGCTTTCTTCACTGGCAGGTATATAAAAAGCACTTTAGAAACAACACTGTTGGTGGGAGAAAAGGACGAATGCAGATTATTTATCAAAACACAGACGCTTGCAGGTATCACGTAGCTTAACAGCCAAACACTCATTTAAGTCAGGATATAGCAGAACAAACAGCCGCATGCTCTCCTGTTTTCTACGCTGCCCAAAAATACTCACAGATTCGAGGAGTTTGGTTCAAGATACTTCTCATCTCTTCCTTACGCATCTCATCATGAGACAAAATTTACAGCAACATGCTGTTAAGAGGTCTGGAAAAGCGCTAATATGCGCTTTACCATACCACTGTCTCGGGAACCCACTGCTGGATTTCAGAAGCAGTTCCAGACTTGCCTTCAACTGCTTATAGACAAGCCTTCCCCTTGAATCAAATGTCATTTATTCATGCATGCATGTGAGCCTTGAGGATTTATTTAGCACAATGTCAATGTACAATACAAGGAAAGCCTGGGGAAATGATAGAAGCTAGGGAAAATTCTTACTTTCACCCTAGATTCCCATCATAGGGGCAAAAAAATACCAAACTCCATGGGAACAGCGACTAGGTCAATAACTATGCAAGCTTTCTATATTTTCATTAAAAGTGCTTTCTCCATGGAAATCCCAGGCTATTAATAACAGTCTCATCCCTCTATCAAGGCTATTAGGTCTCGGCCAAATTCTTTTCTACTTCCTGTTCCTCCCTTCCCAGTCTACCCACACAGTAAAAAGGATGCCAACGCAGCAAAACACTGGCCCCTCTCACCTCGGAGGTTCGCATTGCTGAGCTTCGCCAGGAGTGCCCGTGTTGTCCAACTCAGAGACTTTGGCTCTGAAAAGCTTAAGAGCCTTTTCCAGTGTTTTCTGAACAGCACTTGCATTTGTTCAAGAACATTAGCTAATGACTCAGCAGAATCAGACTGCAAAAAAAAGAAAATCCCTCTTTCCACAGCAATCGCTACTCTGCTGTGCATTTTGGTCATTTCAGAATTGGCTCCAACTACAACCCTCCACATGAACTGGAGAGAACAGCAGGAACACAGTTAATCTCACAGACACAACGACCCAAGCCAAGTTTTCCAATGAAGCCCTGAGGACCGGCTTTTTCTTCTCCAAGGAGCTGTTGGGGAACATTGAAAACAACCCCAAAACCCACAAACAAGCTGCCCACGTGGCTAAGCAAGGATTGGGCAGACGTCATCTTCCAACAGGAGAACAGTATGGGTCATAAACGCTGGGTCTTTTTTCGGCAATCTGCACAGTATAAAATAAAGCAAAGGTAATCTGTATGTTTGCTTGAAATAATATGCATTCTGGCTATTACCCGATGACTCAAACAGAGCTGGACTTGACAACGAGGAAACATACTGGACTGACAGGAAATTTGGACGCAAGTTAGCTAGTCAGCTCCAGACCCTCTCTCAGTAACAGAGGGACAATTCCTCCTGGGACTGTTCCAAAGCACCAAATCCTTAGAAAACATCTGCCACTCTGGGCAGATTCTTTATCTAGTGAAAGAAAGCAGAGAAGAACAAGTAGCAGCAGGCTCAACAGTACTACTTAAATAATAGCTTTCCTGATTCTGCCTTAATAGATCAAAACCCACATAGCTGGGATGTTTTTACATCCAACCCAAAGGATTTTTGCTTCGCTCACAGCTGACTGCTGTACTCTTCCACTGGCCCTTTTACTCTTCAGAGTTGACAGTAAGAAAATAATCCACACCAGTAACTTTATCAAACAGTGATGACAGGTGAAGGTAGACTGAGTATTCCAAGAGGAATTAAAACAAGTCTGGTATCACAGCAGATTAAATTATTTTCCCGTAAAGTAACTCACTATGTTTAGGATTTTGCCTGAACAGTCCAGCACTGGACAATTTAGCTAGAACACATTGCTGTTAGAGCATTTTTCAGGTTTCAACCTCTTAATCCACTCAGGATTTTCTAGGGCTCCTCACTTTCCCACTGCCACTCTAATTAGATTAGGGTCAAGACTCTAATGAAATCCCTGGATGCTGCGGGCTTTGAGGTGAGCTAGCTTAGACCTTTAGCCTTCTAAAATTATCAGCACCAATTTATGTCAGTGACCCACCATTCAAGTTAAATTCTGCTCCATACTGTTTTTATGCCGATGGGCTGGCCAGGAGGAGAGAAACGACAACTTTGCTGCCAACTCACCGGTCCCCCGCACGGTCTGTCCCTTCCTTGTCCCGAGCAGAACTCAAGCTCCCAAGGAATAAATCAACATGGGGCTCGAAGGTCAGATGGCAAAGCCAGTGCCAGTGACTGCATGTGCTGAAAACGGGCTAGCAGGCAGCAGGAGGTGGCATGGAGTAAAAGCTGCTTACACCAGGAGAGAACTGAAAACTGCCTGACCTGCCCATGAACCACTAAGGAAAAGATGAATTCCCACAGCCCGGTCCGCTTCACCCTGCCAAGTGTAAGCTGTTTAGCAGCCCCATGTCACGCTGAGAGTAAACCTTCTTCAGGAAACCAGCAGAGACCACCACTGCCACAGAAAATCCAGGCTTGTGGTTGGGGTTTGGCTTGCAGACAAGAAGCGACTGGCAGGCAGCCCTCCAAGAATGAATGCACCTTTTCAACAGGGCATCATTAATGCCAGCGCAGGGAGACAGGGACATGACGCCCCCTCTGGGGAACAACCACAGCCAGAACTGACGTGGACCACAAATTCACCGTTCCGAGTCACTGAGCCAGACACTGCCCAAAGAGAAGCTGGCAGCAGTGAAGAAACAAGGGCGGTGAACGGAACTCCACTTTTTGCTGGTTTGGCTTATTTTTAACTGCATAAAGTTATATTCACATATAAATGTGTAAGCTCCTAAAAACTCAGCTGGCAGGAGATAAAGCTGAAGCAGGTACAGCAGTTTCAGGACAAGGATTTGTGACCCATCAGCTGATTTCTCTACCCGTGTGCCGCGGGACAGCTTTGTTTAGACTCCTGCTCTCTGGGAAATGCAGGACAAACATCACTGCTCCCAGCAACGTGCCAGGGCAGAACACAACATGACAGCTGAAGCACAGACATATTTAATGGAGAGATTTCCGAGGACAGCCCTCCAGAGTGCTTTACACCTCCAGCCCATCCTCCCAGATAAAAGTGTTACTGGAGTTGCACATTTCTGTATCTTGGGGCGTGACAAAGGCTGCTGTTCACCCCTTTTATACCCTCCTACTCTTTATTTTGCTCAAGTACAGCTTTCCACTTTGCAACCACATACATGAGACATCAATGCCATCTGCAGAATGAACAAACCAGAGAACAAGACATTACACAGTAGCACTGCTTAGACACATAAGTCTTTGTCTTGTAGACAGTGACACTCATTTACAGGAGATTCCTGCAGATAAACGCATCCAAGTTTCTTTTTCAAAGGCTGCACTGTCAATCCACACTAATTAATCTTCACAGTATGCTAACAGTGAATTCCAACTCTCAAAACCATTACTTATGAACTTTAACATTTATAAACTCCGTCTCCTGATTTTTCCTAGGTTCCACACAATCCTAAACACTTGCTCTGTTCTACAGCAGGTCAGGATGACCAGTGATATCAAGACAGTAAAGACAAAAACATTTCCGCAGGGCAGAAGCGTGCATACTGCTAAGAACTCAGCCACACTGTGGCTTGTACTGACGAAATTCCCTGGTTGGTGCAGGACCTTCCCTCCTACTTACCACAAATCCTTCTCCAGTTGTCTAGTAACCTTCCTCCACACCAGCTACCTCCTACGGCCTAAGATGTGCTTATTGGTCCCACTTTGACCAATCTGCCAGAAAGCTCACCCATGCTCTAAGCAAGGTCCTGCTCCTTGGGAGCCCAATGACCACACGCCTACTCCCCTGAAGTCCATGCAAAATCTCCATTAAATTCCACCCCCTCAACCTCTTCCTCCCTACCAGATTCCCTGCTTTCCCTATGCCACACCAGCTCCTTGCGTTACAAGTCAGTGTTCTTCACAACCTGTCCCCAGCCTACCACAAGGGCATATCGTGGTTTTGTCGCATCTGTAACACCAACACCTACTTGCTCCCATCAGTAAAAGAATCCCCTCTCAAAAGAAAAATAAAATAAAAAATGGAGAGACATTTTTCTCACTCTTCCAATCTCCCTTTTGCTGCAACACCTCCATATCAATGGTTCAGGGCAAGCACTGGGGGAAGACAACTGCTGCCACCTGCAAAAAACTGCATAATTTTACGTGGGTAAGGGCATCCTATTGTGTTTGTTACTTCATCCCGCTCCTCCCACAGGTTGCTTGTCTCCCAACTAGCTGATGCTGATTTTTACACAGCAATCTCCGTACAGCATGGGCAATCACTTCCCTGTATACCAGGCTCAAAACCCAGATACCCACATTATTAGCAAGGAGGGCTTTAGAAGCCATACATCTTGCTTTCAGATAAATAATACTGGAATAAAAGAAACTGAATCTGACTGGAGATACCATTACAGAGGAGAGAGGCAGCAGTGCAGTCAAAGGCAAAAAAAAAAGAGTCAGACTTTTTTTTCCTATTCACTTTATTTCACAAGTGGGTTAGAAGCAGTTCCTGTGTCAGAGCTCCTCTCCCCAGACTTTTTATTGCCATTAAACGTTGACAGAACAAAATTTCTTGTGGTGTAGGAATTTTGTTCGTGTTAATAATTCAAGCTGCCACCTGCAATTGCCTTTGCCGTTTACAGTCTAGCATCTCAGTTTAAAGCACTGATGAACACAATTTTACTTCAGGATGCCAAACTGTGACAACTGAGGTACGATCACCCCCCCTACACACACACACTCTGCTCCTGCGCCAGGGAAGGCAAACTTCAAAAGGTGCAGCACAGGGCAAGGGCAGAGCTGTCTACAGAGATCCGCAAAGTCCGATCTGTGTGATCGTTACCAACAGGACCATCCTGCCAGGTGCTGAGCATCTGTCTCTTACCAATGAGGAACAGGACAAAGTCTGCTCGAGCACAACTGGAGCAGAAGAACTAACTTTTTTTTTTTTAAAAAATGAAACACTTTAGAGACAGGCAGAATCCTGTTCTACACATTGTCCTATACTTACCATTTATTTCCATTAAGGACTTATGTAGTCCTTAGTTCTTCCATCTACAAAACAGGCAACCAGGAAATTAATTTAACATTTAAAAACCCCAAACCTAATAATATTTTGCATAAACTGCTGTTGATGCAGACCTTTGATCTGCTTCTGTTTGTCTGTGGCTTTACAAGTGACCCAATCCAAGCTCCTGATTTATGGGCATACCAAAAAATCAGCTACTGGCTGCAAATAACAATACACACACCACAGTCTCCAAGCTTACAAACTGAAAGAAGGCTTACCGAAGCAGCAGCTCTTTTGGAAGTTTTTTGTTGATCACAGCTTCATCATTGTTTGAGAACATCTGTAAACAAAAACAATTTAAACATTTTAGGCATATATTTTCATTAAGTAAACAAAACCTACTTACTCTTGGGAAGAAGCTGCTGGTTAACGAGGCCATTTCGAGAGAGACATCTGGCCCAGTAAATTCGCACAAGATAAACTTTGTGCTCAAGCTTTCAAACTCCCAGACTGGACCATAGTTGGACAGGATATTACATCTGACAGTTTAAAATGTGGTCCAAGAATGCTCTGTGGATTGATAGATTAAATACAAACTGAGATTTTTAATTTATCTATTAAAGTAAATGATAATTGGGGGGTACTTGTGGGCTGGCACTGATTATAGGAAGGTGTCACCTGCAGCATTACTACGGGGTTCCCTCTGCATCACAGTTCTGCACAGGTACACCAAACCATAGGCACTTTAAAACCATGAAGTGTGACTACGCATCAAACGAGCATATGGCAAACGGGTTGGAGGGAAGGGCTACCACAAGCGATGAAGCAGCCTCGACATCCAACAAAGAGAGGCTGAAGGTGTGGGCACAGCAGGACTGGTTTCCAGAAGAGAAAAGGGCGCAGAGTGCTGGTGAACAGAAGCCTGAAGAGAAGGTATTACAGTGCCCGTATCGTTCTCGCAGCCAACTGCTTGAGAGCAGCCCTTAGGGGCTTTGGGGAAAGGGGCAAACAGTATTTTTCTTTAAATCATGAAGCATGGTTTAAAGGGAGATGTGATCTTTGGCGCTGCATCAGGAGGAGAGAAGATTCTGGAAAAGTACTGCGTTCTTCCAAGGTAATGAAGCCAGAGCCGTTTGTTGTATCCCATGCAAAGCACTGGCACAGCAGCCAACAATTTACAAATCTGAAATGGACTTCTGGACCAGCTAAAATAACCCCACTAGCTGCAAGAGTGAGAGAGGCTTCTCTTTTCTAAGGAGTGCTAAGAAAAACAGACAGCAAAGCCTCACGTGCTTCTTGAGGGATATCTACATACATTTAAGAGACTTGTTATTGTCTTGCCATGGTGAAAAACCAAACAAACAAACAACCTCCACACACTTACACCGGTGGGAGGAATGATAAGAGTGATCTGTGAACTAAGACTGCTGAGCAGTGATGCCTCATTCCACTTAGACACGTGCTTTCAACATTTCCAAAAAGCAAAGCAGGAAACAACGAGAACGAGCTTTAATTTCATTAATAAAGCTTCTCTCGAACCTCTGGAACAACTAAGAGCTGATCTTCCTAAGCCACGCACCTGGTAAAAACTGCTGCTGAAATTACAGTCTGAAAAAACCGATTCTAATCAGTTGATTAAGTGGTCTGAATCAATTTAGTTGTATGTATGCAAAGCAAATAAACCCAGCATCAGCTGGGTCACTTAGGTGGCAGAGGATCAGATTAAGAGTTAAAAAAGGAAAGTAAGATCTTAGTGGCTTATGAAGCTGTACACTGGGCCTCACTGACAGACAACAGCTTCTCCAAGCAGCAAATATTCCGTACCTGAGCACCAACCCAACCCCACCGCCTAGCAAAGAAACCATCACAGCTTAACAGGAAAAACCAACGTGCCGCCACTAAGGAGCGTTTTAATATGCTCCGATCAGTGATAACAAACTGACAACAGAATAATGCCACCAGTACAAGAGGAGACTAAAAACAATGCTTTTCGAGTCAGTCACACTTAAAAGCTGTGTTTCCAAATCACAGTTTGCTTTTTAATTATCTCAAGATACTGAAGCATGATGCTGAAGTGGGACACGAACTCTCCAGCGTTCTTTCCCAAAATGTCACACAGAAGAAAAGTGTTGTTTTCCCCCCACAGACGCTTTTATCACTTCCCACCAGAAGATATCACAAGTTAACAAGTCCTAAATGGTCCACTAGACAGGCAGCTACTCAGCCTGTTCTGCAGATAATTAAAATGGAAGTTTTGCCATTTCCCCCGCTAACACAAATTCTGTGAAGTCTGTTCCCTCGGAGATGAGGGCAGAAGAGCATCTCCTTGAGCCAAAGGACCGCGTTCAGACCTGGTTATGAATGCTACCCGATGCCTGGCAGGTAACTGTGGAGTGCCACAGCGGGTAAGGACAGACATCGGTGAGGCTGTGAAAGCAGCTAACGCGTGTGCACAGTCTGGGGCTGGATCATCTAATTAGATGGCTTAGCCGATCAGCTGGGAAATTCTGGAGAAAGCGCTAATGAAGCAGAAATGCAGAGGAATTATTCATGGGAAAATAAGACTATGAGTTTTCTTCCCCCAGTTACAGGAACAACAGTGAAGAGGCAGATCTATCCTCTTTCCCATTATTGTCCAGGCCAGAATTTTACATCTGAACCAGCACCCTCCATCCCTCTCACAAAAAAGGGTAGGAGAAATTAAAGGAGCAAATCAGACAGCAGTAGGAGACTTCCGAAAAGGAACCAGACTAGAAGAGAACAGGCAAAGGGCAGGAAGTATTAAAATAGAGATTCCAGAAGCAGCCGGCCTTTTCTGTCTCATCTGTATTGGCAACAAGGCTTTGTCTGAATTCAAATTCTACTGTGAGAACGCAGGCGATAGTCACTGCCTGTCGGTAACTGAGACTGTACATCAGGGACACTCGCAAACAGCTTTGTGCAAAACACAGGGAACTTCTTGACTTCTGCCCATCCCACCGCTCAGCAGAAAGCACTTACCTTGATTCCAGTGCAAATCAAAGTCTTAGACTGCTTTGCTGTAGAAGCTACCCTTTGACCAGTACTATATTGTCGGAACATTTGTTTTTTGTCTTTCTAAAAAAAGTCCTTGGACTTAAACGTGACAAGGCCTAGGCATGATGTGCTCTGGGGGAGAACCTCGGCTCTGGAATTCCCCCTCTGCTGGAAGGCTGTGAAGCGCCAGGGTACATCACCAGACCTAACTATTTTATCAAGCCTTCCTTCAAAACTTGGTGCTCAGACAACAAAGGCTGGGTGAAAACAGGCTGGAATTGGGATACACTGCCAAGTCATAGTAGCATGTATAGCTAGTTAAATATACTAATGGACATTTTTACTTTCTAGGAAGTTCATACAAGAATAAAACTAGTCTGAAAAAACATTAGAGGCTATTCTAGACTTCCAGGCTTTTGAAATTACTTCTAGGGATAAAAACTAAGTGATCCAAGATTGCTTTTCCTAACATCTCTCTCAATATCCTTTAATACCAGGTGTTATTCAGTAGAATAAGTTATTCTTGACGGGATACAGGAAAACATATCTTTCTTGTATGTAAGTTTTGCAGTCTGTATAATACACAGAATCTTCCACAAAGCATCAAGTTCGCTGCTGTGCGAAGCCATATCCCTTGCACAGAAGAAAGGGAAGGGGGAAGAGGATGCAATTCCTCTTTCTCTTCCCCCCCATCAAGACGAAGGCAGACCAGCAGTGCACTCCTCTTTTGCAACAGCCTTTTCTAGCTACAACACAAGGGATAAACATAGAACACACACCATAGAAGCAGATGCTAGACTTCAAAACTGGTATTAAATTAGTATAGGCTGCTATAATCTGCTACAAGGCAAAGGAAAATGTGTCCTGCCAGAACACCAGAGCCGGACAACGTTTATTATCAAGAGGGCTGCATTTCCTAGTCATTTTACTATAAATCTCTTGCTGGTCTCCAGAGCAACATCTACAGATAGTGGAAGCGATGGCTTTGCTGCTCTGGGCAGCTGGAGCTATGCAGTACCACAGCACACACAGGATTTGGTCATTGCTCAGTTAAGATGATTTAATTTTCCTGCAAATATTGTATTGCCCAGGAAATGGGCAGAACCTGCAGAGTTTTCCAGGGCATATGTCTGCTAGCAGTTATATGCTTCACACAGAAAGATGTTTTACAATCTACGAGATGTTCTGCATAGACACACTTCAACAGCACTGCACATGGAAATACTTCCCCGTTCCAACAGGGAACAAAAGGGAAAACAAACAGGATCCATCTAACTGCAATTCCAGCAGTTGGTTCAGCATCAGCTTCCACAGTTTTGTCATTTCTTGGGCTTGTGGACTTAATCCATAAATCAATCCTTATCTTGCAAGCCAATTAAAATGTTAATACACCGTTTACATTTACTATTCAATAAAAGAGGAAATGTAACTGTCTGGCTCCCAGTTTAGAACAGTCCGGTGCATTCAGCGTTGGAGAGGTGCACCCAGAGGGGCCTGTTTTGGCATGGTTTTTGAAGAGCCGACAGCCAGACGAGCTAGCAACGAGGACAAGGATGATCCAGCCTTCACTCATCCACAGAGCTCGCCAGCTGTCCCTGAATTAAAGTACCCTGTCCTACCCTCTCCCACACTAGCTAGAAGGCCAGAGATTATAACCCAGAAGACAAAAAAAACGGTACTTCCCAGGGTGTATTTATGGGCACTGCCGTGCTTCTCTCCAGAGCACAGTCACCCAGAAGCATTCAAATCAAGCAAGTTTATGAAAACGAATGGACAAAAGCGATCAAGAGGTACAGTTCTTGCAGCCTTACCCTGAAGTCACTTAGCACAACACGTAATTGTTCATTTGTTTTAATGACTCTTCCCTTGCCTTTCCGAATATTAAAAGTTTCGCAAATCAGCTCAATTCATCTGGCTGCCCAGTCTGCGAGTGCTCTGTGCGGGGCTAACGAACAGACTGATGTACGGTGAGGCACTGCCAACGGCGTAGAAGGCAGAGCTGCTGTTGAGGCATCGGTCATGTCAGCCATTCATTACAGGGCACAGCCATCCAAACTGGGTCATCCGTATGACATCATCACAGGATCCAAATGACAGCACTTTGCAGCTGAGTGTGCAATGGATGACAGCCTCTAATTATGAGTGTCCCTGTAAAGAAACACCTACATGTGTACCGTACTCATCATACATGGGGACATGAACAACAATTGATGCAAGCTCTCTAAGTGAAGCAACTCGTAGCAGGCATGCATTATTTGAGTTAAAATATAAAGCAGAGTATTGTGTCATTATTGCAGCCATTCATTTAGCTTTTGAGCAGTCTTGCATTGTTATGGACCAGGCTTCAAAAGCCATACAAGCATGGAGACTCGTCTTGGTTCTCTCCTTCAGGTCTGGCGCCACACTAATCCATCCTGCCCAGCATGAACTGATGTGCTCAATACTCAGCATTAAATGATGTGTGCACACGCGGGACTGATCCAGGAGCCGTGTTCATGGACAGACTGCACAACTTCTCCCTAGTACATGACACAAACGTATGTCACTGGCAAATACTAATACGGAAGGCGGTACAGCCAACACCTACAGCTCCTCTCAGGAAATCCATACTCAATAGACATTTCATTACATTTTAGAAGCTTCCATCTAAGCAAAAGTTGCTGTATTAATATGGAGGTCTGAATATCAGGTTGATTGACTTACTCCACAGCAGCAGGTAAAAGCTTCTCCAGTGAGAAGAGAGTTTATTCAACAGCTTCTGCAAAATCTAAATCCTTCCTTCCAGAACAGTTACGCTCCTCATACCCGCAGTTCCACAGGAAGTCTCCAAACACACGTTGGCACGAAGCTGTCCTTCCCAGCTTAGAGAGCCGGAGAAGCTCCATGAGAGCTGGTAGGGACCCTGGCTCCGAGCAGGCTCCTGGCTGCAGAGCTCTGCTGCGGTCTGGGCTGGTGGAGGGAGGGGGTAATGCCTTCCAGTAAATGTCACATCTGGCAATGGTTTTGATTTTATTGTTGGGGAAGGGCTGGAGGGGTGTTTCTGTGAGGAACAAAAAGGTTTGTTTTTCACTTTTTTGTCTTTGGAAAAATACACTTGAGAAGTTTCTAAATGAGTTATTTCAACATTTACAATTTACTGGAAGTAATTAGGAATATTAACATACAGAATACAAAGCGCATTTATTTTGCATTACCCTAAATGCTCAAAACTACTCCCCATAAGCAATTCTTAAGTTACTGGTTGCATTTTTAAGAGAACAACAGTTTACTCATCTGACACACCAAAAAGACTTTCCACTGGAACAGCAGCAGGGACTTTTTTCAATAAAGTACAGTTTAGACAAAGACACACCAGACTGCCTTGCCTATACGCAGCAGACGCTGAACACCCCACCAACTTCCCTGAAATTTTGCTCCACAGAATTTTGCCCACTAAGGAGACGAGGAGCAGAAAAAGGACAGAGTCTATTTGCGGCGTGACCCGGGTGGTCTACAATTAAGGCACATCTCTAAGATACACAAACACTCACATACCCCAAGCAGCTCGATGCTGAAACTTCAGACCCTGAACTGACCAACATACGGTGCCACGTCCCACCACCACCACCCTACTTTGTCAACAAACGTGAAGGAGTTTACTGGCATAAAGTTTTAAGGTCGATCACAAGGAGTCATCCACTTTCAATTTGACTGTTCGCAGAGCTTGTTTCTGCATAAAAGTGTATATTGTTACGGGCACCGAGGAAGAAAGGAACACCACCCCGCTCCATGCTCTTTTACCCGGTCACACACAGAGGCAGTGCTATTCGAGACCTGTATGATCCTGATACTTAACAGTACTATGTTCGGTTGGACAAGAAACACGCTACCATCAACATTAACAGGATATCAAGGAATTGTCCATGTTTGTACTCAGTGCAAGCTAAACGCCCACGAGCCGGCAGTGCAATACAGCTGCTGCATACATCAGCTAGGGTGGAAGTATTTACTGCACCGCCGACAAACACAGCTGGCTTTCAACCGAGACTGCATCTGGCACCAGCACGGGGAGGGGGATGGTTGGTCTTAAAAATATATAAAAATCACATGAGGCTTTACTTCAGAAGCATCAGTGCCAAAGCCAACAACTGAGCACACAGTGTTAGCCTAGATGCGGACTTTGGACTCAAACACTTTTCTTCTAAAGTGGAAAATTCAAAGCTCAATGGAGAAAAAGGGACAAAGCTTATTTGGAGCTTTATGGAATCAGTGGCTACAAGACTAGCAAAGGCACCCAAACCAGTCCTTACGCCGAGGCCCAGCGTTTTCCACCTTCATGTTCTCTCAAGTGAAAAACAACATTGGGTCTGGCACCCCCAGCCCCTTCAGAACGCAGACTGAAAATCCAAAAGAGCCCAAGAAGCAGTAAGAAAATGCCGTGCACACTGCCATGGCCGAGGACACGATCAGGTTGATGCAGAGAGAGGGAAAGGAAGAAGATGGACACTCATTTTCAGTACAAAAACCAACCAACCAACAGGGAGACAGCCATACAGGTGGGCAGCAGGAA
This sequence comes from Burhinus oedicnemus, assembly GCA_008921705.1. Classification (NCBI taxonomy): domain Eukaryota; kingdom Metazoa; phylum Chordata; class Aves; order Charadriiformes; family Burhinidae; genus Burhinus; species Burhinus oedicnemus. The sequence continues at coordinate 3,085,274 of VFFE01008394.1, forward strand.
ATACAAACTATGAACATTTCTGAAAGTAAGTACAAACACAACCAGTAAAGTGTTTCATGTCTCTATACTGAGCAAGCTTCATGCAAAATAAACAATATAGAAGTTAAAAGCATACCCTCTTAAAAATCTATGAAATATTAGTAAATATTATAATTTAAAAATACCGCAACTTGTTTACTTGTGTAACAGAAAGGATGTAAGACAAACTTCTTACAGCAACCTTACAAACACAAAAGAAAAAGGTAACCAAGTGCCGAGGATGAAGTTTTGGCTGTTTAGACCTAGAGCTCACTATCCCTGGTCCACAAGCCAATGCTGGCCAGACCCTCCACAACTGCTCCTAACCACAGGAAATTAAGCAATTAAAACCAAGACAGAAAACAGACTGCAATTATCAGAGAGTAAATAATGCATTCTGGAAACTGTTTTTAAGCCAGGAAAGGTGATGAATCAAGAGTTGCCATCATAAATTAAGGATTACATATGTAGCTGGCCTATTTTGTCACTTTACATCCCCACCCAATCTGTATCGTTGAGACACTTTGGAGATTAACCTTCAGAGCTATAAAAGAGTCTTTTGCTATTCTGAGGTGAAAGAAACGAAATATCTATGTAAATTCATTCAAAGAGTTTAAATCCTGACGTGTCAGAGATGCCCTGTGAGATGTTCTTCAACTACACAGCTGCTGGCTCACATCCCAAAATCTATTATTACTGGTAGTATTTATACCACTTGTATCTGCTCTGGTCCATATGGAGGAGATGAACAAGCCCAGCATGGAGTCATTGAAACAAGACAAGACACACACCAAACCTTGTAGCACACAACTCCAATCTAGTAAAAAAAGCTGAGCATAAAACACAAAACAAAAAAAAAAGCAGAATTCACTCTATTTCCTTTGGAAAAGCTCAGTGAAGCTTTGAAGTAACTTCTTACAAACACTTGTCAATATATACTGACACCTCGCCTCTAGTTCTGTTCATTTTGGAAAAAAAATTCTACTACTGCTACAGTGCTGAAATAACTGAAAAGTAAACGACATGCACTGAGTGTTGGTTCAGAACGGCGCCTTCCCCTGTACAAGATTTGAGGGGAGACAGAGTTTAAGCAGGCTGAGCTGCCTTACTGGAGGCAAAGAAAAAATTATGCTGCAGAGATTAAGTCACACAGAAGTGACAGTGAAATACAAGGCTCTTCAGAGGACATGACACAAAGCATAAAGTTGTTTACATCCTCAAGCAGTTCAGACTGGGCGAGTTTTCCTTCTAGCCTTTAGTTACACAGGGACTTTTTTTTTTAAAAAAAAACAACCACACACACATCCAGTTTAATCTGTGTTAAGTCTCTAAGGAAAATGGCTGGCTGTCCAATAAAGCCGCTGCTGTGACAAGCTCCATCGTTAGCAGTCGTGATGCTCTGGTGTCCTCCCGCAGCATTTCTGTCAGTGGAACCTGGGATGGCAAAGCAGCCGGCCGCCCTCCTGCCACGCACCATGCCACCGGTGCCCTCGCCCAGACTGGCTCACAACCAGGGCTCCGCTCAAACAAAATCATGACTAAGCAATACAAAACCAAGACAAAATAGATCCTGGCCGAAAAGGCTTATTATAGGCTTAATATTCCTAAAAATAGCTCAATAGGCAATTTACTTGACATACACAGTCAGATCGCTTCTTCCTCATCTCCTTGTTGTTGCTTTGGAAAAGCTTAAATTTCTGCCGGCAGTAAATAGCTGGGGTACCGATGAGCTACCTTTCTGTGCAGCCTGACTCTATTCTGCATTCAGTAACAAAGTTAAATAAATAGCCTTTTTTTCCTTGAATCAGCAATGCTAAAAGCATGAGGCTGAACAAAAAATTAGTAAAGCCCTATAGAAATCAAGCCCGTGATAGAGAGCTGCCTGCTGCACACACCTCTGACGTAGCAGCATAACACAGAAACTGCCACAGGAAAGAAACTCATCAGGTGATTTATGTGCAAATACGCAAGGTCACGTTGTTGCATTCAAAAACTAAAAACCGAGTCAGATATGCAGTGCAGGTGAGATACTAAAAGACTGCTTCTGATTTAAGAAATAGCATTTCAACTGGGAGTACCACATGTGCTATATCCTATTTTTTAAAAAAAAAAATCCTAGAAACTGCTGTCAGATACCCAAAGCACATGTTCATAAGCTTTTTGTTCATCTGTTTTGTTCCTCTACCCTGGTCTTGGCTCAGAGACAGTTTTCCACAAGCAAAGCATCCCACAACTACACCTAAAAACGCACTGCGTTCATTTTTAAATTGCGATTTAAAAGATACCACCAGCACTAGCCATTCTCAACATTTTTAGTTACTTGACTGCTCCCGGCTGACAGGGGCTGCAGGAGATACACATGGGAGCAGTTTCCACTGGACAGTCCTGGCAGGGATGCAGGGCACAACCTGAAGCAGCCTGGTGGCAGACTGGGGAGGCAGAAGCTCGCAGTTAATCGCCTTTGCCTTTACCAGAAGTTGTATCTGGTGTTGAATGAAAAACGCCCTCCGAAAACATCAGCGGTAGCTCACACGGCCAAGAAGCAGAGAGGTCAAAGTTAGTTAGTGTTGTATGTTAAATAGACAGGGCAAGCAGTGAGCAGCAAAAATACCACATATGGTGTCATCAAAGCTGTTTTGGGGCATCCACTTTTTTTAGCTCTGTTAAAAACCTCAGCATCCTACGAGTGGTCATCTGGGTATTTTATGACCCATTACAGATACTTGATTTAAAATGAAGCTACTTTCCCACACACACCCTTCGAAGTTTTAAATACACACCATTGCCCTAAAAACAACATCCCAGACCAACAAAGAAAGAGAATATAAATAAGACAAAGACTTCCTGACTTCACAGGGACACAGCCTATGGCCACGGACTGTACTGTAAAACACCCACTATCAGTATTTAGGTTTTTTTCTTTAGCCTTTTTAGAAGCTCATTTTAGCAGGTTAGTGGTTTACTACAAATACCCTTTGAATGGATTTGTTTTATTTAAAAAAGCCACAAACTGACATGCTTCAGTATTTTCAGGCCAGAAGTGACACGACTCTAACTCTCCAAGTATGTATCAAAGCTCATCACAATTCAAATAAGCTGCTTCGATAAAGAAATTTCTTACAGTTCTGCCTCTCTCCAAAGCCTACGGTTCTACACTACCGGTAATAAAGTTTTTTCACTATTGGGTTTGTATTCAGCTATTATCAAGGAGATGACGATGGTATTATTGGTATTACTTGGAAATAAAGTCAAATGATGACGTCTCAAAAAAACCCCTGAGATGAGGTGTGAAGGGCATTGGGCGAGCTCACCACACAGAAAAGGATGGTCGGTCTGAAAGCAAAATTGATGGGTCAGCCAGGGACATACCACCAGCAGCCACACAGAGAGCCGGGCCCCTCCACACAGCCGACATGCTGTGGTGTGTCATGCCGTATCAACAAGGCTGAAACACTCATCCGGTTGACTTTCATAATGGTATGAGTCAAATGAAATACACAGCAAGGTAATCCAACAGTGAAAACAATAATTACCTCATCTGTCCCAGGCCCCAATTAATAATGGTATCTAAAATAAAACGAGACATACCTGTGCATACAGGCTCTCTCACTCCCTTTCCTGTTACGCAAGCTGCGATGCAAGATGGACACTGCCCAAGCAGCCAAGCGCCTCTCCTCAGGAGCACACACAGTCCCCGCGCTATCATTGATGGTGGCTCCTCTGATCGGCAGCTCCAAGTGAAACCACCTTGGGGAACCCCTGTTCCAGCACCGAGGCGGCGTTCACCTCGGTAACCTGGAAAAAAGCCCTCACCATTGCCGTACACAAACAACCCAAACTCCTCATAAAGCTCAGACCAAATCAGTGATGAGTCCTTATCGGGTGCTGCCCTGGCATTCTTTACTGCACAAGTGTCAGCAAGGGATGGGGGAGGAAATACAGGTTTTCTGGCATTTCTGCTTATATTTCCTGCTGAAATTACTGTTTGCCAGGGACAACATTTCCACTGTTGCCCAACTTGCAAGCACAACTCCTTGCAGAGGAAGATAAGCCCATTTGGGGAAAAAAAAATTAATAAAAATTTGTGACACAAGCTTGGTCTCTCAGGTGACACAGGCTAAGGTCAAAGCATGCACATAATCCACCGCTTGTCAGCAGGGATGTGGTTGTGGCTGCCCAGTACAAAGACTACAAGGTGAAAGAGCTGGGAGACTGAAACCTCCCCCAGCGCCAATTGCACAAAAAGAAAAACAGTCAGAATTGGTTTCCGAAATACCTGTTCTTTATCGGTCAGTCCCCCATACTATGCCTTCTTTGGCTTTTGGCAACTTGCCTATACAGCACCTGTATGGCAAAACACAGCACGTAGATCGCCAAGGAGAAATTCAGAGCAACCAAGATTTCACCCCCACTGCCCCCTCCTCCAACAAAGAGTGTTTTTTCTATTTAATCCTTCCCAGTCTCCCTGCAGCCTGGGTCAAGTATCTTTTGCGCAATCAATTTGACTTTCGCTTCCAAATCTCACTGAATTCCTCTTTCCTCTACTAGAGTACAGAGCACAGCGGTGGTGTGAAACACAAGTTATGATTTACATCCCTTACTATCTTAACATTTAATCAACCACTTTGTACACAATAAAGTAACATCTTATTATTCATCTGCCAAAAAAAAGAGTGCTGGCTTAAAGAGTATTACACAAGTGTGGCATGAGATAACATCAAAATAAATAAAAAAATGGGGCTGAGGGGAGTGGACAAGAGTATGGAAAAGCTTTGACACCCCCCCAAAATCTGTATTTATTTTGACAGTGTTTCTCATTACTTATGAGCCACATTGTTATATACCTGCCACAACAAAACTGTTTTGATTCAACCGCATTACCTCACACCTTCACTGCCTTATGTCAGCAACAGTTTCTCTTGCCATATAAAATGTAACGCCATGGTAAACCTAGCATCAGTTTTTCAAGTTTCTGCTAGAAAACAGCAAGGAGAGACACCATGGGATGCAAAGAGTTATCGATACTCCCTGCCCACTTTGTTTTCATCCCTCTGTTTACACAACCTCCACTGCTTGAAATAACAAAGCCCAAACCAGTAGGATAGAGAGAAGCACAGGAGCACCCAGCAAAGGGAACAAAGACAACTCCAGAAGGATCAGCTCTAAAACCCAAAGCCAAGAAATCCGAAATATGGAAACAGCATTTAAGAGCCAGGAACCCAGCAGATTAAAAAAAATGGGATTAGGGTAATTGAGATTATTCAATTCAGCTTTCTGAAGGCAGACAGGATTAATTATTAGAAGGCAACTCAATTTCGAAGCATTTTAAGATTCTCATTTTGCTTTCAGCTTACCTCACTTCACGGCAGATCAAAATTCAAGCAAGACTAGGACCTACAGAGGCCACTAGCACAGTTCCAAAGAGTCAGAATTCCCTCACACTGAGGATGCCGAATCCTAGGAGAGAAATGCTGTGAAATGCACTGGACTGACGCATTTGTCCTGCTGAAGGTGTTTGCAAGGCTCACACAGATGCTTGTTCCTCAGATACATCCCTGGTGTTCACATTTTATTTTTATTTTTAATAGGACAAACCGCCCCATAAAGAAACACTTTACAGCCAGAATCGACTCCTCCTAATTGGAGGTTTTGAAGACTCCCTGAGGAAGCTGGAAAGGATGGTGCTTTTTTTCATGTTGTTTTTGTCTAAGGATGTAGAGGAGACTACACATACTGCTCACAGTCTTGAAAAAAGCAACTGTAATTATTTAAGCCCAAGAACATGGCTCAATGGAACACAAGACTTTGCAGAGCAAGAGATCCCTGCACAGGGAAAGATTAAAAGCCAGGAGTCTGTTTGTGCTGAAGATGTCTGCAACTCGTCCCACGGTTGGTCTACTACCAAAGAAGCCACTGTTTATATAAAATGCGGCTCCTGATCCCAGGCAGGTAGTTTTGTGCCAGATCATCTCCTTCAGCTCTGTGCAAGCACTAACCATCTCAGAGCGGTGCCGCCCGACCACATCCACTCCACACTGAAAACCAGAAAGCTCAGAGGAGTGCTCTGCCCTAGAAGACACCGTTTATTTTTTGATGATGAGTTAGTGAGAGCAGCGAGTTAGTGAAAGCGAGCCCAAGACACTCAGTCTCCAGATGACATGCCAGGCCAGAGAGCGCGGATGAAACAGATGGAAGTGATGAGAACTAAGGCCTTTGGAAGGTAAACAAGCTCTCAAAGGGTAGGGTACCATCAGTAAAAAGCATCAGGAGATGGCATCCCCTCCTCCTTGCTATTATTCAGCTGTAGTTCATCAGGCATCATGTATTAGTTATGACAGGACACAGAGAAACCCACATATAAGCCAGGATTGTGATTTGTCAGGGCATGTTCCATATTAAACCGACACCACAGAAAATTAGGAGTCAATCTGGGTAATGTTTTCCCTTTTCGTTCGCTTTGCTACAGTAAGTGGTTATTTTCTCAGTGGTGGCCACACCTCCTATAAAGGGACTTATTTAGAATACGCTTGTTTGGCCGGGCATGCCAGAGTTCATTCTTTCATTTAAAAGGAAGAGTTCCATTCTTCCTGGAATGGACGGCTGGCTACACATATGTACCAGAAACCCAGACGCAAGTCAAATTTAAGCAGCTTAGCCCATATTCCATCACCATATTCTATTACTAAAGTAAGAAGAAATGATTATTAAATCCAATCTAGATTGGATTGGATTTTAAAATTACCCAGCAACAATAGTTCAGGAATCTGTTTACGTGGCTTAACAGAAGACAATAAACTAAGTCTGAAAACCCAAACCAAACTCCCCCTAAATAACAAGTGAATTATTCAAAGTCTGAAACAGACAAAATATACATTAGTCACAACTCTGCATCGAGCTATTTTTACCCCAAGATAAGACTCCAGACACTCAAAGGCCCTACTTACCACTCCTCAGTCGGGGAAACTACCACAGCAGCCAGCTCTGTGTCTAATCCGGAGGTAACGCAGAGGGCTATGTAGGAGGAGTACTAATCACTGAGCATTCAACCCCGTGCTGTCTTCGGTGATCTTACAATATTCAACAACTTTGAATAGCAGCTTCCAGTCTCAACACACTTTTGCATAATTGTCCTTATGTCACATTAAATATGAACTATTACACTAAAAGGCACGGTCTCATCAGCGAACAAGACTTTTACTTTTAAAGCAGAAACATTACAAACTGTTTTCTAGAAAGCATGGCTGAATTTCTACCCATACTTCCCCTCTGAAAAATAAATCTATTTATAAGCGTGAATACACTAACATTCTAGAAGCTTTTCAGACCAAAACATCCTTACACTAGAAAACCATGTATTTAAGGCAAAAGAGTTCTAAACTCTTCCAGGATATATAGGTGAGTGGGTCAGAGATAATCAATGCTAGTGCTAATAAAACCATGCCCTCAATTTACTAACCAAAACATATCCAAGAAACGGGATAATGTTTAAAGGCACTTCTTGTAGCTCAAAATAAGCCTTTCTATAATACACCACCTCCTTCCTGTACAAATATAGAGTAAAAAAAAATTTATTTAGACCCCAAATACTCTTTGAGCATTTTGCTTATTTTCAACTTGTCGATTTTTTACTATAGGAAGAAAGCAACACAATTCCAGCAAAAAAAAAAATTCCACCCAAAATAAACAAAACAAAGCTCTTCCCCACTCTTCTCCCACAATGAATTGGGTTAATCTTGTTTTGGTACAACCCTGACCAAAAGCTCTCCCCATACTGGAATGAACTCTACTATTTCAAGACAAAGGCTAAGCTAGTAAAAGGTTGTTGCCATATGAGAAGACGTTTCCCCACAGAAGACTGCTACCAATGTGTTTTTATTCTTTACTCTGCTCTGTAACCAGCCACTCTGCAGTAATAAAAAAAAAAGCTCTCAGAAAAAAAAAATATCTGTGCAGCCAAGAACAGACTAGAACAGTAAAAACAATAACCCCGGATAAAACACGTTACGCATGCAGCCTTCTCTTTCTGAGTTCCCAGGTTTAGTTCAATGTTTATACCATGTGGATGCTACAGAAACATGAATATTATAACACTATTTAACCTGAAACCATTCTAAACAGACATGCTGCTACTTATTTGTAGTGGCTGGTATGGATTTGACAAAGGAAGAAAATAATTTCCCGTGCAATATTACAAAACCATTATTTTCTGCACCTTTCTCAACTCCAGGGCCAGTTTCCTGGGGAATTCAACGCTGTCCTCCATGGAACCAGACACTTTTCAGTTTACCATTAACCAGTATTTTCCCTTGATAGCCTTCCCATCCCCGCTCTACAAAGGGGCAGGGAGGGACACACGACTCAGCCACATCTTTACCGTTCCGGGCTCTTTTTCTCCCATGTTGTCCTCGTACACAGCACGAGCCAGGCGGTGGAGAGAAGGAACGGGCAGGTATTTTCATGCTCCACAACAGCCTCTTACAGCGACGGAAAGCAAAGCCCGCTGCTGCTCTCACTCCCCATCCCAGCCGCCTCCCCCACCCGGGGAGACAGCTGTTACAACAATGCGGAGCTGGAAGCAGCCCTGGCTCCACAGTCTGCTTTGTGCCATATTCTTTGAATAGATCTTATTGTTTACCCTCTGCTCCTTCCGTCCTCTCCATCCCCCACCTCCCCGTAATCAAATTTTTCCTGGCTACTACCCAAAAAAAAAAACCAACCCCAAACCCGCGCCGGGGCCACCTGCCC
>VFFE01008394.1:3094056-3136449 GCA_008921705.1 Burhinus oedicnemus
TGGCGTCACGGTGATGTCATTCCCGCGGGAAAATCAAGCGTGGCGGGGGATACCCGCTCCTCCCCCCCATTCCCCCCCCTCCATCCGCTTCCAGAGACCCGAGAGCTTTGTACCAAAGAGATTTATTCGCATGTAAATAAACATGATCTTTGCAATATTTCCAAAAAAGTCGGAAGTCCAGTCTACCTCCAAAAAGGTGCGAAAGGGGCGCGGCTGTACAAAAAAAGCACATTTCCAGACAGGTATTTACATCACCACCGCTTAGGAAAGAACCATTTTCTTTTAATCTCCATGTACACTTCACCACCTGAGATTAAAAGGTTTGGCTTTTATCTTGTTTACACCTTTTATCTTTCCAGTACTGAAAGATGTAAAATAATCGAGAATAAGCAAAAATATTTTAAAAATAAAACATTTGTCAGAGACCAAGCGTTTACAGGTCTGCGTGGTCGCGTACCTCATCTCTCATCACGGCGACAGCCTCGCTCCGCTCTCTCTCTCTCTCTCTCTCATGATTTCTATCACACGACGGGGAAGGGGACAGTGCACCAAAATAGGGCGAAAAGCTTTAAACTGGTGCTGTGGGGTCACGTGGCGGCAAAACCGGGGGGAGACGCCGTTCCCTCTTTCTGCAGGTGCAGCGATGCCCACCTGCCGCGGGGGGAATTTAGGATATCGAACTTTGGTCTTGGGCGAGCGGAGAAGGAAACGTGTGCAGCTCTTTCCCTTAAAACGCATTTTTGTGTTAATTACGAAGCCCAACGGTATTTCCTTCCAACTTTTTTACTCTGTGTCACCGCAGTGAAACGTGGTGCCAACTCATGCCAAGTCCAGCGAACCGTCCCATGAAATCCCCAGCCCTGATTCAACTCGAAAAGCGCTTCTTTCGGAAGGCTGTTTATGCCTTCCCGCAACCCGGAAGGGATTGCAAGGGTCAGAAGGGCTTTTGTAAGACAAAACAACTTAAAAAAAATATAAATAAAACGAGGGGCAGCACGAGAACAGGTGACAACCTGCTGGAGTCCGAACAGGCATCATTCCCCAGATGCAGCCGCCGTAGCAGGGTCTCAAGATGAATTTATCTGGTGGTGTGTTTCTGACATCCTCTTCATAGACACCCCGCAGTCATACGATTCTGATGCTGCGTAAGATAACGTCATTTGCTCCAGGTTTAGACTTCATTGACTGTTTTCCTATCAATCTCAGTGCTTTCCTATCATCTCAGCAACGTGAAGATGGGAGCACTGGGGAGGGGGAAGCTACAGTACGCAGACCACAAGGAGCAAAGGATCAATGGTGGAAAATACAAGAAGGGGGAATCCTCCAGAGCCTGGGGGGGCAGTGGCTCTGGAGAAATTCACAGCTCCTGCATTCTGCAGGAGCCCTGGAATGAAGCTGAAGGCGGGAGGAAGAGGTGAAAAATCTCTACGATTAACTGAAGAGTTGTCACCCTACTGAAAAGACATCGGCCTTGCTACGGCTTTAAAGGAGCCAGAAAAGAAACAGCTTGCCTGGGGTCAGACGGTAAGCAGGATTGGAAATCTCTGTGGTTTAAAAGAAAATTTAAATCCTTGACATCCTGAAAAGGCTGCAGCCCCCAATGCGAAGTATAATCTTATTCCCACAGGGGAAATCCTGGCCTCCAGGGATCAATAGCAAAATCCAATGGGAGCAGGATTCTGCTCAGTACATGATTCAAAAGGAGATGTGTTCGCAGAACTCTTGATTTCCCACATTCCTCTTCAGTGATTCAGATTTAACTGCTTTTAAAAATAAAACGCTCTCCTGAGTCTCTTTTCCTTTCAGGGACCACAAGATAAGACCATAGAGGATGCCTGAGTCATGCTCTTAATTCCAGCCAAAAGGGGAAAATCCATCTTTTAAGGGAATCGCTGCTTCTTCTGCAACTCTCGCCCAGATGAACCAGTTAGGGGCCGTTTTTCCAGCAGTGCCAGTGCTGGCAGCAGGACACGGCTGGCTCACACTGACTGCTAACACCTCCCCAAGGGAGAAGGGAAGGCTCGTGTGCGCTACCAGAATTACTATCTGAGAACCACGCTGCAAGTTAAAAGAAAAAAAATATCAAAAACCCAAATGAAACCCCAAAGGGCTCAGAAACAGGTTGCAAAAACAAGGCTTGTTTTTCAACAGTGAACGCACACTAGTTGTTCTGTTAATGGAAGTATTGGTAGTGGATAAATTAAGCACGGCTCTGAAGTGTTTGCAGGACTGGGACGGGTGCAGCTTACAGTCCATCACTTTATAATTGCAGCATCAGGGGACTCTGGGGAAGCTCTGTTCGCCAGGCTCACGAGGAAGCAACGCTCAGGTGAAGCCAGTGGAGTCCCATTTCAATTTAGATTTGCTCCAACGCATGCCAGAATTTCCCCGACTTCACCAAAGCTACGCTGGCTGCACGTGTGCAGAGCTGCCCACATCCACAGGCTCTACCCAAATTCCCAAGTTCCTTTGGGCTCTGCATCATACAGTTAAAACGGAGATTGCGTGAAAACAAGCAGCACAAGGCATTCAGATACGGACATAAATAAATAGCTAAAATGAAAGGGAAGTCAAACGTAAGCCAGCAATCCTTCAGCACTGTGACCTGCAATAAAATGCTGACATCCATCAGAACACAGTGCCTGATTCTGCAGAGAAGCTCCTATCAGAGGAAGATGAAGTTCCTCAGCACCGCACTGAATCAGGCATTGAACGAAGAGATGCCACAAAAGTAAAATAAATTAAAAAACTTATTTTTCTCCCAACCACCCTTTAAAAAAGAATAAAACCCTAAAACACGCCCTAAAACAATTAGTTTAAAACTTCCTGAAAAACAAAAGCAACTTATGCTGAACGGGAAGAAGGGCAGAAGAACTTGGACTCTCCCAGAATCGCCGATGTTTCTGCTTGCACCAGTTTGGGGGCTGCTCCCACACTGACACACACACTTAGCTTTATACCCATTAACTCTAATGGGGCTATTAATACTTATAAAGAATGAGTGTAAGTGCCCGTGGGATGAAGGCCACAGTCAGGAACCTAGCTTGCTGAACGAGCTGCTGGCACTCACACTTTCAGTTCAGACTTTGGAGATCCTTGGAAATACTTTTTTTCTCTTCAAACACACCCCATAAAAATGAGCGTGGCAGGTTTGCAATGAACGGTTCCTTGCTTTCAACCTCTAGAACCCGCAGGTCCTGCGTACAGCTCATCTTCTAAAGATACTAAGAAAATTAATTGCCAATTAGAGCAACATCCATGAGGTCGTCATCTTCTTCCCCGATCAAAAACTCAGGGCTAGCCCGGGATGGTCGCTCAGCCGAAAGGATAGCACTGCTCGTCATGGAGAGAGACTGGTCAGCCGAAATTGGGGACTTCGACCAGCTCTCTGGCTTCATGCTATGAGATTTCTTCTTGTCTCTGTCTTTATCGCGATCCCGATCTCTGTCCCGGTCTTTGTCTTTCACTTTTTTCTTCTCTTTTTTGTGCTTCTTGTGTTTTTCTGAGCTATATTCAGGCAAAGGCCTAATGCCATCGTCCGAGCTGGGGCTGTTCTGATATGATTTCTCTGCTATGGAAGAGCCCGACTCACTCTCACTGTCTATGTTTTGGGGAGTGTATGCTGGTGACTTACTGTGGCTGGGAGAGCAGCGTTCATGTTTTGGAGTAGATCCACTGATCAGAGGGGACCCATAGCTTTTGGAAGAAGCCATCTGAGGCCTTAGGCTATCCCCACCTCCTTCCCCAGGTTTCTGCAAGGTTACTTTGGCTTTAATGCTTGGGGAACCACCATCGTGTTTGCTGATGATAATTTTGGCCACTCCAGTGCTTCCAACGTTTTTGGAATCTGAAGTCTTCTTGGAAGAGTCAACAGATCCTCCAGAAACAGAGACTTTAGATTTCTCTTTGTCACTCTTCTCACGTTTGCCCTGGAACTCACCTCCAGACATATTGTGTTTGGAGGACATAGTATGGCTTGAGGAATTGGAACTTGGCCCCATTTGTCCATCCATTGGGTCATCTCCACCAGGCCCGCTAGTGACAACCCCGTGTTTAAGTTTATCTATGACTGCAGTCAGAGATGGCTTCTTGTTTCTGCTTGGAGACTTGCCTTTGGAACTTCCATGCTGGTTTTGAGATGAAGACATGGAAGACCCACTAGATGAAAAGGAAGATGAAGATGCCGTCGAAGAATTTGATGAAGGAGGTGGCTTCTGTGACATAGACCCAGAGGACCCCATTCCTGAAGACGATTTCATACTTGAGCTTGAGCCGGTCCCAGACATATGGGAGCCACCAGAACCTGAACTGATAGGTGACTTTGCTTTAGATGATGGGGGAGTACCTGGGACAGGTTTCATGGGAGAAGCAAGCTTGTCAGAACCCCCTGAGGGTCTAGAATGAGATGGAGAGATGTTTGGTTTACTCATGGAAGGGTTCATAAGTGACGACGGCTTTCCTTGAGGTTTCATCTTGGTACTTCCAGAACCGCTACTGAGGCCATGTTTGGTGATGGGGGAGGATCCAGGCTTTCCCACCGATTGAGCTGAGCTTTTGGACTGACCTGAACTCGAGCCGCCTTGGCTTGAGTAGAGGCTGCTGCTCATCTTTGAGCCAGAAGACCCTTCTGATTTGCTGCTTTTAATTTTGCCTGAGGTTGAAGAGGAGGAAGAAGAGGAGGAGGAGGAAGAATGGCTATGATGGCTTTTGCTGCTGGAGGAGGTGCCAGAGCCACTACTTGTATACTGGCCATGTGAAGATGGTTTGCCAACAGTCACTGTTCCTTTTGGGATCTGAATGGTTATTTTTGGAATAGGAGGAGTAGCTACACCTGGAGGAGTTTGAGATCTGCCTGAACTCCCCGGAGATTTGGACCCACCTGTGCTTGCTGGTGGCGTGAAAGGCCTGTTTGATGAGCTGTGAGATGGAGATTTCCCATCTGTCTCCTGCTTTTTCCGCTTTGGAAGTTTCTCTTTATTTTTACCATCACTGGACGGTGTCCGGCTGCGCTTCCCTGGCTTCCCGTCTATCCCGGGACCTGCCATGTTACTTCCAGAACCATTGCCTTCCTTCACCCGTTTCTGAGACTTTTCTTTTCCTAAATCCCCTGTATTCAGTAAAGGGCTCTGACCTCCACTGTGATGCTCCATGATGTCAGAGGACCCCAGTGCTTTGCTTGCAGCTGCAATAATACTAAAATCTACTGTATCAGACTGATTGCTCCCCTTAAATTTGTTTTCCCCCCCATCAGCCCCCAAGACTTGCACTCCCAAAGTATTGATAGCCTGGGACGCATAGCCCTTGAAATCATCAGTGTCTCCACTCTGACTACTCTCATCAAAGTACTCCTCCCCAAAGCCACTTTGACTCTGACTGTTCAGCAAGTCAGGATTGAAATCTACTCCATCTGGAAAAAAATGGTTTGAAGAATCACTGTTGGGGCTCACAGCAGCGTCTGCTATCAGGTCTGCTGGATCTGTGTATGGGTTCTCACTATTGTTCGTCTGAAAAACGTCTGGGTCAAAGAGGGCACTTTGTGAATGTCCTGAACTGGAAGAGTCTCTTACGGGAGTACCAATGGGTGGACAGTCCTCATTAGTAGCGGGTAGCTTGGAAGCCTCCTCTGCTATATCCGAAAGGATATCAGTAACATCGGCTCCAATGCTGTCCGAACTAGAAAGTCGAACCATTCTCTGAATACTGGGCTGTGAGTGAGGTATAGGCTGTGGGTATGTAGTAGGAGGAGTGCTGCATTGGCTGGGTGCTGGAGTAATATGAGGGGTGTCCAGGGTATCTGCAGTCATGTTGACATCAAAAATGGGATTCTGGGAGTCAACATCCATTGAAAAGAGCTCCCTCTGGAAATCATCCTCAGTCTGATGCTTGGGCTTGTCGGCCGGCATGCGGGATTTTTTTTTCTTTTGCTTATTCCCCCCAGGGCCCATTTCCATTCTGGGGGAGCCAGAGGAAGAGTTCTGCCTTTCGAGAGGGCTGCTCCCATACAGAGTGGAGAAATCCTGAGGGGGATTCTCTTTAAGAAGGTTCATGAGCATGGGGTGGTTCTTGGTGTTGCTTGCTGGTGAGGATACTGGTGGTGGTGTGTGATGGGGAGGGGTTGGACTTGAGCCAATGGTAGACCCCACATTCCCTGTGATCTGCAACAAACTAGTGAGAATAGGGTTCTGAGATACTTTGCTGAAGTCCTCCCCATGGCCCACCGAGTCATGCCTCTCTTTCATGCTTATGCTCATGTTAAACAAAGTAGTGATGGGCCCCCCAGGAAAAGTGTTTGTCGGGGTAGTGGTACCACTCATTGGGTTGCTGCCTGTGGTCATGCCATACCCTGGGCTGCTGGCTGGGGGAAGATTTTTCTTCACCATATCTTCTACTGTCTCTGCAATGAGGGACAAGGCTGGTGTGTCTGCTTGGATCGTTTCTGCTTTTCTACGAATTGCTCTCATGGTGACAGGAATGGACATACATCTGCAAGACGCAAGACAAAGGGGTTAGCGTGCATTTTGCTGCCCTACAGCAATGTTCACTGAAGACCTTTTAACAACTTCACCCGACATAAAGCAAGCAGGAAGGCTCTCGGGCACAAGAGAGCAACAGGTCCAAGCACTGTAAATGCCCTGCTGTTGTGCTTGTATTTACACCTATCCCATCACGCTTATCTAGCCATGAGACAACTGTGCCTTTATGCATTGCCCTGCAATCACAAAGGAAGAATTAATCAACTAACTAATAACTAATAGCTGACAGATCATGATCTTGTAGTTAAAGCACAGGATGCAATCCGGGCTGTTACTCTGATTCTGCCAGAAAACACCTTTGTCTAAGCTTGGCAAACCTAATTTCCTGCAACCCTGTAAAAATCAATGACAATGCCACATTCTACTCAAGGACGACAAGCCTATAATGTTCTGAAAGAAAAAAAATGATATTCTCGCTGAAGAGGTCTGTGTCATACACTGTTAACATTCTGCTGTGTTCTGAATGGTGGCTGGGGTGGAGGAACCTTGATAAAATGCCTGTGTAAATGACAAACTGCAGGGGAGCTCTTCCACACTTCACAAGACTTAGAAAGGAACCAACTACAGGAGGAGGTATAAATAGGTAGGCACCTCGGACATGCACCCAAAAATAAGTAGCTATGGTTCAGCATCTGGAATGGCATTTTCAATAGGGCTCCAAGCTTTCCTCCCTTCTAAAGAATCACTATCAAAACTCACCCGCAGACAGAATGACTCCAAAACCACTAGGATAAATATGAGCCAGACACAGAGTTAATCTACATGATTTGGAGTGCATGGCAGCACAGAAAAATCCAGCTTACCTTTGAACAACTTTGGCAATGAAATCATCTGTACAGATAAGAGCATCGGACAGCCCTTTGTACAGCTTACAGTTCACATGAGTAGAGTCTTGCACATCCATTACCACTACAAGAGAGAAGGCATTTGGTAGACATCAAAATCCTGCTTACAGTGGAAGAAAACCCTGCCTTCCTTCCCACAAACATGCTCATGCTTTTACCGAGCCCACTTACCACACACCAAGGAGTCATTCACAGGATGCTGAAAGGATACACTAAAACAGGAGTCAGAGAGAGGACAAACTTCAAACTGCAGGATCCCAGGAGAATCTGAAAGACACAGGAACTGTTAAATTAGGGAATGCAGGGGATGAACCAGAGGCACCAGCTCAATACCCACATATAGAAGAAAAAAAATGAAAAAAAGGAAAGCAGCATGGGCCTCGTTTCTTATTCCTACACCTGGGGAAATCACCCAGGGTTTCTTACTACCCACACATCATATTCCACTTGATGTGGCACCCACCTTCTTTTAAAACTGTTCGCTTGACACAGCTGCCAATCAGTGTGTTGTACGCCACCTGATGCCTGATCAAATTGAGGATGAGAGGAACCCGTCCAGGGTGCTGGAAGGCGATTTTACTAATCAGAGTTCCTTGAAGGCTTCTTCCATCTGGGAGAGGAGCATCTTTGTTCAGAAAGTAACAGTGCTGCTGTCCTGGAAGAGCCTGACAAACAATTTCTGCTTTACTCCAACTACCACCGGGTACAAGGCAATAACACACATCTAGGAAGGAAAGAGCAGGCCCCAGATCCAGGTGACACCAAGCCACCTTTCTAGCTGAATATGACAAACAATGAAGACACTTTTCTTCCAATCTGAACAAGCAAAACACGATTTGGGCTCCTCAGAAGTAGTACTGCCAAACAGTATTCACTGTCCCCACTGAAACAGTTTCATATGGTGCGGTATTCCCTTCTGAGTAAAAAGAGAAATCCTCTGAAGTTAAAAGGAAATCCGTCATGGACAAATTTAAGAACTAGGATTTCTCCCAAAGTGATGCGATTCATTCAGCCACAAATTACAGTCCGAACAAGAGGAAGGGATAGAGCCTAGGAAGGCTCACTCCCATACCTCTGCTGTCATTCCTGCAGCCGCACTTCAACAGCAATGGATTTTTCATTACCTAATTTTCCTAATTATCGTGGTCATGTCTGTATCTGAGCTCTAATGCTTGGATAGCACAGTTTTTGGCTATGAATAAATACTGTACCAATTTCCTTTATCCTACATGAAAGACACCTGAAACAGATGAAAAACCCCAAACTGCTCATCTGCGAGTATAACACCCTGGTTGTAACAACATACTTACTGCATAGAAGCGCATATTGTGGTTTAAAGGTAGAGGATCAGCCTCCTTGGATAATTCAAACTGTGTGATCAACTCATACAAGGGTACAAATGTTGGTGGTGTGTCGAACAATGGAATACCTGAGGGAAGAAGATGGCACAGAATGATAGCACCTGGCAGCCAGAAAGAGATGGTGGGTCAGAAAAGGCAGTACCATCTACTAAAAGAAACTTATCCAGGTTTTACTGAAAATAGCACAAAACCTTGAGGAACTTTTCTGGCACACTTTAAAAATTAGCAGCTGTTTATTAACAAAAACCTAGGGAGTATATGTCTGACAGATCTGCAACCCACCTGTGCAGCCCTGAAGTTTCTGAATGAAAGCTCGAGACACTGGAATGGGACGTGGGAATTTCAGGAAGAAACAAGCTGGTAAGTCCACACTGTTGGCACTGGTGATTGACGAGAAAGACGGAGTTCTGAAATATTGGGTTAATACAAGATCTTATTAGATGCAGGGCATGACTCCGGTTTCTGCTATGAGCGCCAGACATCCAATTTACTGTTTGCTCAAATACAAGCCGATTGTCATACCTTCTTAAAAATTAAGACGCTCCTCAAAAGCATGTCACATGCCTGAAATACATATTTCTTGGCTTAAGGACAGCACATAAGTGCTTTATATAATGCTATGACATCATGCAGTCATCTCCCCACTCTGACTTCAACAGAGGACTGAATGTTGAATTTGCATCCAAACAAGGCTGCTGAGAAAGGCCTGGCAGACATGTCCTTTGCTTACCCTTTGCTGTCAACTGGATGAGAGCCCATAATCAGTGGTGCAATTGGAAGTTTGTACATAGTCATGGTTCCCTCAACTGTTACTGACACATTCATACCCAAAGACCGAGGAACTGCAAGAGGAAGCAAGAAAAAAATCCCCAACATAAGCTGATGAAAAATATCAATGCAAGCTTTATGAATTCAGTATCACTATGGTGGAAATATCTTACTTCCTCCACAAGGCACAGTATTCAGCCTTCACCTTTATCACTAAATGGACTACAGCCAAACTAGTTATGCTACCTAATGCTCTATTTTTCTCTTGCAAGGGAGACCAATTGCATAATTCTTAAAATATATTCCAAATACATTTGCAAGTTTGTAGTATGCTCTTTACAAAGCAAAACAAATAATAATTTTGGACAAATTCACCCTCTTCTTTCCCAAGACCAGCCTCAATTTTAATTGGTGCTTGGTTTTGTCATTTTAGTGAGAGACAGATGTCCATGTACAGGCATAAAAAATTATCTTCCAGTAAGATGGCAGAGACACAAGTATTTTCACAACAAAATAAATCCTGTGTTAATGATGAAATTCACCCGAAGGAAAAAGGCTCTGTCTGCACCCCATCACCCTTGGTAGCAGTCCACTTCAAACTCCAGAATAGCCACGAGGTTCAAGAAGATGGTCAGCTGAGCCAGCAATTTACACATGGGCTTAGGAAACCTGTGTCCTCTGCAAGTCAACCTATGATTTTCCTGTATTACAGGGTGACAGCAGAGGGGAGCTAGACTGTTGGAATTCTGCTTTCTTCCCTCCTTCAAGCAGTAGTAGCTCACACTAGCTTCCAAAGCTGACCTACCATTGTTCTCATGCAAAATAACGGGGGCTCCAGTGCCATCTTCAAACAGATCATAGGGCGAGACATAATACTTGAGATTCATCAGGAGACCTGTGAGAGAGAAGCTTTTGAACAGCATCCTGACGATACAAATTAGCCCAATCGTTATTAATCCCTGTAACCACCCAGTATTTGCAGTGTAACAGCACACACTGTGCAGAGCTGCTAGTACATCTTGAAAGAGTTGTTCTCTGCTGTTAAAGACACAGACATGGCCACCTGCCATAAAATTACCGTGTGTGGCTTTGTAAAGAAAAGCTGGCTTTCTGGATCATATGGCACTTAGAAATACTCAACCACCTTGTCCCTCTTTTAGTTTGATTAGCATTTTCCATTACTACCATCAGTTAATGTGAAACTAACGTCCATAAAGGGGATCCTGAACAAAGTAATTGTTATTCTTTTCTTTTTGAAGTGTTAATCAAAGATACCTCCACTCCTGGGGGTGAGATAGCCAACACTGCCATGAAGAATCTTGTCGAGGGGATTTGCATTGGTGGCTTGCCTGCAAGAGAGGCAATCACAGGTCTGTAACAAGCCAGAGCCATACCTGAAGCCAAAATTCATGTGCTGATGCCAGTCTGAGATCTTAGCTCAATATATACGCTTCTCGGTCACACAGAGGTAGCGATCTTAAACTTCACACTGTTATAGGCAAAGCAAAAGCTACTTTACAGCATGGATGGTTTATCCACTGAATCTGCAGCAGTGAAAGTTGATCAAATGTTTCCCTATTTCTTACTGTAATATGCACCACGACTAATCCATTTCATTAGAAACTTTTTTTTTTTACCTTTTAGACTTTTTTTCAATTAAATTCTGCAGTTAAAAAGGAATTGTTCAGAAAGCTCTGAGCATTTTTCCTATATATATACATACATACATATCTTTCATTCCTCTGCTACCACAGGCCTTCTATAGCCTCAGCATTGTACTTCTTAGCAATAATGTCAGACTGTAAAGGCACTGATGTGACACTTGCTGGATACACAATACTTGGCATGATCAGAATCAGCCAATATGATGTAGTGTTATTAAGAAAAAACAAATCAACAACAGAAAACAAACCATATAAGATGTCCTTACCAATACATCCCTGCCATTTTTGAGAGATCCAGCTCTAAGGACTGCAGAGCTAAGTACATTTTAGTTTTAAGTTTGCTGGGGAAAAAAAACCAAACCACAATGTAAGTGAAATTGAAAGGAACTGTGCAATGAAATCCAACTCAGAGAACTGCTGGCTGACAAGCTGCAGTACTTGCCATCAGATTGAGCATTTAGAAATTATAACTTTTCATTCTGGACTCCCACTTCACATTAAAACCTCCCTACCCACTGCGTGCACACGCAAGCCATGGTGGTGAAGTCCGTAGGATCACACACAATGCAAATTAAAGTACAGAACTAAAGGCTTGTGGATTTGTTTAATTTTACATATGTGGATGTAAATAAATATGTTCTAGACTTACTTGTCTCCTGGCAACTTATACAGGTTCACAAGCCCCCTTAGATGCTTAGAAAATTCATCAAAATTTTTCTCTCTGAAAAGAAGAGGGAGAAAAAGTTAACATGTATTCAAATTTGTAACAGATAAGGCTTTGTTTTAAAAAGTTCTATTCATACAGACACTAAGTTACTTAAGAAAGGACTTTTGCTACATGAAAGCTACAAAAGGTGTTCTTTAAATGATCCAGCTTTAATGATTCTGATGAACGTTGTGCTGTGGCTTCCAAGGTATGATGCACAGCAGTCAGAATCAGAAGTATCTGAACCAAAGCCAGAAAATCCCCCGGAGAAGTAGAGAGACTTTGTGGGGAAGGAACAGGTATGAAAGATTTTGCATTTCCAGACATAAAATAGCATCAGATCAATACTGCAAAGACAAGCCTGTCAGAAAATGCAACAAATGACTCTTGTTCCTCACCTTAGATGTTGCACCAATTCTGGACAACTCTGAAAAGGAAAGAACATACAACGATATCAATGTCGAATGCAGCAATTTCAGTCTTTGTGCAGCACAGCAACTGTAAAATATTAGGACAGTACAATTTCTGAGCATCAGCTTTTCACAAGAAGCAACACAGTGTTCACAACTACACATTGCTACGGTTCTAGTTCTGCTTGTCAACCCCCTCTGGGACAAATTCAAGCAGTACTCTTTCCTCTTAAATGACTAATTTGAAATAAACTTTTCAAATTGTGAAGCCTTAGGTTGAAAATGTATAATCTTATATAGAGATATTAAAAGTGGTCTGTTTTCAGAAGAGTGGCTAGGCCAATGTAAATAGCAAGTTCAAACTCTCATACACATGCAGAAGGGAAGTAAAGCCATTTTCTTTCAGTAGTCCACGTTTTAGTATTTTCCATTCACAGATCAAAGTTTTATAAGATTAATTTCCCTATTCTTCCTCCAGAAATAAAATTCTCAGAAACACACTGACAACTTCCTCAAGTAATTTTGCCAGTTATAAAACCACTCAGAGAAAAAGAGACCATGAGTAAAACGGTCCTTACACACATATGCTACATCAATCAGATTAACCCACAAGAACAGAGTGCTCCACAGAGGCCTTTACTTTCCACTACAACAAGCAGCAAAGGTGTAATGCTAGGTCTAGCGGACCATTAAATATAATCTATTTCCTCTGTTCAAACAAGAGGAAGCCAAAATGGCAGTTCCAAAAACAGAAAGGCATTACCCTCATCTTTGTCAGTAATACATACCACAGGGTTTTCTCCGTGGTGAGCCACCTTGACATCACACAGCAGCCCTGTAGGATCTAACTGGACTTCCACATAGAACATGTCTGAAGTGATGTAACATTCAGTGCCATTTGCACTAAGGTGAGATCCAAGGCTTACATACAAAACAAAACAAAAATTGCTATGAGATGCACACAAAAACCAATCAAACCAGCAGTGAGATTACGATGTGTACAGATAAACAGGAAAAGCCTTTGCATAAAATAAAGGAGAAGACCTACCCATTTTGTCTAGCTATAGACTCTAAGCGATCGGTCATGGCAGGCAGAGAAGATACTAGATGGAGAGAGCAAAAAGCTAGGCTTAGTGAAATGATTCAACATTTCCCCAGGAATAAGACCTCAGCATTAAAAGCAATCTCAACTAGTTACTCCCTCTCATGTCTGCTCACACCTTCACAACTACACACATTATCTGTACGCAAAATACAGGCAGAAGAATTTACATACAGAAAACCAAACGTTCTCAGAACTGCAAAGAGAGATTTTCTTCCACAAGTGGAATTCAGGTACAGGCATTTACAATAAAAGTAACACAGGCCATCTTGACTGGTACTGACTAGCACCGAGATAAGTGTGCTTATGCAAACGTGAGCACACATGCACTAGGAACACAGTGAGATGTGCTAGCAACAACCTTGCTTGCTTTTACGATTTGGAATATTTCCATAGCACATCACTGTTAAGCAGTTCGTAAAGTGCATGCACAGAATGTACTGACCTTTTAGTGCCTTCTGCAAAGTCTCCAAACAGCTCACCAGATGTTGGTGCCCCCCAGAGTTCATCACAACTCGCTTTTCCTTAGTCAGAAAGAAGAAAAACATCCTTTTTGTGTACCACTCAGTAACAGGGAATTATTGCAACTTTTGTTCAATCAAGTGAGGTTCATTTAGGTAATTAAAAGCAGATTAGATTTCATCCCAAAATTACTTCCTCATTTTGATTCCTGTAGGAGGACAATATCCATTTTGGAAGCAGGTAACAAACGCAGGTCTGAAATTGATTTATTTCTCTTAAGCTACTTGCTCATCTGGAAGAACAGACTATAGCAACTTTTTAATAGGTATAAATTAAGAATTATACCAGAGACTACAGAGAAATAACGAGACAGGTCAACTTTTAACACCACAACATATGCAGAAGCCCTTGAAGCTCTCCCCTGCCTCCTGCTCCTCCCTCCCCACAACGATATTTCAAACCTATGTTTGATGAAGTAAACACCAAGTTTTGAATATCACTGAATAGGAAACAAATTGCTTTATAAAACACAATATCCTGAAACAGCAAGTGGCAGAATAGTTTGGGCTTCTCAGCACTGGCTGAAACCACAAGTTTGACCCTCTTCCTGGCGCTGAGCTGACAGCTGCCCCACGTCAACTAGGCTGTAAAGGGGGAGGCTGTAATTAGGGAAGGCAAAGGCACACCAGACAGAAAGGGTATGGATATCACTCCCTCCTCTCCACGCTGCAGGGTATGAGAACTGACACGCCTCAACCACACTGGCCCAGAAGGAAGTCAAAGCTTGAACAAAACATAAAACACTTTGAAGAGAACTAACAGACTGACAACAAAATTATTACTAAAGAAACTTCAGAATCCCTCCTGCTGAGATCCCAACAATTCTCACCATGACTTGACGGACCAATTTCATGGTTTCTGTCCAAGGTCTGTTTTGGTTGTATTTTGCGTGAAGTCTTTCTAAGAGGGTACTCATCTTATTCAGCTTCTCCGTTTCTGTAAGACAGGGGAATATTCAGAAAAGAGAATGAGACAACATTGGAAATTTTACAAATAAAAAAGGTTGGCAGTTGTAACGAAAATACTTTCCACTTTTAAGCTAAACATGATTTCAAAAAACTTATTTACTGCTGATTTATCCCTGCAACCTTGAGCTTAAGGTTAAGTAAATATTAATATCACAAGCTATCAAAACCTAAAGGAACACAAAATGCCTACGGGCCTGTTGGGAAAAGCTCAGCTCCTATTCTGCATGGACTCTGAATTATGTGGCTCCAGCAGGTTAAGTTCTGGCATGAAAGAAATATATTGGGGCACTGTTGAAGATACAAGGTCAAAAAAATGAAGCTTCCCTGGGACAGGAAACAGAGAGTATAGAAAACGCTGTGTTAAAGAAGCGAGATAGAGCTTCGTTTCCCGAATTCCCCTTCACTGTTCTCTCTTCCAGCTCTCCAACTTGTTGTACAGTAAGGATATCTTCACAGACCCTTCCATCACCAAAAAACTCAACCAAATCAGTCCGATTGCCAGTTGTCACAAATTCTCTGACCAGACACACTCCTACCTCACGCTAGCTTGAAACACGAGGGCTGGTGTCTCCGCCGTGCCGTTCTAGAGCCAGGGCACGGCTCCGTACACTGGGAGACAATGAAGCAGTGGGCAACTGGCGGAGTCACAGAACTCTACCAATCTGAAACCTGCTCAGCCTTTACAAAACACCTCTCATATTCCACACACTCCCACCTACTACCTGTGGTTCTACAAGCTCGTTTCTGTATATCTTAGAAAGTTCCACTGTTATGAATAGGGATACACGATCAGTGACTAAGCGAAAAACTAGTGTTGGATGAATTAGCTAAAAAAGTTCCAAGATTAAATGGTTCGTCTTTTCCCTACTCTGTAGTTGGACACATGCACAAAAAGAACACAGGTTTCAAGAGTACTATAATTTTGTCTTTTTTTTTTTTTTTTTTTTCCTAAGGGACAGCTTTCTCTAGACTTGCTTATGTCAAAAAAACCCAGTGGACATCATTGCCAAAACAAACCCTGTCACTGGCAGTAGCAGGTTGAGGGCAAACACGCGTCTATGACATTTTAACCGCCACAGCACACAACCCTGGAAGCCCTCTCCTGCAAAATTTGAAGGGTTTGTTTTCATTATTGATGCACATGCTGTTCACAGACCTAATGCTAACCCTGTCAAATCCAAAAATAAATAAATGTTTGCCAGATGTTTTCAGACGCTTTACACCTCTCAGCTATGGTAGAATCACAGAACGGTTGAGGCTGCAAGGGAGGCCACCTGGCCCAAGCCCTTGCCCAAGCAGGGCCACCTACAGCAGGTTGTCCAGGACCATGTCTGGATGGCTTCTGAACCTCTCCAAGGACAGAGACTCCACCACCTCTCTGGGTACCCTGTGCCAGTGCTCGGGCACCTTCACAGTGACAAAGTGTTTGTTGATACTCCGGTGGAGGCTCCTGCCTTTCAGCTTGTGCCCATGGCCTCTGCTTCACTCCTGAAGCGAGCCGTGCTGCCTCTGCTTTATGCCGGCCCTCCCTCCAGGTATTTACGGACATTGATAAGACCCCGTTAAGCCCAGGAACAGGGGGAGTTCTGCCAGATTTCAGCACAGTCAGAGCCTCGCGGCCATATTCGCCTTTATTTCTTTCAAAAATGGAACCACCCCACAGCCAGCACCAAGACCCAGAGGCCCGGCAGGGGGAACCAAGTCCCGGTGCCGGAGAAAAGCCGGCACGGGCCAGAGCCCGGCCCTCAAGGCGGGGAACACACCTCAGCCCCAGCCCGACCCTGAGCCGCGCCGGTGCCTCGGAGACGCCGGGCCCCCGCCCGCGTCTCCTCACAGGGCCAGCCGCGCCCCTCCGGCGGCACTCACCCTCGGCGCCGCCCGGCGCCGCCTTCATGCCGCGGGCAGGGGACGGGGCGGCCCGCTTCGGGCCGCGGCCTCGCGTCGGGCCGGGAGCGGAGGGGAATGGAGCTGCGGCCGGGCCGCTCCGCGCCGGCCTCACACGACGGCGGCGGCGGCCGCCGCCATCCCTCCGGCCGCGCGGCGTTTCCGCCCTCTCGCGAGAGCCGCTAGGCTCTCGCGAGAGGGCGTGAGCGCCGTGTGCGCGGAGGGAGTGAATAGGCGGGGCGTGCGGTGTCCAATAAAATGTCACTCGAAGCCAGATCTCGCGAGAAGACGAGGGCATTTCCCCCCCCCCGCCCGCCCCTTCCCATTTCCTCTGCGAGGTCTCGCGGGATCGGCGGCCGGCCGGCGAGGGCGGCGGTGCTGCTGCTCCAGCTCCTCCTCTCGCGAGAGGTGATTCTGGGTCTCGCGAGAGTTGGCGGGTGCCCCCCTTGGACGCGGAGCCGTTTCGCTTTGGGAAGTGAGCGGGGAGAGCGGCGGCGGGGAGCGGCGGGCCGGGCCGGGCCGAAGCGGGCTGGGGGGGGGAGGGAAGGAAAGGAGACGCGGGCGGTGGCGGTTCCCCGTGGGCCTTTCGGCTGAGGGAACCGCGCGGCGGCCCGCCGGGCCCGGGCGCCCCGGTGCTGAGGGGGTGAGGAGTGATCGCGGGCCCAGGCCCCGCCTTCCCGGGGTGCCCCCCGCGGCGGCGCTGCCCTTCGGGCCTGGGCCCCTCGGATGAGGCGGTGAGGCCGGTGCCCTTCCCCCTGCCGGTTCCTGCCCCCCACACACCCCCTTCCGCCTCCTCCGGGGCCTGGCGGGGCCGCGCTCCCTGCCCCGCTCTCCATGTAGGAGGGGGGTGTTTGGCGGCAGGGAGGCCTGAGGTTGGGGTGAATGGTGTGAGCAGTGGCCGCTGAGGAATTTTGAAGTTTGGGGGTTTTGGAGGATTCCCCCCCCTCCCCTCTCTCGAGCACAGTGGAGGAGGAATGCCAAATCCGGAGAGACATGGGGGCAAGAAGGATGGGGGCGGCGGGGGGTCCTCGCAGCACACGCCTGGCAGCGGGAGCTCGAACAGCAAGGAGAGGCACCGGCTGGCCTCCAGGCACAAGAGGCATAAGTCCAGGCACTCCAAGGAGTCACCGCTGACAGCCCAGGAGACGGCGGCACCCTTGGGCGCGATGATCAAGCCACTGGTGGAGTACGATGACATCAGTTCGGATTCGGATACCTTCTCGGATGATGTGGCCCTCAAGCTGGACAGGAGGGAGAACGAGGAGAGGAAAGCAGACAGGAGTGAGCGGATACAGAAGCACCGACACCACCAGCACAAGCGTATTCGTGAGCTGATGAAGAGCAAACAGGCAGAAAAAGAGAGAAAGTTAGAAAAGAGCCTGGAGGCATCCAGCAGGTCCGGGTCCACCAAGGAGAGAATATCGGGATCCTCCAAGAGACTCCTTGAAAGCGAGGAGCACCCGAAGTCACTGTCCTCAAAGAGTAGCAACAAGGAGTCCCGGTCAGCCAAAGCGCACAAGGAGAAATCCAGGAAGGATCGGGAGCTCAAGTCCAGCCACAAAGAACGCAGTAAAAGCCATCGGAAAAGGGATGCTCCAAAAAGTTACAAAACAATTGACAGTCCAAAGCGGAAATCCAGAAGTCCTCACAGAAAATGGTCTGACAGCCCTAAATTGGACGACAGCCCATCAGGAGCCTCCTACATCCAGGAGTATGATCTCAGCCCTCCCCGCTCTCACACATCCAGTAACTATGATCCCTACAGGAAGAGCCCTGGTGGCTCCTCGCGCCGGCAGTCCATCAGCCCACCGTATAAGGAGCCAGTGGCCTACCAGTCGAACACTCGCTCTCCCAGCCCTTACAGCCGGCGGCAGAGATCCATAAGCCCCTATAACAGGAGGCGCTCCTCGAGCTACGAGAGGGGCAGCGGGTCATACAGTGGGAGGTCACCCAGCCCATACGGCCGACGGCGCTCGAGCAGTCCTTTCGCTGCGAAGCGGTCTGTGAGCCGAAGCCCCATCACCAGGTGCGTGTTCTCCGCGTTGCCTTCCATGCCCTGGGGAATGGGGAAGTGTCTGGGGGTGGTTGGGGTGGCTCTGGGCATGGGAGGGGTTAACCCCCTTCCTCATCTTGGTGGGGTCCAGGTCACTGGCTGCCTAATCTGGCTGCAGAGTGATTTGTGTAGAATTGCTTTGGTTGGGTTTGTGGCAATTCCCTTTAAAATGGTGTTCACGCTGTGGAAAACACCTCCCTGACTGGTGTTAGGCAGCGTCCATGTTGGCTCTCAGCAGAGAGGCCCAGGGCTGAATGAGCTCCTGGGATTAAATTACACCCACCTCTGGAGGTGGCCCCTGCAGAAGGGCCGGGGCTCCTGGGGAGGGTTGTGCTCTGAAGGCAGACGGAGCCATTCACCTCCTGATGTGGGATCTACTATGCTTCCCTAGTGAGAAGTTCAGCCAGGGAGAATGTTTTCACCTATTTCTGGAAGCCTTTATGTGTTTACTACATGTGGGACTTGATCACGCTTTTCAGGAGGGTGGCTTGTTTTGAGTGTATTTTGGTCTTTCTGAACTGACTTGTCTTTTCTCTTCTTTTGAATTAGAGATGACCACACGTAAACTCCATCTTTCTAGCCTAAACTTTTTCTCAGTACTAGAGTTTCTTGATTCTATTCTGAAATCGGGGCATTCTGGAAGAGCAAGTAGGAACCAGCTGTATTTTGGCTTAACTGTAACTTTTTTTTTCTTTAGTCAGTAACCTTCCTACAGAAGGAAACTATTATTTGAAGGTAGTTCTGTGTATTTTATTTCAGATGTTGGTTCATCCTGTTATATGCACGACTACATAGTCTAATGTTGATTCTTTTTTTCTAGCTTCAGCTTATGTTAAGTGAGTTTCCAGTTGTCACCATGGGTGCTGTGGAGCTTTGGTTGTAGCTCCATGGCAATTAAGATGTGACCTGGAATGTAATCGCTATAGAAATGCTCTGCACTATGCTAGCTGTACTGCATCCTCTGGTCCAAACGGGAGCTGCGAGTGAAGAGGCTGCCTCCAGAGTGCATTTATGTGATCAGCAGTTCCCAAAGAACTCGGGGCTTTTGGAATTCGGCCTTTGTTACTAGAGCTCTTCTTTTAGCTTCACGAATACTGTCTTCCATAGTGGGCTTGAAATAGTGCCTTTGTCCTTGCTGTGAGAGATGGGTATTGGTTTTAGCACCCTGGAAGCTGTTATGTAAAATCTACTTATTCTGCTGTGATTTTACATAGTGAAAATTTCCTTCAGGCTGTTTCTCCTCTGCCCTGTTTTCTCTGCATACACCTGAGAGGTTCTGAAAGATAGTAGTTGATGTTTTTCTTCTCCCTCCCCTCAATCCTTTTTGCCCCGGTGGCATTGCTCTTACATGTTATTTGCTAATACCTTTGGAAGAGTAAGAATACAGTAGTAGAAAACGTCTGTATACTTCATGATATAATTGTGTATTATGGCACCTGTTAAATGTCCGTGTTCAGCCCTAACCAGGGAGAAACCATGTGGAAACTGGAGTGGTATACAAAGGTGTGGTTTTCCCCCCCCCCAGGTTACTCTACTACCCAGGCAAACTGCAGCTTACTATTTCTGTAAATGGCTAGTTGCTTCTGAATTGAGAAATCAAGCAGTTATCTTTTCCTGATCTTAATTATGGGAGCAACTTTGAAGCACTTTGTGCTGCTTCCCTGAACTTACATACCCATGTAAGAAACTTTTTAAGGGCATCTTTGACTCACTAGCAAAATGCTAGACCCCAAACCAAAATAGATTCCAAAGGTTACTTGCTGTTTACGCTCAGCTTGTACTGAATTCTTTGAATCTCTGACTTCAATTGATAACCTACTACTCTTCTCTGGGCAGATAACTTACTGACTGTGTGATACATTCTTTTAAAGCAGAACAAGTAATGTGGATTATGCCTTCAGAAAACACCCACCTGACGTGATTCTAGTAAAGCGACAGAGGGAATTTAATGTGTTTTCCATATGTTAGGCAAATTGTAAGTTGTAATTCATTCTTGGTTGTGCTTCACTGAGCTTGCAGCCTGTGTGGTGAGGCAGTTGGTGTAAGTTTATGGTCAAACATCTGCTCCAGAAGCCAAAGGTGGGGCTGCCCCTCTGCTGACGGCTGTTAAGGAGCTCACCTGAAGGAGTGGATCAGCTGAGCCTTCCTTGCCGGCTTCGCTGAAGCCAGCTTTGGTTGATCTGCTGCAGATGAGCGTGTAAATGGAGGCAGCTGACTTTGCACCAGAGTAGCTGGGGAGTGACTGTGTGATCTCTTCTCTTGGCTCCTGCAGAGGGGCAGGAGCAGTTTGGGAGAGAAAACGTCTTTAACTGGCACACTCACTTACGCAGTGAACATCTGACTATGGCTTAAATTCTTCAGAGGAGGTAATGCGGCCTTTTCTGGGACACTGAATTATTTCCACTGTCTGACAATACAGGTGGTGGATTTTTTTAGTGCATTCTGTGTTTTCTTTAATCTCCACATCTAAAATCCAGTGTTAGGAAACTGAATCAATGTGCTGTGCTGATTGGAGAAAATACAGAATGTTTGCATTTCAAATGGCTGTGCAAAACAACTTGCTTTCAATTTAGGAGGAAATGAGGATGATTTGGTCAGTAGGGAAAAATAACAGATGTGGCTTGCCATTCCTTGTAGCTACTGTTGTCACTGCAGCTAAAACTAGAAGAAGAAATTCCAGAGTCCTTCAGCTTGCTGAAGGTGGGTTGTGCTCTGTGCTAAGTATAGCAGCGAAATGTGAGTGTGTGCACGTGCTGTAGTAGTGGCCACTGTTATGCAGATCCTTGCCATGGCAAAAGGTCGTTGGGCATTCATAAATAAGAAAAGTTGGCCTGCTGTTTGAGCTTGTTTCCTGAGCAACTAAAGCATGGGGCATGCAGTCAGGCTTCCCAGATACTAGTTTGCACTTTACTCCTAACTCCTATTGTGGCTTGGAGCAGGTGGAATATTTTAATGTCTGCAGATGTTCCTAGGAGTTTGTATAGTATGTAGATGTGGGGTTGTGTTCTGCCAACTGCTTCAGGGTCACCTCTGCTAGCAGCTATTAGCTGTGGTTGTTTTCAGCATGAGGAGGTTATAGCATTCCCTCCTCCAAAGACCGTTCTAATATTCTGATTATATCAGTTAAATTAGTCTAATTATTTGGATTTTTACATGAGCCATCATCTGAGTTCTTTATGTTAATTCACAGTTGTCATGGTTAGTATTTTGTATTTCTAGTTTCCAGTGCTAGAGAGACAACAAGGTGTCTGTTTAACCCCAGAGCATTTTTATCCAGAAAAAGAACTGCATGAGAGAGTGAATTGCCCCCCACCCATCCCTGATAATCTTAGCAAAGCAAGTAAGCTATGGAGTTAAGGGTGAAAGGAGTAAAAGTGCTAACTGAAAGGCTACAGGTAAAGCCACAAAAAGATTGTTCCAGAGGATGAAAAGAGTATCTTTAAAAAGCAAAATCTGCCTGTGCTTCTTCTATCTTATTGCATCTTTTTTTGAGATATCCAGCAGTGATTAAAGCAAATGTTGCTGTGGAAGACCACCCCTCAGCAAGCGCTGTGGTGATGTTGAGGCCATTGATGGCCTCATGATGTGAGGTAAGATTTGTTGTAGGGTGGTCTGTTACTGGTTGCATTGATACAGCTGGGAAAGCAAACAAGCTTTTGGATGCGGTGCCTTTTTCAGGTCTAACAAAGAAGCCATAAACACCAAGCTGGAAAATGGACTTAAAACCAACAGCTCTTTGTATAATAACTATAGGTAATTATCATTAGATGACTGAAGAGAAAAAAGCGTTGAGCAGTGCCTGTGGAGCGGAGAAGACTACTGGGAGGGAATAAGATTTAGTCCTGGTGGAACAGAGGATGGAAGATCAGGGAGTCATCCCCAGCCCTTGCCAGGTTGGAAGCGCTGGTTTCTGCTGTGCAGCTCCTTCGGCAGCAGCCCTTGCATAAGGGGTTCCTACCCTGAGCCGTGTGCTCCGTCTGCACGTCCCACCGCTCCTCCAGCGTTACCTTTCCCTCGCTTGTGTCCATGCGGGTATCTTTAGTGGCTGCATTTCTAATGTAGCACTTAAAAATAAGGGAAAATTGCACTTTTGGAGAAGTTTACTTTGTGTCAGATCTGCTGAGTGATGTTGTTGAGAATGTTGCTCTGCAACCAGTTGAATTGGAATAACTGTTGGGGGGTAATCATGGGGAAGGAGGGGAGACAGGGAGCAGAAAACTGAGCGTTGCAGTGTCTTAAACGATCTGTCCTGAAAGAATTGTAGTAAGGAATGCTAACCCCAAAACTATTTGTGGTTGCAGTAAACTACATCCTACAGGATTAATTAGGAATGTTTTCCTTAGCCTGCGAATGTCTTTGAGCACAGTGAAAACCTAATGGCTTTTTCAGTTCCTGGCAACTTTGCACTGGGATGTGGCAAGTGAACAGCTATCCAAATGGTAAACTGAGTCTGAGACTGTTAATTGATTAAGAAGAAACCTTGGAAAAGGAGGTGATCCTGAGGCAGCATTCCCATTACAGAAAGTGTGTTGAAGAGGAAAATAGCTGAGTGACTTCAGATTACACTTTTTTTTTTCTCCTTCTGGTTGTACATTTATTTTGCAAGTCTAAAGGTAAGGACTACCTACAGTCGTAGTGTTCTTTGACCACTGAGCACGAGGTTTGGGATTGTACTTACTAGTGAGAGGACAGAATGCTTGTGCTTGGAGTAGCAAGGGAAGAGGGTTCTGTTAAACTCCACGCCACTGTGCAGCGAGACCCTTCACCTCCCCTGCAATCACAACTGCGTCCATCCTTGAAGATGCTGGTGGTGTCTACCAAGGAACTTTGCATTAGTCTGTCTTAGTTCTTCAGTTTATTTTCCAAATGTTTGTTTCCTCAGGATAATATTGTGTAGCACTATAAACAGTTTAGATCTTGTTAATTACGTTCCGAGTATGGTTACAAGCAACCCAGTGTCTACTGTGTTTAAACCCGCTTGCTATCAGGTGCTCTGTATAACTAGTGTGAAACTATAGTTTGAGAGCATTCCATATTTTCAAAATTAGGTATGTTCTGAGTAATCACAGAATAAAACTAAACTTTGAGCATAGTTTCTATTACAGTATTCATAGGGTCTTGATCTCAAAACTTCTCATTTTCCTGTTGGCTCACACAGCCTCTAAACCCCTCAGAGCCTACCACACATACAGTTAAAGTATGCTGTCTCATAACCTGCAAAATCCTAGTTCCTGCTGAAGTGGAGGAGACAGTTCTGTCTTGTCAGTAATTTTGATGTAGACACTGGAAGTACCAGTTTCCAGTTCCATTTTATTTTTTATCTTGTTTCCACATCAGTCTCCACTGAGTTTGCGGTTACTGCTGCCTTCTGACTAGGTTCACCCCATGCTTGTGGTGCGTACCCTGATGGTGTGAGGTGTTTCTTGCCTTGCTTGTTGCTTATTTCACAACACGGATTTTCAGTGTGGTTTTTTATTTCTGCATATATACCTAATTTAGAGCCCATTTATTGTAGAGGAAACAGACCCTCTAGACATACCTCAAACAGAATTAAAATTCCAGGGTGTTTTTTTTTTCTTCTCCTGAATCATAATATGCAAATTTGATTTCTGATGATAGTAAAAGAACCAGGGGGAAAGATTAGCTTGAAGTGAGATGTTTCCCGAGGCAGCATTCCCGTGAGGGCAGTCATATTTTATCCGTTGTTTCCTTTAAAGTTGTACATAATTACTGTGAAAGATTCGTAAACTGCCAGCTCATCCTCTCAACTGAAGTCTTCTGTTTAGCACATGCATCTGTGATCTTGTCTTTACCTTGAGACTTGTCCAATCTTGATTGTTTGTTTCTGTCTTAACAGTGTGATTGTGAGGGTAGTCCTGGCATTGGAAGGCTGGATGATGACCTGAAACTTGTACTGCTTTAGTCAATAAACTTTTTTCAGTAGCTTTAGTCTCTCCAGAAAGGTGTTACGGACTCTCTGAACTTAGTTGATGAATAATGGAATCGAATTATTTTTGAAGAGGGCTGTTGATGTTGGCGAGTAGCTCAGAGGTTGAGAGAGGCTTCATTTCATTTGTCTTCTACCCGTTCTCTCCACAGGAAATCTGTGAAGTCCCGAAGCCGAAGTCCTGGGTATTCAAGACACTCATCATCTCACAGTAAAAAGCAGAGGTCTGGGTCACGCAGTCGCCATTCCAGTATATCACCGACAAGGCTACCGCTTAACTCCAGTCTGGGGGCAGAACTCAGCAGGAAGAAAAAGGAGCGAGCGGCGGCAGCAGCAGCTGCGGCCAAGGTGGATGGGAAGGAGGCAAAGGGCTCGCCTATTTTCCTATCTAGAAAGGAGAACAGCTTAGCTGAACTTAAGGAGTCTGGAACAGAATCTAAAAAGGTCATCAAAACCGTTAAATCCGAAAAATCATCTTCAGATACAGAATTAGTTAATTTACTGTATACGAATGCAGAGACTAAAGCCCCCGCAGAGACAACAAAAACCAAGGCAGAGGAGAACTCTGAGAGGAAACATCCTGTACCAGTTAGAGATTCAAAACAGACGGGAACAAAAGACTTGAAGCCTGTAGCAGTGGTAGAGGACCTCCTATCTCCAAAAGAGACAGACACAGCAGAGAAGGAGATTCCACCCCCACTACCCTCAATAAAATCACCTCCTCCACCTCTGCCGACAACCACACCACCACCTCCGACTCCACCGTTGCCACCTTTGCCTCCATCACCTGCTGTTCCACCTTTGCCACCATCCCAACTGACTCCTGTTCAGGTCCCTACTTCAGCCCCGTCGTCTTTGCCATCCTCTTCCCACCCAAGGACGTCTACTTTATCCTCTCAGGTGAACTCTCAGTCCTCTGTCCAAGTCGCTACAAAAACACAAGTGTCTGTGACGGCTGCTATCCCACACCTGAAAACTTCAACGTTGCCTCCGCTTCCGCTCCCCCCTATTTTAGTTGGGGAAGATGACTTGGATAGGTAAGGTCACACAAGAGCATCCTGTTTGCATTTAACAGCAAACCATTGAAATAAACAGATTCATTTGGTTATTTTGACAGTTGTTAGCTTATCCTGCAGAGCACACTGAAGACTATGCCACTGGTAGAAATGCGTTATGGCACAGCCGTTCCTGGCATTGGCCTTGTCAGGTTTATGTGGAGAGTTTTATGATCCCGTGCAGGTAGTTACAGCTTATCTCAGTGAGGAGGAGAGGTTTGGCTGCTGTTTTAATGCTGGTTAGTAAAGGTTTCACATCACTCTTTGTTCGTATTTATTACAGTAATGAAACATGGATCTGGAATTACGCAGCTCTTTGTTGCAGCCATTTGCACAGGCTTATTTTGAAATTGCTTTTTTGTTTAATTCCCCCAAAACCTTGTACTTAAGTAACAGGAAAGAGCTTAACAATTCTAATGCAAGAATACAAATCAGAGCTATTTCAGTTCCAAATTCATCGAACATACCCACATGTGAAAAATGGCATTGGTTTACCTTAAGTATTGTCTTAATTATTGAATAATTAATACAATCCTTATTACTTCAGAAGTAGGTATTGTTTGTTTGAAAAAGAGTTTAAACATGAAAGAGTGAAACTGCACCTACTTCAGCTTTCTGTTTCCTATAATTTCTAATCAAAACATGCAGATTTAATTCTGTCCTCATTGTAGCTCTCACTGCTCTGGGTATTGGCTGGTGGTGGTCTTGGCTTCTGATATGAACTTGTCTGAAAAACCTTACTGTGGGGTTTTTTTCAGTTGGGGGGAGCGGGGGGAAGAGAGGAATAGAACAGAATATCCAAAATGGAGATGAAGACGAAGAAAAACAAATTATTTTTTTTCCTTTTGTACCTGTTAGCATGTTGTAGTGCTGTTAACGTAAGGTCATCACCGGTATATTTTTTTCCTACTTGATCTGCTTAGCCTGTAGTTCCGTAACAACTTCTGTATGTTTCCAACCATCACTAAAGATGTACTAGGTATCTTGTTGGTTAGTGAAGCGTGTTTTTTAATGAATAGTGTGTTATGTGATAGTTATGACTTGATATAATTACCCTGTGGTTGAAGTGAACACAGTATGTTACATACGCTGATTCATTTAATTGATTTTCATGGTTTGTCCTGGTATCAATGTAAATTAGGGTAATGTTGTCACTGCGACCGACGTAAAAGTTAGGCTTGTACATGTTTGTTGCCCTTCCTAAGCTGTGTAATGTTGTTCAGCGAATATCTATTTAGTTTAAATGTATCTATGATGAGCGGTAGCTTTTAACAGATTGCAGATTTTTCCCGACTCAAATGCCAGCAAGATTCTGCTGCTGTGTTCCCGTATTTCCAAACACAGAAATTGTGCTGCAAATAATGTATTTTATTTTTTAGCCACTCACACCTAGAGCTCTCTTTTTCTTTTTACCACCCAGGTGTGGCTTGTAAAAGTGTGTTTTGTGTCTGCCATCACTATGAACTTAGGAGTGTGGGCGATAATACAGCTGGTTGCTTAGCTTAGTAAATGGATTTGCAGTGACTTTTTCCCAATAAAAGGATGGGAAATCCCGCTCCGTTTTGCTGAGTCTAGTGGCAGTTGCATACGGCACTGACTCTGTGCAGAAGCTCACTCTTAATCAACTGCCTTCGTATTTATGAACAGAACTTTTCTCAGACTTCTGTTTTCATATGCTGAGACCAGGAGAACTCGGTTAGAGACTCTTTAACCTTTCCTGATGCTTTCTGAGCTCTCAAGACTTATTTCTCTATAATGCTTTTAGACTTCACAGCAGGCAAGGTGCACTGTGGGTTGCTCCACCTAGCAGGAGATGTAGCAGGAGGAGAGGAAAAGCTGTTTAGGAGCAAGTGGTACAAACTTAGTGCATGTTTGGTGTTGTACTCAGGAGTTGCATAGCTTGCATAGGTTCCTGGGAACATCTGGCTGACTGTTCACAGCACTAACATAATTAAAAATGCAGACCTGACTGATCGCATTCCTGCTATTTTAGGGGAGGGCAAGGAGGGGAGGTAGCTTCTAGCAGTCTTTGTTAGGCAGTTGGAGTTCGTAATTTGTCATTTTTCTGCTTGGGCAGCTCTGAAGGGTCTGTTTGACTTTCTCACTTTGAAAGAAATGCCTGGTGAAATGTCCAAATGTTCTGGGGGTAATTAAAGTTACAGGAACCATCTAGTAGCGCTAGTGCTGATATGCAAGTAGATTAACTAAGCTGTACGTAACTAAGTACAGATAACAGTGTGTCAGCAGGGAAAATGGTAACTATGGGGTAAGAGGGAGAGAAGAGGCCTCCTGGAAGGCTGGGCTTAAACCTACAAACACCTTCTCCCTTCTCGAAGTCTTGCAGTGACGTTGGCATTGGTGTGTCTGGAAAAAGGCTGAATCTCTGCCAGAGTCCCAGGGCCCAAGCTTAGCATATACTATTAGATATCTAAATACAATCAGGAACAAATGAATTGCCAGTCGGAAGTGGATTAAACACAAAATCAAATGAACAACTGCTTTTTTTGCTACTGTAGGAACTGGACATTAGATCAGTGCTTCAAATACAGGTATGAAGGCCATAAAGAAAGCAAAACCTAGTTGATCTGCTCTGGAACAAAGTCTCTTGCCTCCTACGTGTGGTCATAGACCCTGGCCGTCTAAATCCTACTTTGGAGAACTTTTCCTGAGGTTTAACATGGATTCTGCCTTGGTGAAGTGACCCGGCTGGATATCATTCTGCACATTAAGAGTTTGCAGTTAATGGGGAGTGAGTTTCAGCCCGTACAGCTCTCCCACTCCTGGTGTTTCTAGGATATGTACCGCTGGTAATAGCGCCTGTTGGTGAATGCTTTCCTCGCAGGGCTAGGCTGGTGTGATGTGCGATTAGTTCTGCAGCTGCCTGGTGACTTCTTAGCAGAGGGAGAAGATTGCTCCCCCATCTTTTACAGAAGACGTCAGAGCTCAGTGCCAGAATAGTGTCCTTCTTTGTCTTGCTTGTTTCTGAACTATATTTCACAAGAGATTTTTGTGCAGATTAGGCAGTGCCTAATAAAAAAATTGGGAAAATGACCTACTTCATTGCTTCATTTGCGTGGAGTTCTCGGCGCTGAAACGTTAGACCTGGTGATGCTGACAAACAGCAAACCTCCTGCTGGCTGCCCTAAAAACAAACCTTGGAAGGTTGTTCGTATCTCTTAATCTTTTTCTTTTCCTGGTGAAGCAGAGATTTGTGTGGAGAAGAACTCCTGACTATTCAGATCTAGGAATTCTCCCTGCTGCATACATAAGAGAGAAATTAGACTCTGCTTATGAGACTCTTGCCAGTCTAAACCAAGCTTCTGATGCCATTGGTAATTTGATCTTTTTTTAAAAAGTCAGCTTTTGGTTTATCAGCAATTTTCACAAGTTAGAGCTACGTTTCAGTCCTTGCTAAGAAGTTAAAAGTTACTTTTGTAGAGAGATTTAATTCTGGTACTTATATTGGTCCTTAACAAGTCATGCATTTAATTTCATTATGATAAATGAACTAAAGAGAGGAAGTGAGGGTTGGAAAGTGGGTACTGGCTGATAACCTGAACTGTCTTACAGGAAACTCAGAATAACTACTTATTTGTGCAAATTGAGCAAGTTCTAGTTGCAAAGAGCTCTGTGTTTATTTGAAGATATGAATTCAAACCCAACCTTTTCCCCCTGATGTATTATCATTGTAAAATTTAAGGCTGTTTTGTTTTATACTTGGCTACGCTAATTTTGGCTCTTAAACTTGGGCTCCTAACTTAACGTTCTCAAATAGAGAGCTGTTGTCCTACAGTAGGCTTTTTTGGTTGTTAATTGACTGTTAAGTCTGACTTTTGTATTGTATTAACTTTTCGGAGTTTAGTCCAAAAGAGATTCTTCCTCCAAAACCTGTGAAGAAGGATAGAGAGCAGAGACCACGACACTTACTCACGGACCTCCCGCTCCCTCCAGAGCTCCCTGGAGGGGACCCATCTCCTCCTGACTCCCCGGAACCAAAGGCAGCCACACCACCTCAGCAACCGTTCAAAAAGAGACCAAAGTAAGGCTGGCTTTCTTTTTTTTCAGCTTTCTGGAATTGTTAGGTTTTCTGTTTCTTAACACAGATGTTGGTCTAGGTTTCCAAAGCTTTAAGTCTCGGTGTATGCTGCAGCACTCCTAGAAGAGCTGACTGCATGCCCTGTTCTCCATGTGGAGACGATGCTGTTGAAAGTGCAGTCGTTTTTGAAATTCAACCTGGCAGCTGCTTTGCCAGCTCTCAGCAGCCTCCCCACCACTTATTGGATGGGGAGAACACTTAACCTGCACTTACTTATAAATCTTTGGCCAGACTTAGTTTAAGTTTTATAAATTCTTTTGTCCCCAGTCTTGTTTGAGTGCTGTTTTTGTTGAGGGAAGTGAAATGTGGAGAAAATGAGTTCATATTTCTGTTTTTTTCTTATGGTATATTAACTGTTTCCTGTGGGTTGTTTTGTATTTGGGCCACGCACAGCTGAAGGCCACTTGCCCCATCTATTTGAGAGTTAACAGTACAGCAGTTTGGGCAGAAGAGGAGGTTGTGTAAATTGTGCACTAAATGCAGACTATGGTTTAGGCTCTGTACTGAAGCTGTGACAGATTCTGTTGTCTTCCCCTTTCAATGGTAGAAATTGCTGGAGTGTGTCATAGTCAATCTCCAGCCACGTCTGCCCTGGAAGCTCTCTCATCTCTTGATTTCGCCTATAGCCTGCGGGCCAAAGAAACCTCCTGATGTGTATCCCTAAGCTCGTGGTGCTTCTAGGAATTGGTTATTCCAAATAGGAGACAAACACCTTTTGTTCACGCACGATTGCAGTATTAGTCACGTTGCATGGTATATACAACATCCCTGATAACAAAATTTATGCAATTGTCAAGGAAGCAAGCTCCCGTGGCATTTTGTACACGGGGTGCTAGCTACACTTTCTTATAAATAAAAATCAAATGTCCAGTGTTTCTGCAGAAGATTCCAAACACTGATTTTTATCCTACTGTAGCATAATTCTTTGGTATCTTTTAGATAAAGGTACTGATGTGGTTCTCCTTCAAGGTACTCTCAGTTAGAAGCATATAATGAGATCTTTGTAGAAATCTGAAGCTAACTGTGTGCCCCAGGTAGGCTGTAGTAAAATGGTTCTGCTACCTCAGTCTGTGGAATTGAGGTGGCATAAGATTCATTTTGCTTGTCTTCCCCAGTCTTTGCACTCCTTATTTCCTCAGGAGGGACAATGTATTTCTTGTTAGCCCTATGCAGCTGATAAATGCATAACTGAAGTGAGAAGAACTGATAGTGAGAGTGTTCTGGCTGGGGTGTTTTAGTATCTGAATGAAATAGAAGTGTAATATTCCTGTATAGCAGTGCCTGTATCTGGAGTAGTTGAGATTATACAGCATAATTCACTAAACTCTACTGAACGCTCAGTTGCTAAGAGTATAAAGGCAGGGTGCCTGACCTCTGCTTTTTGGTTTTGGAGTACAGCTTAAAACAGTTGAACGGGTATTTGTGTGTGGGGTGGCGGGTGAGGTGGAGCACTCAGATGTCTAAGAGTCGTCTTCTCTCTTTCAGAATCTGTTGCCCTCGGTATGGGGAAAGGAGGCAGACAGAAAGCGACTGGGGGAAGCGTTGCGTGGACAAGTTTGATATCATTGGGATTATTGGAGAAGGGACATATGGGCAGGTGTACAAAGCCAAGGACAAGGATACAGGTAAGGATGCCAAGTGGCTTCAGACTGACTCCACTTTTTTGAGGCCTTGTAACTGTGGGTGTGCTTAAAACCCATTCCAGCATTAGCGGTGTTGCCGGCTAATGACGAATACCTGTAGAACTAGAAATGGCTCGAGCCCTGGAATAAGCATTTACATCAGGTGTTTCAAAAGGGGCAAAAGAACAGGAGCTCTGAAATCCTGGTAAGTGTGAGTTAGTGCCCAGCTGCCCTCTCTTCTTGTGAAATCGTGTGCCCTGTGTGTGCAATCTGATGTGTGGTCGTGGATAGGTACATCTACAGCAGCCATAGGCGCCAACTCAAGCCCTGCTTTTTAAATGTGCCTTTGTCAGACTTCATTGTAGCAGAGCTCGGGAAAGGGGCTGCAGGAGTTTCCAGGGTAAATTTATGTTCACTGGTGTGACTTTCCTCTGAAGAAGGTTAGGAGGGAGGAGCACTGGTGTCATCTGTCTTGAGTTCTTGGTGTGGTAACTTGTGACAGAGCAATGTAACAAAACTCAGTAGGGTGGTAACTAAAGCTGCCTCTGCTGTTTCTTGGTGAATGTTGACTGTGCTTATAGCTACTTTCAACTTCCCCCTGGAAACCCACAGAGTTGGTAGCAGTGATGTGTGCAGAGGCTTTGACGCTAGCTTGTTCTGGCAGGTGAATTGGTGGCTCTCAAAAAGGTGCGACTGGACAATGAAAAGGAAGGCTTCCCCATCACGGCCATCCGTGAGATCAAAATCCTTCGGCAGCTGATCCACCGCAGTGTTGTTAACATGAAGGAAATTGTCACAGACAAACAAGATGCACTGGATTTCAAGAAGGACAAAGGTAGTATGTGCTGCAGGGTGTGGTTTCAGTTAGCCAAAGAGGTG
The DNA here is from genome assembly GCA_008921705.1 of Burhinus oedicnemus. NCBI lineage: Eukaryota > Metazoa > Chordata > Aves > Charadriiformes > Burhinidae > Burhinus > Burhinus oedicnemus. The sequence continues at coordinate 3,126,472 of VFFE01008394.1, forward strand.
ATGCAACTCCATTTGTTTATTTGTTAGCGTAAAACTGAAAATCTAAACTCTAGTGTAGATTTTTTTTTGCATTCCTCCTTGATACATAGTTCCAGCAAGTTTGGCGTCTGGATTTGGCATTACATCAAAGAATAGATTCCAGTTACATTGAGTTGTCGCACTGCAGAGCAGAGGTAGACACGGGCTTAAAATAATGCGTTGCATTCCTGTAGAGTCACAAAAAAGCAGTCTTTAAAAAGGAAAAAAAAAAAGCCTTTACAGAGTCACTTTTTAACACAGATTAGTGCCAACAGACTCACCAATTGGAAAACTTTCTGTCCTCTGCCCTTGTGGAAGAAGGGCGTTATAGCATCCCACTAACTTTTGTTTTGGGGCTTCTCTTCCATGAGAGAGAAGGAGACAACACAAACATCAGTTTAAGCCATGCATAGCAGTAGTCTCTTAAACCAGCTTGAAGAAAAACCAAAATGGATGGGTAAATGTGATCAGGATTTCAAAGGAATTTATTTTGGGGGTGTATTTTGATTTCAGGTGTTCGGCTTGATGCGTTAGAGGGGCTACTTATTTTTTCGGTTCTGTCCTCCCCTCAAGGAAAAATATTTCTTCTAGGATGCCCACTGAGCCTTAAATATCACAAGGCTCTGTTAAAGAAAACACCAACAGAACACACTCAACAGTGCACAAAAAGATGTTTCAACAACTGAATCTACTTCCATTCTTTCTTTTCCTTAGTCTCTCCTCTCTTGTCTTAAATCACTTCTCTGTTTATTATACCAGGTGCCTTTTACCTTGTGTTTGAGTACATGGACCATGACCTAATGGGGCTGCTAGAATCTGGCTTGGTACATTTCTCAGAGGACCATATCAAGTCTTTCATGAAACAGTTAATGGAGGGTCTGGATTATTGTCACAAAAAGAATTTCCTTCATCGAGATATTAAGTGCTCCAACATCTTACTGAACAACAGGTAACCTGAGAGTAGATGCAGTTCTGTCCAAGCTCTTCCTGCGCTCTCCCTGGGTTCAGCTGAGAGCACACAGTTGTTATCTTCACCTGGGGTATACTTAGGACCAGGAGGTGTTGGTCCACTGTAGTAACACAGCCTGGCGCGTTTCCACCAGTGGTGTGACGGGTGGTTATAATTAAGCAGTGGCTTTCCTGGGTGGTGCTGCTGGCTGAGAAGACAGCTCCTGCTGCAAGGGCAAACCACCCTAATAACCTTCTCCTTAAATTGCTGTTGGTATCAGTCTCTCCACCTGAGGCCCTCTGCTCACTGTTTTGCAGCTCCTTACAGTTAACTTACTTCAAGTCAACATGAAAGAAAGTGGGTCTCTGTGTACACTTGGTCTCCATGGTATTTTGGCAAAAATACTGTTTATTGGAAGGGCTTGTATGCAGAGGAAGCATTGAGGGTTAAGGTAGGAAGCAGCAGTTCTCCATGAATGCTCTCTCTTCTCGAGATAGCAATGTTTGGCAGTAAGGTGGTTCATCACAGAATACATAACAATTATCCTTTTGCTGTTAATTCTCAAGTATTTATCTGTGTACCTGTATGAAAACTTCGAGCCTGTGAGAATAATACTGGGCATAATTGCGTCCACATGTCTGGATATCCAGCTAAAAAACTTCTCTGGGACACTGGTCTGTGGGGAAGGGTTTGCAATAGAGATGAGAGTGAATTATTGCTTTCTTCCCCTGCCTCCCTTTTCTTTGAAGCATTAAATAGGGCTTGAAAAATTAAGACTGGCATATCCAGAAGTAATTACTGCAAACATTGCTTTATTAGGCCTTTCTACTACATGGGGGGGGCGGTTCTTACCTTTTACTGCTTGCAGCATGTAAGCTTAGCTGTGATTCAAACCAGCAACTGTTTTTTTGTCTTTCAGTGGGCAAATTAAACTGGCAGATTTTGGTCTTGCCCGACTCTACAGCTCGGAGGAGAGGTGAGGCATAGTGGGGTGGAGGAAGGGGGAAATGGTTTATATCCACGTAGTCACTTCACTTGGAAGTCCTGGCATTGCCTGAGAAATTATTTCCAGTGTAAGTGGTACAATGCAGCTCCATCTGTCGGAATGTTGTGCTGTGGGCCAGATTGGCCCAATCCGGTGGAACGACAGATGCTCTCTCTCTCTTGTTCCACTTGGGAGGCAAGAAAGAGAGAGAGAAAAAGAGAGACCCCTCTACGCTTTTCCGCTTCCGACCCTCCAATGGGTCAAGTAACAAAGTTGGCTGGCCTTGGTTGTTATAGCAATAAGTATAAGCAAGAGCCTCTCTGCATCCCATTCCTTGGCATCAACTATAAACCTGGGTCTCATCGCTCTGAGAGCGAACAGTTTTCTGCACAACATGCTGGTAATTTCAGCAGTTAGAAGAGGCCTAGCTAAAAAGTAAAGTTGGTGAACAAAATTGGTCCTGTTTTACCTCAAACCAGGACACGGAAAAATGTACTCCTGGCTGGTATTAATAGTCTTTCATTAGACAAACCAGCCGATAAGGAACCAAAACATCTTCTCTGCTTGCCATGGACCTGCCATGGACCATGTTTTGCTCTGAGATCAGTCACTATTCAGTCATAGCCACCTGCTACTGCCTGTTGTAGGTCAGAATTTTTCAGTCTTGGGTACCTACAACCTACGCCTAGAGCACACAGGCAGACCTGTAAAATCTGTGATACCTCATCAGTTTTATTTAACTCAGGCAGGTGCTATGGAAGTTGAGACACTGGAAAGCCCACTGCTTCTGCTTATATGCCTAACTCTGGTGTTTGGAAGTAATAAATACAGTTTGTAAGGGCTTTGTGGCTCTTGTTGTCAATTTACTTTTGTATCTTACATTCCAGCCGTCCATACACAAATAAAGTTATTACATTATGGTATCGACCTCCAGAATTGCTGCTAGGTGAGGAGCGTTACACACCAGCCATAGATGTGTGGAGCTGTGGGTAAGTGCATGATTTGTATCTTTTGTCCTGTTTGGGCTGTGAACATCAGCACGTGAACAGAATAGTTCTAATGGAGGGTAGTCTTTGATTTGTGCTGATTTCTGAAACTGTATCTATTCCAACCAGGAAAAGTGTGTTGTGATAGTGTAGGAATACTTACAAAATTCTGTGCTTTGAGGAAATAGGTGTGTATCACCTAACTAAAACTATAGCATTTAGTAAAAACTCCTAGAATGAGACTTTTCTTGGTATTGACATGTGAGAGCATAAAAGGTATCTGTTCTCACTATTTAAAAACCAAACCAACCAACTTTTGATAATGATGTACCACTAAGATCAGAAGGGGTGACAGACTTACTCTGCTGGTCATAGCTTCAGTGTATGGTTTCAGTGACCTAACAGAGAGGTTTTCTGTAACCTCTTCAGATTGCTCTGGCTGTCACCCAATTTTTTCCAGCTAAATCTAGGAAACATTTTAAAGTAGAGATTTCAGGTTTCTAGTAGTGTAGGGAGCTTCATAAGGCTGGATTTCTCAAAGTGCGTACTTCCCATTGTGATACTCACAGGTAAACTTTCAGTGGAGCTTAGTATGCAAACAACAAAGGCTTGTAAAAGTCAGGCCCTGCTAATTACTTCTGGAAACTCTGGCCACGAGGTCCAGTTGCTGTTCAGTGTCCTGTGTCAAATGAGTGGGGTTAGCCCAGTTCCAGCAGACGGGTGGCTGTATCAGCCCACAGCTATATTTGGCACCGATTGTCATTCCCATCAGAAGGTTTAAGGGTAGATGTTAAGGACTGAATGAGTCAGAGTTGTCCCCTCCCTCTTTCTCTTCTTTCCCTTCCAGCTGTACAAATGTAGCGTGTGTGTACAAACATTGTGTGTGCAAGGCTATATCCTGTGCTTGGCAATGACAAACAGTAAGCTACTGGCAGCTGAGGATAACCTGGGCCAGCAGATACCCCTCAGTAAAGTTGAAAAGATAAATGGGCTGAATCTGGAGGCAAATGAGGTGCCTGGCTGTTTTTCTTGTCGTGCTATTGACATGTCCTCCTTTCCCCACAAAGAGTTAAAGCGGGAAGCCCATGACACGTTAACCAGCCTACTAGTGAATGCTATTTCCCAGCTGCGCAGAATTGGTGACTCTGTACACATAGGTTAGTTTGTCAGTTCTCAACTACAAGCCCTGATGCAAATAACTCTCCTCAGGCAAACCTGCTTCTGAACAGAAATGCTGCAGTGTTCAAACGATCATCCCAAGGGTTTGCTGTCATGACCTCTTGCTTTTCCTCTTTCCAGCTGTATCCTCGGGGAACTGTTTACAAAGAAGCCTATTTTTCAAGCCAATCTGGAACTGGCTCAGCTTGAATTAATCAGGTAAAGCATTGCACATGCATGCCTATGAGAAGAGGTACTGCAGAAACTGCTCATGCACACAGTCTCTGTGTTATAAGAGCCCTCTTTCTCTAACCGGCCTGCAGAATAGGATGAGCAAATGACTAACTGCAAATGTGAATAGTTAGGCATCTCCGTGTCCATGCCTACGATAGTGTGTAGCTCCTAATGTACACACCCTCAGTAAACTTTGCTGCTGTTAGTTGAGTGCAAAAATTGGTCCTGTTTTACCTCAAACCAGGACGATTGTGAACCTAAATTACATCTCACTGAAAATTCATTGTGTTGAGTGGTTTATAAACTCAAGGTAAGCATTTTTCCTCTTCCTGATACCTCCTTTTTAACCTGAGGGCTATCTAGTCTTCATTGAAGTGTGCCCAGACCTAGCTTATTGGTGGACTAAGTTGCTTAGAAAGGAAACCTTTTCACTCGGGTTGGTGGCTCTTCTCTGCCTAGCTGCGTTTCACCTGCTGATTGTACTCTGCTTTTCTGGTTCGCAGCCGGCTCTGTGGGAGCCCTTGTCCAGCGGTGTGGCCGGACGTCATCAAGTTGCCCTACTTCAACACTATGAAACCGAAGAAGCAATACCGAAGGCGCCTGCGTGAGGAGTTCTCCTTGTGAGTTTTGTTAAAGAGAGGATAAGTGGCTGCATGGGGGTTATGGCCTTCTGTTACCTTGTGCGACTCATCTGCTGTCCTTTGGCTCTAGTCTACCTGGCAGGATAAAGCAGTGCTTCCCCTTCTTGCCTTCTGCCCTTGGGCAGCCCTTTCCAGGAGGGCTTCTCCCATCTGGGGAAGGCTGGAATAGGGTCACTGTCCCCTTTCTAAATACCTGATCTGCCACAGGTGCTTTCTGGAGGGGTTCCCTGCATCTGCACACTGGTGACACTTCTAGCTAGAGTCTGCACCTGGAACGCACGCCAGACAGCGTGAGGTTCTCGGCGCTGAGTCTCTCTGACTTCAGAGACGCGCTCTCTGGGGGAACAGTATAATTGTATGATAATCTTGTGGGATTTGTAGCAGAGTTGCTCTTCATAAATGGCAAAAATTAGACTGAAGATATCGCATATCTGATGTCTGTTCTGTTGATGTCTTTGAGCTGCTGCATCGCATTGTAATAAATTTTGATGGCCTGAGTTATCCCTTGGAAAGTAGGCTTCTCCCCTTGTTCTGAACAACCCCTTAATTCAGCCATGTTTCCAACTCTGCGCAGCATTCCTTCGTCTGCTCTCGACCTGCTGGACCACATGTTGACGCTAGACCCCGGCAAGCGCTGCACAGCAGAACAGGCCCTGCAGAGTGACTTCCTTAAGGATGTTGACCTCAGCAAAATGGCACCTCCAGAGTAAGTTCCAGCTGGCATCCTCCACCACAGTGGGCTCTCTGCTAATGAGCTTTGGGAAGGAGCCACTGGCTTGGCCTTGGGGCTTTTTTTGGTCAGAATTAAGTTGTTATTTCTGGGTTTTTTTCTCGACTCTGCCCTTGCATTTTGTCATATAGCTGAGCAAACAGCTCTTCCTGTGCTGGTAGTTTCCTGCTGGCTTTATAAAGCTCAGTTTAATGCTTGTAAGGTGCTGTAAAATTCTACTGGAAGATAGGTAAGAGTAGCATGTAGCATATCCCTGTCCTCTGTGCCATGGAGGTCTGGCCAGGCCTCATTTATGCTGCTTGTTAATTGACTAGAAGAGTCGCTGTCTTCTCCTGCTCCAGTCAAGCAGATTATAAAACTCTGCTGTAGCTGCTTTGCGTGCAAGTGTGGCAGTAGCTTTTGAGATTCCTATTTCCTGCAGTTACTAAAGGCAGCTGCTTTCTTAAAGCCACCAGACTCTCAGAGCTTGGTGGACTTGTGTTTGTTGGGGCTTGTGTGCATTACAGCTAACCCAGTCCATTCAAGGGTGAGATCCCAGTGCAAATTAAGTGATTCACATGCAATTATGCTGCCTTTCCCGCTTCTCGGACTTGCCACTTCTTGGTTTAATGGTGTGGTTGCAGTCAGAGGAACATCTGTGCTTCTCTTATGGCATTAATAACTTTCTGTGGTCTTTGAGGATTAAATGGGTTTTCTTGCCGTGTGTCTTAACTGTGAAGTGTTGTTCTATTCCAGCCTTCCCCACTGGCAGGATTGCCACGAGCTGTGGAGCAAGAAACGCCGACGGCAGCGGCAAAGCGGGATTGCAGTGGAGGAGCCACCATTATCAAAAGTTTCTCGGAAAGAAACTACCTCTGTTACAAGCACAGACACTGTCAAAAACAACAGCAGTCCTGTGCAGCCCCAGCCTGCCCAGCTCAAAACAGAGTCTGGTGCTGGAGACACAGTAGGTCAGTGCCCAGTCTGGTCTGTAAAAGGCTCTTCCTGATACGTTACCTCTCTGGTCTGGGTGTGGGAGGCTTATGTCCATTTTCAAGCCAGTCTGGTTCTTTCACCTTTAATTCTACAGAAGGGGCATTCCAGAATCTTATTATCCTGACTTTTGGTTTCCTTTTTTTTTTTTTTTTTTTTTTTCCCTTCCTCTGCTGTGAAAACTATTGGCTGCAGAGCGTTCTGGCGGGCCTTCAGAAGTCACTCACTGATGAGCTGACTATGAATTTGTTCTATGAGTTACATTATTGGCTCTGAAACGTGCTTTCACAGAGAATAACGGAAGGAGTCATTGAGTCGCTTAAGCCAGCAAAGTAGCAGATAATAGGCTGGAAGATACAGCCATGTAAAGGGTGTGAAAATGAGCTGCAGTTTGATCTTGTTGATCAAATTATATGAAGATTAGGCATGGGATGTAACAGACTGGTGGGCAAAAGTGTACTTATTGCACTTTATTTGTTGTAGAAGAGATCACTTGGTCATAAAGACTTGCAGGACCAGGACTTGTGCGCTGTTTCCAAAACTGTGACCAACCTTTCGGTGTCTAGGAAATAGTTGGAGAGGAGGTATTTTGATTCCTGGGAATGTAGAGAGATACAAAGCTGTTCAGACCACGCTGATTGTTCTGTAGAAGCCTTGTAAAAACCCAGATATGGGCTAAAGCTTCCTTTGTGTGAAATGTTGTACTGACAAGTAACAAGGAAGACAGTTCTTGCTCCAGGGAATGCGTGATCCATGTGTTCAATAAAATATGGCAGATGGACAAAAGGTGGTGGTTGGATTAACAAACAGCTGAGAAAAGTGAGTGTCACGTTCTTAGTTGCCTACCAGCAAAAGGAGCTTAATTTTAAGCTTCTAAAACCAAACCTTTGCACCCTTCTTCCCAAAGAGTTTGACTTACAAAGTCAGTATCAGTGTGAAGAGGCATCCTTGTCACTTGTCACTCAGAAGGCTCTGCTCCCGCATGGTGCAAAGGGAGGTGATGCCGCTCAAGGGTTGTATTTTGGACTAACCTGGATACTTGCAGGTCAGGACAGTCTCCTCTGTGATCCCAGGCCAGCTTTCAGCAAGGAATTGCCTTCTGCTTGACCTAATTTCTTTTGCTGCGTCAGTGGAACACACCCTTCCTCCATCCCAAACAGCAGCTTAGCTCCATCCCGGGAAACCTGCTTTCCGGGGCAGGAAGGGAGTGCTTTTGATCCATGGAGTGCTTTTGATCCGCAGAGTGCTGCGGAGGCCTGGGAGGGGCTGCGCTGCTGTCAGACTTGCTGCTCCGATTAACACTGGAGTGGGCTAAGGGTTTCCAGTCTTCATCACATGTCCTCGGACTTGCTGGCATAACTGGTGGTGTACTTGCTCACCAGTCTGATTCTGGGGATGCCCTTGGTTAGCTAACGGAGGAGCAGGGAGGTTTGGCTCAACTGAGCTGATTTTAACAAGCAGTTGTGTTGGTAGATTTGAGGGGGCAGTGAAGAAGGTTCCTAGCAGAGCATTTCCCAGCTGTAGCCTTGGGTGGGTGCAGTGTGTGTGCAGTACCACGGGGTGCTGCTGCAGCGCTGTTCAGAGCTGATCGCGGTCTGGAGGGGGCAAGCGGATGGTGGAAACCTGAGCAAACTCTCCTGGAATCCTCCTCCTGGAGCCTCTGTCCCTTCCCTCGGCCCGGGGGACACGGAGAAGAGGTGTTTGTTGGTATGTGCAGTGTCACGATTACAAACCAATGTGACGTAGCTTTGCCTAACCTGCCTGTGATGCTTCTTGTGTTTCCTGCAGGCCTTGGAGAAATCACCCAGCAGCTGAATCAGAGCGAACTAGCAGTTTTACTGAACTTGCTGCAGAGCCAGACTGATCTGAGTGTCCCGCAGATGGCCCAGCTGTTGAATGTACACTCTAACCCGGAGATGCAGCAACAGCTGGAGGCTCTCAACCAGTCCATCAATGCTCTGACAGAAGCCACAACTCAGCAGCATGAGTCTCAGGCGGCGGCGGCAGCAGCAGAGGAGCCCGTAGAAGAGCCACCTGCAGAGGCCCAGCTACCGGAGGAGCAGGCGACTCCAGAAACAGCCAGCGCTCAGGGAGATATGCAGAACGTGCTGGCCGTTCTGCTGAGTCAGCTGATGAAGAGCCAGGAGCCTGTTATAGCCCTGGAGGAGAGCAACGGGGAGAAGAGCAGTGAGCAACGGGGGCCAAGGAAAACCCCTACAATGCATCCGGAAGAAAGTACAGGTAAATAGTCATGACCATTGCTTGTGCATCTTGGATGCCGTGCACTTGTTTGAACAATTAAAGTATTCCATAGGAGTACCTCTAGTTTAACTACAGCCAGGAGGAACCGAGACATTTGAGTGTTGTGAGAGAGCGGCAGGGGGTGTGGATGGGAGGAGGAAAGGTGCTGGGTGCTGGAATTTGGTTGAGTCTCAGATTTCAAGACTGAGAAAGACACTGACCCACTCCCTGCGGTAAGTGCTGGACTGCTCAGGAGGTTTTAACAACTGTAAAAAGCCAAAGTACAAAAATATTACTCTGCTTCACATCTCCAAAGCATATAAAATCCATTAGTGCTCCACTGCGAATGGGTCAGTGAAGATTAAAGGTTTTGGTTTTTTCCCAAAAAGTGAAAGGGGAACCTTGGAGGGTCAGTTCTTCCCTTAATACCCCTAGTAATGTTTGCACATTCAGGTAGTGTTTTTGCACGGGACATTGGATGTCTGTGGATTTTCCCATCCTATTGTTTGTCCCAGCTCTTCTTCACCATTCCCTTCCAGCCCTCTCAAAAAAAAAAAAAAAAGGTGCCAAGATGCTTTTAAAGAACATGAGAACTGAAATACTGGAGAGTGCTGGAAGGGAGGGGTGGTGGCAGCTGTGTACGTAAGAAACTCGTGCATCGGCTTCGGTGTGCCTAGTTACACGTAGAGTTGACTTTCATAAGTACTGAAATTCAGCAACTTCTGAAGTTGAGCCAAACGGCTGGTTCTTGTAGAGCAAGTAGGAGGCATGTTTAAAAGACCTGATTGTATCAGTGAACTCTTGGATTTCCTTTTCAAAGGTGAGTGTAAATGTCTCCATGTCTTTTGTTTCTGTTGATTTTTTGAATTATTAGCAACATCCTGTGACGACCTCACCAAATTCTAGAAGCGCCTCCTGAGTATGTCTCAGACTCTCCAGGGAGCCTCTTTTGGCCCGATACCCAACTCCTCGGCAATGTAGCTGAACGTGCTGTGTTCTCGTGCCTTCAACACACCCGCCCACCACAAGCCAGTTGTGATCGTGCTTTTTTTTTTTTTTTTTTT
>VFFE01008409.1:6414-29479 GCA_008921705.1 Burhinus oedicnemus
CTGACCCCCTTCCTTACTTCACCAAGAATCGAGAACTCTATCATTTCATGGTCGCTAAGCCCAAGACGGCCTCCAACCACCACATCACCCACCAGATCTTCTCTGTTTGTGAGCAGCAGGTCTAGCGAGGCACCTCCCCCGGTAGGCTCGCTTACCAGTTGTGTCAGGAAGTTATCTTCCACACACTCCAGGAATCGCCTAGACTGTTTCCTCTCTGCTGTGTTGTATTTCCAGCAGATGTCTGGTAAGTTGAAGGCCCCCACTAGGACAAGGGCTGGGGATTGTGAGATTTCCATCAGCCGCTTGTAGAATGCTTCATCTATTGCTTCATCCTGATTGGGTGATCTGTAACAGGCTCCCAACAGGATATCTGCCTTGTTGGCCTTCCCCCTCATCCTTACCCATAAGCACTTGACCTCACCTTCACAGTCATTGAGCTCTATACAATGAAAACACTCCCTAACAGACAGAGCCACCCCACCACCTCTCCTTCCCTGCCTACCCCTTCTGAAGAGCTTATAGCCATCCATTGCAGCATTCCAGTCATAAGAGTCATCCCACCAGGATTTATAGCCTACCAGGAACTTAAAGTATACAGGCACATAAGTTTTCAAAAGAATGAACAAAACAAAACGTAAATGAGATTTTCTACTATTTTTAAATGGATTTTGACACTCAGCAGGTTGGAACTACTTAGTCTTTTCTCATGATTCACAAGTAGGTCCACCATATACTTTAAAAGAATTAATGAATATATCACCCTGCAGAACACTAATTCATTATTCATTCTGCCTCAGCTTGTTTGAAATGTTTGCATAAAGAGGAACTCTAGTAAGTACTGTTTCATTTCATCACTTACAGTGCCTGCAACCTGACTGCAGTAAAATTTACAGCTCTTGTATGATTAATACATTAATACTGCCCTAAGAATCTGCTATACTTTTGGTACCATTACAGACATGGGTCTCTGTTGGATACCACTCTTTGTGACTTCACATATCATGAATTTAAAGGTAGCGAATGTTTCCTTAAAGTATGCTTTTAATCTTATATATCAGACACAGGAGACATTCTATGAAATTTGTAGAAGAGCTCCTTTCAAAGAAGTTGATACAATTCGAGCTAAGCAAGAAACCTAAGATTAATCTGCTCATGTCTAGCCATCTGTAATTTAGAGCTAGATAAGCCCCCAAAACAAAAAGACCCATAGGAGTCCTAGACAAGTAAAAGAATAAAAACACCCAGCAAGGTCTCCCTCACTTAGTTATCAGGCAAAGCAAGGGAGAGATGAAAACTCCACAACACACTAACCCTGACACCTTCTCTTTGCTCTTCCTCTTGGAATTCCTCATCATAGCACCACAAAATCAAAATAAAACTACTTGGAATGGCTTGCTTGTGGTGGAAACTGCACTGCTCATAGGACAGAAGGCAAATGGGGAAACAGAATGTTATAATAAACAGAGGCAACCTTTACTTTATATAGTATTAATTTCCCAACAGCAATGAAAAACTGGGACTGAAAACTTCACTGCAGAGTTTTAAGATACAACAGAACTGAGGAGACAAAACTTTTTTATAAAAGATACGATCAAAAGCCAGACATGAAAACACTTGGATTGACTAAAAGACCATTGGAAAGAGACCATTATTTAATGAAAAAGCCTGTAGAGCTGGTAACCACCTGAGACCCTACCATGCAGTGACCCTTACTTGAGTTTTAATTGCAGATGACATCAGATGACGAAAACACAACTAGAAGGGAAAAAAGACTATTTCAGTTTTAAATACACTAATGAGATATTACTGTAAAAACTAAAAAGCTTTCCAGAGTACTAAATAAACCTTTAAGATAACAATTTATCATAAATAGGTAAAAACTTAATAAAAATTTACAAATACAAAAACTCTGCAAAAACACCATTATTTCAGTGTTTATGTCATAAGTTTCAGGGGAATGACAAGTAGGAGAAAAATTGTTTAAAATAATTGCTATTTTTTAGATTGGATCCATACTTAAACTTCCATTCTTCAAGATCAAACGAACAGAATTTTGTAAGATACAACAACATGTATTTTCATTTAAAACAAAAAGTTTTGGTTCGAAATAAAAATCAGAGCTGATTTTTTACTGGATGATTTTTATACTTTTTTTTTCCCCCAGATGGTGGGGGAGCAGTTGGGGGAGGGGGCCCTGTTGCAAGAATGCCATAGCACTTCAGAACAACTCAATACACATGGGAAAAACCTGCTCAACCTGAAGTCATTGGAAGAAGTAGGCCTCACTTCACCAAGCCCAAGATGTCATTCTACATCCTAAATATCAGCAAAATTTTAAGAGCTGACAACTAGACAGGAAGCATTTCAGCAGTAAAGAACATTCAAACACTACAGGAAGTCTGAGTTATTAATACTGTAAAGATGACAAGAGCATTAAGCTCATGAATTAGGAGATTTTTTTTTAATATAGCTTATATTATGCATTTTATATATACTTAGAACATTGTTTATATTTTATATATTTACTAGAAAGATGAAAATTTAGCTGGGAACAGAAAAGTGATGGTACAGTGTGCTCTGGCAGAGGGTTACCTGCATATACATTGACTCAGTAAGTGAAAAAGACTTACCAACAGTTCTTTGTGGCTTAGTCAAGAGGAGATTCTTCTTCCTTTTATTCCAGCCTTTTGATAAAGTTGTCAGATGCTGCAGTTGGGACTGACATAACAGACAGGCTGTACACTAAGCACAATTCTGTTTGCACAACACATGACCAGATCAAGTGTAACTACATACGTCGATCCACAAAAGGACAATTAGAATTTGACTGGCATTGATGTTGTCCATACATTTTTTCAAGCTGTTCCTTAGCTAGATATTCTGCAGTGACTGGTCACCAGCTCAAGAAGAGAATACTTCCTCTTGGGTTTTGTGTCTTTCCTTTCTCTGCCTTTGATGTATCTTCCTCTACACTCAGGGAGGCAAGAGAGAGAGAGAAAGAGATTTAAGAGTTTAGAAGGAACTAAACTACTTCAATGAAATATTAATAATAAAATAATCAAAAGAAAATAATGAAATATATACAAAACTGTATCGAGCTCCCAGGATGACGATTGCGTCACCAGCAGACACTGGGGAAGTCCCAGACTGGACTCAGTGACGGATGGGAACTGGATTCCGGATCTGGAGTCAGGATCGGGATCAAAGGCAGACGCAGAGACAGAGTCCTCCCAGGACGCCGGCCATTGAAGAAAGAGGGCTGACCCTTTGATCCCTCAGCTTTTATACTGAGCATGAGGCAGATGGGATGGAATACCCTGTGGGTCGGTTTTGGGTCACCTGTCCTGTCCCCTCCTCCCCGCAGGTGTGACCCCTCTACGCTTTTCTGCTTCCGCCCCTCCAACGGGGCAAGTAACAAAGTTGGCTGGCCTTGGTTGTTATAGCAATAAGGATAAGTAAGAGCCTCTCTGCATCCCATTCCTTGGCATCAACTATAAACATGGGTCTTATCACTCTGAGAGTGAACAGTTTTCTGCACAATAGGCTGTTAATTTCAGCAGTTAGAAGAGGCCTAGCTAAAAAGTAAAGTTACTGAACAGAAAATTGGTCCTGTTTTACCTCAAACCAGGACATTCCACCCCTTATTCCATACCATTTGCAACTTGCTCAGTTCACCATTACTTTTTATCTATCAAATCAATACACACACAGATATATAGATGCATGCAGGCCACTCATTTATGATTTATCTTTATACACAAAAGTTCTTTAAGTCCATTTAGTTCATGATTCCAGGATCTCATCTCAGGTTTGCCTTTGCCCGAAGCAGGAGAAACCCAAACAGTTTTCCCCAACAAATTCCTTTCATGCACCACAGGGACTTTATCCCCTTCTACAGTATGCAAAAGGTCTGATTGAGCAGGACCAGCTCGATTGATGGATCCCCTGGTGTTAACTAACCAGGTAGCTTGTGCTAAATGCTTGTCCCAGTTTTTAAAGGTTCCACCCCCCATTGCTTTCAGGGTCCATTGTATCACTCAATTTTCCCGGAAGCTGGTGCATGATAGGGGATATGATATGTCCACTCAATGCCATGTTCTCTGGCCCAGTTACTTATAAGATTGTTTTTAAAACGAGTCCCATTGTCTGACTCAGTTCTTTCTGGAGTGGCATGTCGCCACAAGGCTTGCTTTTCAAGGCCCAGGATGGTATTCCGGGCAGTGGTATGAGGTACGGCATAGGTTCCCAACCATCGGGTGCTTGCTTCCACCATTGTAAGCACATTGTGCTTACCCTGCTGGGTTTGAGGGAGTGTGATGTAGTCAATTTGCCAAGCCTCCCCATACTTATATTTCAGTCCAAGTCCGTCTGGAAAATCTTAGCAGCCTGATCCACTTGCTGATTGTTTCGATGTTCCTTGGTGGCCCGACTCATGGGTATGTGGGCATCTACATGACGTACTTTTACGACTAGTTTCCCTAGCCGGTCAGCAATATCTTGCCACAATTCAGCAGCCCAGATGGGTTTACCTCTGCACTGCCAGTTGCTCTGCTTCCATTGCTTTAACCGTCCCCACAGAGCATTTGCCACCATCCATGAATCAGTATAGAGATAGAGTATTGGCCACTTTTCTTGTTCAGCAACGTCTAAAGCCAGCCGGATGGCTTTTACCTCTGCAAATTGACTCGATTCACCTTGTCCTTCAGCAGCTTCTGCAACTCGTCGTGTAGGACTCCACACAGCAGCTTTCCACCTTCGATGCTTTCCTACAATACGACAAGATCCATCAGGGAACAGAGCATACCGCTTCTCATTATCTGAGAGTTCGTTATACGGTGGGGCTTCCTCAGCACGTGTTACCACCTCCTCTGGTGGCATTCCAAAGTCTTTGCCTTCAGGCCAGTTTGTGATCATTTCTGCAATTCCTGGATGATTGGGGTTTCCTATTCGAGCTCGCTGAGTGATTAAGGCAACCCATTTACTCCAGGTAGCATTGGTGGCATGATGAGTAGAAGGAACTTTACCCTTGAACATCCAGCCCAGTACTGGTAATCGGGGCGCCAGGAGGAGCTGTGCTTCAGTACCAATTACCTCTGAAGCAGCTCTAACTCCTTCGCATGCTGCCAAGATTTCTTTCTCAGCTGGAGTATAGTTGGCCTCGGAGCCTTTGTATCCTCGACTCCGGAATCCTAGGGGTCGACCTTGAGTCTCCCCTGGGGCTTTCTGCCAGAGGCTCCAGTTAGGGCCATTGTCTCCAGCTGTAGTGTAGAGCACATTTTTAATGTCCTGTCCTGTTTGGACTGGTCCAAGGGCTACTGCACGCACAACCTCTTGTTTAATTTGCTCAAAGGCTTGTCGTTGCTCAGGGCCCCACATAAACTCATTTTTCTTTTGAGTCACTTCATGGAGAGGGTTCACAATCTGACTATGACCTGGAATATGCATTCTCCAGAAACCCACAACGCCTAAGAAGGCTTGTGTTTCCTTTTTGTTAGTAGGTGGGGACACAGATGTTATTTTGTTAATTATGTCCATTGGGATCTGGCGACACCCATCTTGCGACTTAATTCCCAAAAACTGGATGTCATGTGCAGGTCCCTTGACTTTGCCTCTTTTTATAGCAAAACCTGCTTTCAGAAGAATTTTGATTATTTTCTTACCTTTCTTGAAAACTTCTGCTGTATTACAGAATCACAGGGGTTGGAAGGGACATTTGAAACGTACATGAAATACTGGTAAGGAATTGTTAGGACATTAATAGGGAGGTGTATCTCTTAAGTGATGTGGGCTGAAACAAATATTTAACTTCGCCTTTGTTCTCTGTTCTGTAATTGCCAGTAAGATTAATAGCTCATTACTGTAAAGTTAAGTTTGTTTAGAAAATACTTGTCTAGCTTTATGTTTAAGGATGCTTCTTCCAATAAATTAGGAACAACTGAGTAACCGGCAATTACATGCAACGTGTCAGTTTACCTTAAAAAGTCATCAATGGCCTGAGCTAAAGCCACCTAAATGTCAGGATGAGGCATGAGACTGCCATGCCTGTTTAGAGGGGAGAGAGAAAGAAGTTACGTGTCACACGCGCTTGCTACTTTAATACATTTCTGAGTGGTATTCATCTATTGCTGAGGTAGAACTGGTATAAAAACACGACCAGAAAAGTAATATTTTGAAATACAGCTGAAAACTATTGTAAAAGTAGTAGTAGCCGCAGTGCCTGTCGCAGGGGTTGGAGTAGCTGCGGTGCCTGGGTCTGGTTTCCCTCTCTTTCCCCTGAGGGTGCTGCGTAATATCGAGCAGCGTTTGGTAGATACTGACCAGGGTCCAGCACAGTGCGGTAAGTTGTGCCTCTCTGGAATAGCCACAGCATTTTCCTTTCAAATATTCCATCACTTTATCAGGGTCCTGTAGTTGTTTGGGGGTGAAGTCCCAAACCACTGGAGGTGAGAAGTTCTCTAGATACCTGCCCATATTCTCCCACATGCCATGCCACCCATGACTATCCAGCCTCGGGGCAGGTCTCTGGGTGGTATTCTCCAAATAGCTTAACCCTAAACAAGACCTGAAACACATTCAGGAGACATAGCAATAGGACCATGCTGGTTTGAGCATCCCAAGGATATTCAAAATTCTCAAAAGCTGTTGTGCCTGGCCCGAAGGAGAAAAGGGAGGCGAAAGAGCTGGGGAAAGTATCCCCTCGTTTCCCCCATAGATTGGGTGTGATTATTAATAAATTCCGAGAGACGGCGCCTGAGGTACTGTTACAAATCCGTAACGGGAAAAACTCATCTACACAGTGTAGGTGAGCAGACACTTCTTTATTGCAGCGCTGGGGACACGGGGGATAGCTCCTCCAAACACGTGTCCTCCTTTGCATTAAAATTCACCAGTTCTTATACACTTTTTCACTATTACATAAATTGTTTAGCATAAAAATGCATACTATGTTCACTATTAGATTTAACCTTTACATTGATTGGTTTCTTTGATTATACAACTTCATCAATATTCATATCCCAAAATAATCATTGGTCACTTCTACTGATGTCCACTGATTGGAATTCTTGATATTCAAATCTAGATGGGAAGGGTAAGGGGATTTCCAAGCAGCATCACTGGTACATAACAGGTTTCTATAGCAAGTTTCCTTAGTTTCACAAAACTTAACAAAATGTAATAACTAACAAATACGGTTCCTAAAGTTACAAGACTCAAATGGAACACCTCTATTCTATTCTTCATTGTTTTCATCCAGTTTCTATTAGTTTCTTAATACAAAACAATAATTACCTGGTGAGGGTTCTATGGTTACAAGTTTCAAAACACACAACATTTTAACATTCTATTTCTACTATAATCAAATCTGGCGATTTTTACAACATTTCCCCCCTTTGAAAGTTTTGAAAATCATTTCAATACTTTCATTCTAACAAATTTTTGTATGTCATCCATTATTCACTGTATGGTGGTGGGAGACTTGTGATTGGATAGCTTGGGTCTTGTTGTCTAGCTACTGCCTGAACGATCATTCAATTGAAAGCAGTTTTGCTGGTGATTTCTCTCTTCAAACAATAATAAATGAATAATATTGCCAAAAATACTACTAATAAGAGAAATACAGTACCAATTAACGACTTTATCCAGGAACTCAGATTCCATCCTAATCCATTGAAAATTTTGTCAAGCTAATTCTCCTGCATGTCTTGTTGGATTTCTTGAGTGTCCTTTTCTATTTGTCCTAATAAATCCAAATCGTGCTCAACATCCTGAGTAACATTTGGGATATGTATGCAGCAATGGTCTATCCTATCCTTCAAATACCCACAAACTCCATGTTCTTTCAATAAAATCATATCTAAGGCCATCCTATTCTGCAGAGTCATTCTTGAGGTCGCTTGTAACTGCAAATTCAGTTCTTTGAATCCTTTCTTTGTTACATTAGCCAATCTTTCTACCTGACCTGTCAACTTATATAACCAGGCCCTATTCCTATACGTTAACAAGGGAGTCAATAAAGATTCCAAGGCCCATCCAACTTTTACTCCTGTTGACGGTTCATTCCATTCTGCATTAGCATCAGTTAGTGATCTTTTTATTCGTTCCAATTATAAATTTTCCAAATTCCCTTTAAAAGGAGCCTCTTTCCAAATTGGACATAATGTCGGCATTCCCAAAGTAATTTGTTTCACTTTCCCATCCATTGGTAAATGGGTGGTCCAAGTTCCATCACTCATTGCCCAAACTAAGTGTCCTGGGCTCTGAATTGCAGATCTCCTACAACTAAATATTGTCCCTCTCCTGGGCAGTCAATTGTAGGTCATTTATAAGTCCTCTACACAAACATCCATATTTCAATGCAGCTGCTAAAGGGGGAACATCCTGGATTGCTTTACTAACTGTACTACAATTGTATATCTTTCTACAGCTCCACCAAGACACTATGTCTTCTTTTTCCCGGGATGTACTTCCTTTGTCATCGACTGATGGGAAAGCTGCAAAAGTCGTTCCATCCCAAGTAAAACACCAGGAGGCATTGGCCGTGTACTGAAATTGGGATAAGATGGTCATAGACCATACTGAATCCCATGCAACCGCTTTCTCTTGCTTAGTTTGATTGGTCTTTTTACATTTCCAGTAGATTGTGGCCTCCAAGGTGTATGTAAGTCCTAGGTGATTCCCAAAATTCTGCTAATATTCTGCACTATTTCTGCAACAAAACGTGGGCCTCTATCAGAAGATATTCCAATAGGTACTCCAAATCTCGGGATTATTTCCTGTAATAACCATTTAATGACTTCTTTTGCCTGATTGGTTCGACAAGGAAAGGCTTCAGGCCACCCTGTAAAGGTATCAACCCCAACCAGAATGTATCGATACCCTTTCTGTCTTGGTAATTCTGAAAAATCAATCTGCCAATAATCTCCAGGCTGCATTCCTGATTTTAATATTCCCATCGGGACTTTCCTTTTTACCACTGGATTATTCCGTAGACAAACCTCACATTTGGCAGAAATCATTTTAGCTATCTCCAGCATTCTTATAGACACTACATATCTCTTTAAAAAGGTCACTAACGCTTCTGAACCCCAATGGCATTCTCTATGCTTTGTCAGCAATATTTCTGTCATCAAAATTGAAGGAACTACTACTTGTCCCTGAGCTGTGACCCACCATCCTGCTAGATTTTTATTTGCATTCAATAACTTTCCTAACTTCTCGTCTTCCTCTGAGTACTTAGGTTTTTCTTTTGGTAATGCAATAGTCTTAGCAGGAATTAATGCCATTTGCAGGGCATTTCTTTTTACCATTCCCCTAGCTGTTTTATCAGCTAATCTATTTCCTATAGCTTCCCTTGTATTTCCTGACTGATGTGCTTTACAGTGCATGATTGCCACTTTGGTTGGTTTCTGGACCGCTTGTAACAATTTCAAAAATTCTTCTTTATATTTGATGTTTGCCCCTTGAGAAGATAATAATCCTCTTTCTTTCCATAAAACTCCATGGACATGTACCACACCAAAGGCATATTTTGAATCAGTCCAAATATTCACTTTCTTTCCTTCACTCAGTTCTAAAGCTTTTGTCAAGGCTATTAATTCTGCCTTTTGTGCTGAAGTGGTACAGGGCAAAGCATTAGCCTCTATAACTGATCTGTCGGTTGTTACCACATATCCAGCATAATGGATTCCATCTTCCACAAAACTGCTACCATCGGTGTATAACTCCCGATCAGGATCATCCAATGGTGTATCTTTCAGGTCTTCTCAACTGGAATACACCTGTTCAATAGTAGCCAAACAGTCATGTTCCAATTGTCCTTCTTCCTGTACAGAATTCAGAAAAACTGCAGGGTTGACTAGGTTAGTCATTTTTAGTATCACATCATCTTGTTCTGTCAATATTACTTGATACTTCATCATCCTGCTGGGAGAAAGCCAATGCCCCCCCCCTTTTGTTCCAAAACCGTTATCACCATATGTGGTACATATACCACTATTGCTCATCTCAAAGCCAATTTTCGGGCTTCTTGTATGAGCATTACCATAGCAGCAACTGCTCGAAGACAAGTAGGCCACCCTTTACTTACTGTATTCAGTTGTTTGGAGAAGTATCCCACCGGTCTCTTCCAACTTCCCATCCGCTGAGTCAGTACTCCTAGTGCCAAATGCTGTCTTTCATGAACAAATAACTGGAAATCTTTAGTTAAGTCCAGAAGTCCCAAAGCAGGAGCAGTCATCAGGGCCTGTTTCAATTCTTTAAAGGCCCTTTGCTGTTCCGGGCCCCACTTAAAGGGAGGCGATCCCTTTTGGGCCTCATACAGTGGTTTAGCTATTAAACCACAGTTCATAATCCATAGCCTACACCACCCAGCCATTCCCAAGAAGGCCCTTAGTTCACAAATATTTTTCGGCTCTGGGATACTACAAATTGCTTCTTTACAATCGGTCCCCAGTTGTCGTTGTCCTTTTGAAATTTCGAAGCCCAAGTATATTACAACTCGACTTGCCACTCGAGCCTTGCTTCTGGATACTTTATACCCATTAAGTCCAAGAAAGTTTAAAAGATTTATCGTTACCTTTGTGCAGGTTGCTCTCTCTTCAGTGGCAATTAGTATATCATCCACATATTGCAGCAGTAGATGGCCAGGCAACTCTGAAACATTTTGTTTCCACATCTCAAGTTCTTTTGCCAGCTGGTTGCCAAAGATTGTCAGGCTATTCTTAAATCCTTGTGGTAGTCTTGTCCATGTTAATTGTGTTCTTCGCCCTGTTTGTGGATTCTCCCACTCAAAGGCAAACAATTTTCGACTTTCCTTTCCCAGAGGTATACAAAAGAAAGCATCTTTTAAATCAAGCACTGTAAACCACCGATGGCTTTCCCTCAAGGTTAAGAGGGTACATGGATTCGCAACTACAGGATATGTCTTTTACTATCTAATTTATTGCTCTTAAATCCTGAACTAACCTATACTCGCCTGAGGGCTTCTTAACTGGTAAGATTGGAGTATTATATTCAGATTTGCACTCCTCAAGGATTCCATATTCCAAAAATTTATCAATCAATTTCTTAACTCCTTGTCTAGCTTCAGATTTTATTGGATATTGTTTTATTCTTACGGGTTTCGCATGTTCTTTTAATTCAATTTTTACAGGTTGGGCTACCTTCGATCTTCCAGGTATTTCTGTGTTCCAGACTGTAGGTATCACAGCCTCATCTACTTCTTGTGGTATTTCCTGTACTTTTACTTATTTCCTTTACTTTTACTTTTTCTTGTACTATTAATATTTCCCCTGTCTTTGATTCAGGTATCTTCAAAAGAATATCCCTTTCCTCAAAAACTGTGCATTTAATTTGGATAACAAATCCCGTCCCAACAAGGGTATTGGACATTCTGGCATATACAAAAATTCATGTGTAATAACTTTATTTCCAAATTTCAAATCCAGGGGTTGAAGGAATGGCCTATTTTCCTGTTTCCTGGTTGCTCCAATTATATTAGCAGTTTTATTTCCCAGTCTTCCTTTGCAAGTATTTAAAACTGAGTACGTTGCCCCAGTATCTACTAAAAATTCAACTTTAGAATCTCCCAGCCTAATTGTAACCAGAGGCTCAGCTGAGTTCCCCTCCAGTCCCCTTCATTCATCTAAGGTCATCATTCTTGCAGCTTCCTGCTGATTTGCTTTTAATTTGGGGCAATCCTTTTTCCAATGCCCCTCTTCCCTGCAATACGCACACTGATTTATTCCCAATGGCGCATTGAACTCTCTTTCTCCAAAATTCCTAAAACATCCTCTTCCCCTAGCTTGTCCTCTTCCTCTCACAGAATTTCCTGTTAAAACAGCTATTAACCTATTTTCTCTGACTTTTTCTTTCTTTTCCTTTTTCTGTTCTTCTTCCCTTTCCCGATTATTATAGACTTTCCATGCCACTTCAAGCATCTTATTTAGGTTCCTCGAATCTTCCCCTTCTAATTTTTGAAGTTTCCTCCTAATATCTGGTGCTGACTGTCCCATAAAGATCGAGGCTAACTGTTGCTGTTCTGCTTCCGTTTCCAATTTCATATCGGTATATTTTCTGGCTGTTTCTTTTAATCTTTCTAGAAATACTGAGGGGGATTCGTTTTTATCCTGTCTCACTTCATATAATTTTGACCAAGTCATAGCTTTTGGCATTGCATGTTTAACTCCATACAATACCCATCTTTGATAACGAGTCAATTTCTGCCTGTGATCTACAACGTTCAGATCCCACTGGGGATCCCCTGAAGGGAAATTCTGTTCTATTGTCCCTGTAAGTATACCATTTACACCTGCTGCCTCTGCCTGTGTTTTTGCCACTTTTAACACCATCTGCTTCTCAGTGCTATCTAATAAATTATCCAATACCACTTGCAAATCATTCCAGTCGGGATCCTGAGTCCTAATAATTGTTTCCACAACTCTAGCTACTCTCTCTGGATCTTCTCTGTACATTCCTGCTGCCTCTTTCCATGCCATTAAATCAGTAACAGAAAACAGGACTTTCACATATACCGGCCCATGTTGTCCTACTCCTTGCTGCAAAGGAGCTAACAATTGTGTCTGCTGTCTAGTTCTCCGCAATACTGGTGTATGAACTACTACTTCAGATGCCTCCCCCCCCCATATCCTCTTCCATTCTACTACTATCTGGTTCTACCCTTTCTCCTGGTCTAATATCTCCCTCTTGTGTCCAATGCGGGGAAGGACCAATATACATTAACTAATGTAAACATAGTATGAACACATCACCTAATCTTTGCACCCTTTGATAACCTAAGTTCAGCACATGCTACCCTATATATGCTCTTCCACAAAAATACTCCCTTGTGCCAGCTATTCATCACAAACTGGAATAATTAAGGCCCCATCTCCTTAATGGGCAATGGAGTTCAATGAATAAAAAATTAACAAAACAATTATTACTAGACATTTCTCATCTTGTACACTGTAAACAAGACAAGAGCTTAATTTTTACTTTGGGACTTTTTCTGAGAAATTTCTGTAAATGAAAACTGTTACTTTGAATAGTCCAGAGTGCAAATTACTACGTTATGAACCTGCAACATAATCATATTTTTTCTTAAGGAACTTATTTATGAGGAAATTTCTATTTCACTATAATAATAATAATGCATTTTATTTTACAATAATAAGGATGATATTGCACCTAATGGAAAATACTGTTTATGAGTACGGTAGTAAGGCCTTTAAGCAAACATATTTTGAACACTTTTATCTTCCTGACTCTTCCCTAAAGCTTATGCTTTACTGTAATAAGTTTACCTTTACACAGTCCTTAAATATTTACTAAAATTCCTTAGTTAAAAATTAAATAATATTCATAATTAGTATATTTTTTAAACTAAACAATTTGATCAATGCACATAATACTGTAACCAAACTGCCTTCTCCTTTCTAACCACAAATAATAGCCAGTAATTGTCTGCAAATTGAGTATCAAGCAACTACAGAGGAACAGAATTTAGTAGAAACACTATATTATAGCAGCATTCAAAGAGGTGCAGATATGCAGTTGTACATTGTGAAATACAAACAGCATTTCTTTTAATACAGTTGAATACAAGAGTTCATCAGGAAAAATAAATACATTCAGATGTTTTTTAGAAGTGCCATAAACTACTAAATTCTCACTAATACTTAGCATTTATATAGTACTTTACATTTTTTTAAGCGCTGTACAAATGCTATCTAGATGAAATGTATTATCTAAAGGCAGAATACAAATCCAGAGTGAATGGTGATCAGATGAATGGCACCATGACAGTAAAATGTAACGTAATTACTACAGAGAGACTAAGTACTTTATAAATCAGCTAGCTATGCATGAACTATAATGGAAGACCACATATTTTACAAGAGGAATGTGTAATAATTTCATATCTATCATTCATGAAATAGGTTTCTAAGGCCACAAGGAGTTGACACAGGAGCTGTAACTGGTTCCACAGGCTTAAAATGCCTAACTCGGAAGTTGTAGGGAACATAAGGAAACCACTTCAGTGATAAACAGACAGCTTATTTCGAGTGCTAATATAAACAACTTTTAAGATCCATCATCCTCATACATCAATGTGGATTCCGTGTTTTATAGACATTAATTCTCTAGTGCCTGTTAAATACATAATAAATGAACATAGAAGAGGTAAAGATGCTGTAATTGCCACATACAGCCAATACGGCAAAGGAGGAGTTTTTCCAAACGGGCAGACCCAGAGGCCATGACGAATCCCATCACGGACGTGATGAGAAGTCCAGGATATGAACAACATCCAGGGAAGAAAGCACCATGAGTCCTTAAGCCTGAAAAGGTGCATAATAAACTTTAATGTCAGAGCCACAGCAGGAATCACAGTAGAACAATGAAGAAGTGGTCTTAGTGGAAGAGTCAGAGCAGCCTGCAGAAAAGAAAAATATAATTGGCAATGGCTACAACTGTGACAAGAAAATAAATGTTTTATGGATGTTTACAGGTGTATTATCAAAGTGCAAATGCAAAGAAAAACATACTGTTCCTTTCCACTGCAGCTGATCAAAATCAACAATATGACTATTTAGATGTATGAGAGCTGTGTGCTGTCCTGTCAGTAGCAGGGCTCAGGGTGCTGGGACAGGCTTTTCTCCATTGTATGATATGAATCATGCATCCTACTAAGCAGTACCAATGGCAAAACAGGGAGGGAGAGGGATGAGGTATGCTATTTGTCATATAGTCATGTGGTATACAGGAATGTGTATAGTATGCTGCACTGATGATATGTATTTAATTTCAAGATAATTAAAAGGAAAACAACCATAAAATATACTTGAAATATTTAATATGCTTTAAATGGCATTTCTTTTCAAAAATACATCCTGTATAATGTTATTATAATGTATATGCATAATACACCTGTGAATTTATTTTAGTTCAACAGTATCTAATACAGAGCAGTAGTTTCCAATACAACAAATTGGACAGGGAAAAGACACGTTCAGAAGCTAACTTCCGAGTCATTTGTGATTGGGGTTTTTATATTAACAACTTTGCCAAATGTTAACTCAGTTGAAAGCCTGATATTTGGGCTTAATAAAGGTGAATGTCTAGCTAGTGAAAGTCCTCACTACAAAGGAGATTAAATTTAGCCATTGTAAGAAGTGATAATTATCAATATAATATACATACTTGAGAAAATATTCTGGATGTACTTACTAGCAACAGCTAGAACCATCTCCACAAACTCAAAGATAGTAAAAAAAAAAAAATTTAAAAATTTTATTGATTTCAGGGAACTTGTTTAAGCAACAAACAAGTAGATTCTTGTTTCTATAAGCACAGGAGAAATGATAGCACATTACTAAAAGATCTATACTGGTGAAAAATAAGAGGCATGACTAGCAGTCAAAGCAGGTGAGCCCCTCAGCAAACTCTGGTTACCAATGCCGAGTAACTAACATTCACCGGTTTCATCAGCGTGACTGTAATCAGCAACAAAGACTCTCCAATAGTAGTAACCTTCAATCTTCTCTCCTTCTAGCTCTCCAGAAGTCATTATTTTTTTGCTCATTTAACCCTATTTCCTTCACAGCTTTCCAGAGATTGATCAGCCTAGTCCTCAGTATCTTCTGTTCCATAAGCATAACTATAATTTGTTGATTAATTGGCTCAACTCAGATACTGGTGAACATTTGGAAAGATTAATGGGCCCCAGAGACATACTCTTTGCACATGATGGTGCATCCGACTTGTGTTGAACATATCCCTCACTACATCTACTGCAGAAAGCAAATACAAGACACAAGCCAGTAACCCATTAATGCTTCAGTTGTGTTAATTGTCACAGGATTCATCGGCTACGGTACCTGCAACTATGGGACTCTGGAATAGCTTAACTGAGTTCTCATAGATAATTTAGATAACTGCTCAGAACCCTGTCTTCTCTGTAAGGAAACTTTGATGTAGCCTTAGCCAAGAAACACAGAGATGGAACTACTTTGGAATACAACAGCCTGTGCCCTAAACCAAAGCCAATGTTAAAAGGCTTGCAGAAAGCTTTGCTCTATTAGCTTCCCACCACATGCTTGTCCATGACTCTCTCTGTCAGGTGACAGGATTAAAAAGTTCACAAACTGTCTCAACAACTTTTAACTGTAATGGTACAGACCCAGCTCCTTTAAGTTAGTGCAAAGGGTGTATTTTCTGCAGCTTCATTTCTGTTTCATACAAGCAGATTGTTCACAGATTAAAATAGAAAAATCTTGTGGTGGTGAAATTGTTTATCACCTACCCTACAAAAATAGTCAGATTTTTGTTACTGTCAGCAAGGGCCTAAAACATTCATACTAGCCTATTTTTGAAAAACTGCCCTGGATGGTGATACATTTTGGCAGATATCCTACTGACTGATCACTATTTCTGCACTTTGGAAAAAAACCCCAACAAAACAACAGAAAAAAAACTACCAAAACCAAACACAAACAAACAAACAAATCAATGAAGCCTTCAGTGGCAAAGTCCAAATGATTCTTTTCCCTCTGCCCGATGAAGGTTAGGTGCCAATAGCAACACAGTGAATAAGGAGAATTTGAATGTTGATTACTTATGCAATTTATCAGTATTAGTGCTGATTTTTACTCAGTTTTGGGGAGGCAATGCTTGAAAATTTTTCATATGGAGTTTTAGATGGCAGGGTTGTTCATACAGCAAACCTGAGCGCTCAATTTTAGCAAAAGAAAACCCTATTTTGTAATCGCAGTACAGTCATCAGGCTTCTGAAATGCTGGTGCCCAAGTTCTGAGAGAAGTCTGTTTTCTCTTTTACGTTCTGTAACTGGAGGAACATTTACACATCCTTGAGTTGCCAAGCCCCAAGAGACAGACACGTAGTTCTGTTTGGCAATATAAGCCGTTATACTCTTTCTCCTAACAGGCAAATTTGTTCACATTTAGAAATCACCAGATCTAAAAAAAAAAAAAAGGACAAGCCTTTTCTTCCTTAAACCTCCTGGAAAAAGATCATCGTGGTTTGGGTAGATTTTTCATGGTAGATTCTACCATGAAAGAGATCAAGCTTTCAATCAGGTGCAAGATCTTCCTGAAGTTCCTGCTCCTCCAACCCCTCTCACACACTACAATGAGCAGCTGGAGACAGGAGACAACAATCACATCCGGTAGAACCCAAGCTTTAATGCTCAAGGGGACAGCAAGGAATTTATGTAACAATGTGGGCTCCCTCGCTCATGATCTGTGATGCTTCACAAGCCTGAAGTCCTTAGTTTTAAGGCTGAGTCCAGATCTGTAAATTCAATGTAAAATTAATTGTGTATGTGCAAAGCTTATTCTCCAGTTCCAGAAATGCTCTTGTGCAGCCCATGTTGGTCAGCAGAGGCACATTAACCAGCTCTATTACGTACGTTTGCTGGTACAATCTTGTTTGCCACCAATTGCATTCTCTACACTTTTAGAAGCTGGTGAGTCTTAAGTAGCAAGCTAGCAATTTCTGCACATCTGTTCCACAACATGAGTGTTTGGGCAACGGTCCTGGGGGACACTTCTCATTGAAGTCATACCTGTATCACATTTAGCCCATCGTGCTGCTCTTGTTTATCAGCAATTCTGAATGCGATGGCAGGCTGCAGTAACTTTCACCCTTAGAGCTAGTCAATGAGACAGATTCTTCAAACACCGATTCTTAGATTTTTCTACATTTGTGTGCACATAATACACAGTAAAAACTACCTGGAATACAAAAAACTACAAAAATCCAAGTAGCAAAGTCTTTGTAGACTTTATACTTGTTGCAAAAAATAACGTGGGCAAAAGGACAGATCACATGCTACTTGGTACACAAGTATTTATCAGAGTAAACATATAAATACCGCAGGTGACTATTTACCCTGAATACTCCAGAAAAATAACGATGAAACCGTGAATCACAGCCCAATAGCCAAATAGTCCAAGCAGCAAGCTGTATCAGCAGGAACAGGAGTAGATGACTGGAGGAGTGTGAAGGTAGCAACTGGAGGTAGATGGCAGTACTGCCTTGTACTGCACAGAAGGGTTACTTCAAAAAAGTAACCTGTCATCAGATTTAAGAGTGATGATGAAGAGCTTTATAGATAACTGTAATGTGAAAAATACCACTGTTACAAATTAGTAATAGTGGTGTGGTTAGGTAATTAGATTTCTTAATGTATTAGTTACTTAGTAATGTGTTGCATAAGCAATAAGCATAGTAGTCTCTTAAATCAGTTACTCTCAGTCCTGCAATTTAAAGAGGAAGAATGAGACTGGAACTAACAAGTAGTAAAAAAAGTACCCTATGAAGTAATAAATCACATAGGCAACAATCTGAAATTACGACATGAAACTGAAAGGTGCATCATATTAAGATGAGGAAAGCAAAAATCACATATTATAATCAGGTCTAGCTAGCCAGGCAACAACACATCAGAAAAGCTTATGGGGATTACATTATATCACAAATTAAAAAGACTCTGATGGCATTGCAAGAAGACATAAAACCTGTAACTTTTTTTTTTCTTTTTAGACAGAAGTGTTGTTTGCATGTGACGTTAAAAGAAATTAATTTATGCTATTTGGCTCAAATGAAGTCTCACCTAAAATACTATACACAGTTTGGGACAGGACCCTTTAAAGATAATTTGGGCAAAAGGCAATCCAGAGGAGACCAGAAAAATAGTAAGAGCTTTAGAAAACAAATCCAGGTCCTTCAGCCTTTTCTTGCGAGTTATTTAGTCAAGAAGAAACTTTTTGTAAAGCACAATGTTTTTTCAAGTTGTAAGAGTAACGCTGTTATTGCTGTAAGGGTCTAGAGACCTACACAGGATATGGTTTACAGGTAAACATCCTTTATTAGCCCAATTAACATATGGAAGGAGGAGGAGTTAAGTAGGCAAATGACTACAAAAGAGCCTTTGGGCATCTTCTCCTCACCTCAGCTATGTAAGTTTGGCTATTAAAGGGCTATTTTTCTACCTGCAGATCTTGTATTTCTTATTTGTAAAACATTTTTGGAGACAGCGCAGCAATCAGCTGTCTTTCGCAGAGAAGCCTTAAAGAATAAGAAAACAAGATCTAACTGTCAACAATGATAATTTAGGCTGGATATTAGAAAAACAATTTCTAGTTGCTTAGGAATTGAAAAATACAGGAACAAATTAATGCATTAAATTGCAATAATTTACTTTGTTTGGGATACCAGGGATAGGCTACAAACGTTCTCCATCATGGAAAGTATAAGCATATTTACTGTCTTCAGTGAGGCAAGGTTAAAGAGACAGGTCACCTCCCAGTACTATGATACAATACTCAACTTCCTAAACAAACGTTGGTGAAGTGTGCCATCTGGCAGTCATAATTAAGAAAAAAATACTGGTGATAATCTCAAATGCAAGAAAAACTAGCAAGAATATTTTAACAATACTTTTTGATAAGTATCATTCATTACTTGCATTTACTGATTTTCAAATAAGAAAATATACGTGAGAACAATTATAGATTTAAATGCTATACCAAAATGTTAATATTATAGGACCCATTAATCAACCAAACTAACTTTCCTTTTCTTTATGCAGTTTTATAGTTTTACAGTATTTCCATATACACAAAAAGTACAGAAAAGAGGAGAACTAGAGACTGCCTAGGAACAACCCCAGGTGCCAGTACATGCTGGAGGCAGACTGGATGGAAAGCAGCTTTGTAGAAAATGACCTGGGGGTCCTGATGGACAAGTTGAATATGAGCCAGCAACGTGCCCTTGCGGCAAAGGCAGCCAGTGATATCCTGGGCTGCACTAGGAGGAATGTCGCCAGCAGGTCAAGGGAGGTGATCCCTCCCCTCTACTTAGCACTGGTGAGGCCACCTCTGCAGTGCTGGGTCCAGTTCTGGGCTCCCCAGTACAAGAGAGACATGGAGCTACTGGAGATAAAGTCCAGAGAAGGGCCACTAAGATGAAGGGACTGAGAGAGCTGGGACTGTGTAGCCTGGAGAAGAGAAGGCTCAGGGGGGATCTCATCAAATATCTGAAGAGAGGGTGTAAAGATGACAGAGCCAGGCTCTTCCCATTGGTGTCCACTGAACAAGGCAAGAGGCAACAGGCACAGACTGAAACCCAGGAGGCTCCTCCGGAACATAAGGAAACACTTTTTTACTGAGAGGGTGACTGAGCATGGGAACAGGTTGCCCAGAGATGTTGTGGCATCTCCCTCCTTGGAGATATTCAAAAGTTGTCTGGACATGGTCCTGAGCAACCAGCTTCAGGTGAGCCTGCTTGAACAGAGGGTTGGAGAAAATGACCTCCAAAGGATCTCTCCAACCACAACCACTCTGATTGTGTAAAAATGCCCTCTTTGTCAAAGACAAATAAGGGGGAAACTGATCATATTAAAAGGTCTACCAAATGCACAAATAGGAAAAATTTTACCTACAACAAATAGCGATGCTGTAGGTAAACAAAAACTATTTTCTCATCGGAAGTCTGGTTTTTTACATCTCGGCTATAACCAATAATGCTTCCCGCATTTATCTGTCTCCTACATATTTTTTTAAAAAAATTGATAAGCCATTTTGTATTGTTCTTCTTTAATTAAAGGATTACAAAAGAACATCAATTTTTCCCTCCACCTCCTTCCTTCCTTCCTAGGAGTTATTTCCTGTCATCCACGTGAAGAGTATAACACTACTCTGAGCAAACTGGGGGAGAAGGCGGCGAGATGGTCAAACTACTAAGCTATGCTCTGGTTGAATAAAGGCTGGTATCTTCCCCTTCTTCTGCGCAACAACAGCAGGTCAATCTGTAGGTGGGAGTGTACATTTTTGGGGAGAGGAGAGTAAGTAGCGTGTATGTATGTGTATGCTAGCAACACCAGCATAATCAAACTGTGAGGACTTGTGTTGCTGAGCAGAGCAAATTCCTGATAACAAGCAGAGTGGCAGGGCTCTAGCTATGGGGACCAGAAGCCAGCTGAGGGCAAGGAGTGTCTGCCTGAGGTATGCGATCTGGAGGGCAGTGTTAAGAGAATTGTGGCCGGGGCTGGCACAGATGGAGCTTGCAGAAGGTGCAAATGTTTTGGAGAGTATACAGAACAGACTGTTGAGGTCAAGGAAAGCTGGGTATATATGTTTGGAGCAGGCAAGAAGACAGGGATATATATATGTGTATGAATGGAGGAGCGTGAACAGGATACACCTAAAACACTGGAGAACCACTGAAAAATAACGCCATAATCTGATAGTACTAATCCTACTGAGAAATTCTGTCCTAACAAGTAGTTCTGCAAATGGATGATGATCACATATATTCACTTTTTTCTTTCCGTTAAAAAGTTTGACGCTTTATTTATTTTTTTACAGCCAACTATATTTAAGGACAAACTCAAACTGCCTTTTTAAAGGTGTACAGCTCATAAATAGCTTGTTTGTGGGAGAAGTATTTAGGGTTGGCTAAAACCAAATGTACTACTTCTCAGTAAGACTGAATGAAACAAAACAGCAGCTGGATGGTCAACTTTCTAGATATTTCTATCTAAGATGATAGCTTGAAGGTCTGTGCTGCAGCATGGAAAGATTTTAAAAGTGAAACCTGGCTCTCAAACTGCATAGAACAATTGACATTTGTTTTAGTGGAGTTAGGGCTTCACCTGAGCATTTCCTTGATGCTTCCACAACAGATGTGGGGACTTTGTGATTCTGTGAAATGGCTTAAACAAGGAAAAACCGCATGGGTTATTTGTCATAGCAATTATTATCAAGAACATCGTAGCTGAGACGTTTTAACTGCTGAAGGCGTAAGAAGTTTAAAGCAGTGATTTCCTGAGGGAACACCTAATAAAATTTCACTGTTTAAAGGGATGTCTCTAGTTCAGCTGCAATTTCCTCCTTTCCAAGCTTCTCGAGAGGGAATATTTTTAGAAAATCACTTGATCTTTCTCCTTTAAAGTTAAATTGCAAAAATTTTTTAAAAAATTATTACAAACTTCACGTAACTGATTTCTCATATGCAGAAAAGAGGCTTTGCATGCAGCTTTACTTCGCATTCGGTGCGGCACGTCTTGAAGATTTGGGAGATCTAATAACACTTGCTTTTGTCTTCTTGCATTTTCACCAAAATTTAAAAAAATTCAAAACAGATTAGTCAGTGCTGTGCTTGAATTCTTAGTTTTTCTTTGTAATTTTCTACTGTAAAATAAGCTGTGTTCACAGAGAAGATAAATTCTGGAGGACTTCAGCCTTTGAGATACTCCTTTCTCAAGCTCCACTGGCTTCAGTAGGAGTAGGAACTGTGGAGTTCCCTGGGGATTTAGACAACACATGGACAAAATCTGTCTTAAAATTTTATCCTGTTAAAATTGCCACTGCACCTGCTGGCGTGGGAAGGCTCTGCAAGTTCTTTTCTATTAGATTTATGAACTGGCCAGTCAGCAAGGTCTTGCACAATAGGACTGACACGTACATACACAGGTCAAAGTAAAGGTTCTCTTAGAACACATTCTTTGATACTGAACCGTCTGGCACAGGGGAAATACCTTCACCCCCCTAACTTTCCTCATGCAAACATGCTCTGTACTTAGCAACTGTGATGAATGAAGACGTAACTCAAATCTGAGTTCAATAATCTTTATAAAAGACAAGTAAAACAACAGAACTTTTCCAGCATGTCGTCCCCCCGGGACAGCCGATTTCTCAGAATATATAGGGGGTTTCATTTACATCTCCATAAGAACCCCGAGTGCACTCATGCATATGCATAACCTATCCCCGCTTCGTATTATAATTAGCATTTCCATAAACTCCTCCTTCTGGCGCATGCTCAGTGTCTCGTGGTGGTGGTCGTCGGGGGTTGGTGGGGATGAAGGCTTATGGTTCTTCTTCGTCACCGCTAGTAACCTTTTGTTCTGGCGCATGCTCTGTGGCTTCTCTGAGTTACAAAGTAGCTTGAACCGGTGCTCCTCTCTTCTGCGCAGGCTCTGTACCCTTTTTGTAACCATTAGACTCTTAAAAAGTTACAAAAATGTGATTGACGGTAC